>JAFBJS010000779.1:180139-209046 GCA_016785265.1 Paraplagusia blochii
GTGAGATGACTTGACTGTATTTTCTTTGCTGAATTAAGGAAGTTCAACCTCCAGTGGAATTATTTGGATGGAAACTAACACTGCTGACTTGTTTTTCTATCAATTTTCCCACACTTAGCACTCCTACCAGTGCTGTATGAGGACCAGTCAAAACAATACCCCTCACTAAAGACTTTTCATACAGCTGCAGACCTTTAACTTGTATTCTGTGCACAACACCGCCTTTATCACTGAATACGTTCCACGGAAAATGAAATGAAAAAGTATTACAGAGCCCGAAACGCTCCCCTCATCTTAGCTATACACAGGAGATAGCATCAAAATCTGCACTTCCTGGAAAATATGAGGAGATCTGTGCCTCCCCCTATGCAATATTCAAAGAGAATAGACATACATAAAAAATATGATGTTTATTCTAAATACTTACACAAACACTTCTTATGGGACCTAAGCTGTAGCTACTATGAAGTACACTACAACATGTCCTAGTGTAATGCTATTTTTTCCAAAGACAGTGTTGGCCAGAATTGAAATCTAGCCAAAAAAAATTAGCTTGAAACCATTTTTTTTTTTTTTTTTTTTACATTTCAGCTTTCTCCAGCCTCCAGCTTTTCAAATCAGCTCAACTGTTTACTCATGTTTTGGTTCTATTACATCTCATTATTGAATCCTGGTTCGACAGGTTTGTGCAAGATTACAAGAACATGTGTAGACAGATACATTTTCCAAAAAAAGAGTTAAAAAAAATAGCTCAGAGACATGCGTTGTAAGGTTTAAGTTGGAAGAGCTAGTAGCAGGGTATATAAACCAGGGGAACTACTAGAGGCATGTTTACTGTCACAGGAAGTATATGGTGAATTATTTACCACCAAAACCCATCTCCTGACTTCTTGTTTTGGTTTGTTTTGTTTCTTTCTTTTGCATGTGAATCGGAATCTTCTGAGTGGAAAGAATTATCAGTGGAAAACTTGAGTGGATCCTGTAGCAGGTAGTCATACACATCAAAGAAAGCAGAGCTGCCATTTTAACATTTTGATGTTGTGGAGTGTACGTTCTACATGTTTAAACTGTTTGGGTGGACAGCTACAGCATGACTTTACTCTAACCTTCATCTGGTTGATGAACATTGGCTCAGGTTTGTCTTCCTTGTATCCATCTTCTTAAGATCCCGTTGGTAATATGGGATCATTTATGACACCTGCTGGATTGAGCAACTTGCTTTTCTTGTGTACCGAATTTTTTAAAAGATTTATTTGATTTATATAAAACACCCTAAAATTGCTCAAAAAATTATTACATTAAACGCAATTCCATTTGTCAGGTATCAGTTTTTTAGTGTAAACATAAAACCAAACTTAAAATATATGATATTTGATGTTTTTGCTATAGCGCAGAAATGGCACATTGCGAAAAGTACAAATATTTGTACATCTGCATAGTTAAGGTCTTTCGGGGGCAGCTGTGGTGAGTCTTGCAGCAGTAGGGACTGCAGGATCCAATGTGTCAGCAGCCTGCATTTGAGAGACGTCGCCTGGCGGAAGTGCATCTCTGGCAGATGTCCAGAACTACCCTCTCCATCCCCCCCCCCCGACTCCCCTCCCCTGACTCCTCCTCTCCCTTCCTGGTCTGTCTTCCTCTTTTGTCTCTGAGCGAAGAGAACACAGAGTCCCTTTAAGACAGCCAAGGGAAAAAACATATGGAGCAGTAGGGACTGCAGGATCCAATGTGTCAGCAGCCTGCATTTGAGAGACGTCGCCTGGCGGAAGTGCATCTCTGGCAGATGTCCAGAACTACCCTCTCCATCCCCCCCGACTCCCCTCCCCTGACTCCTCCTCTCCCTTCCTGGTCTGTCTTCCTCTTTTGTCTCTGAGCGAAGAGAACACAGAGTCCCTTTAAGACAGCCAAGGGAAAAAACATATGGAGGTGTTGCATCAAGGCCACTGCTCTTCCTTTGTGGTACAATGGTGTCATTGGTCTGAAAAAACAACATGTCACTTTGTTCATCTGCAACACTTGCTTATTTACCACTTGCCTTGTTGGAGCATGGACTGGTGCTGCTTTTCAGTGATAATCAGTAGAAGTGTTTAATTATTGATTAAATATCTGATTTTCTTCCTTTTTTTTTCCTGGTACCGTACCAGTGGCATGGCTGATCATCATCCTAGTCTATTCACTTCTCAATTGCCACTCCGTATTACTGAAAAACGGTAGTGCTTCCAGACAGCAGAACTGAAATCTGGATTCTATAATATCCCTTCCATTCAGAAATTGAAACATGTCTGGGCTAACCACTGTATAAATGTAAAAACTTCCATAATCCAATTGAATGAATGAATGAATGAATGAATTAAATACTGTATTCAGGGGTTTGATGCCGTCACATTTGTGTTCTTGGGAAGCTGGCTTTTTTGTTTTGCCCTGCATTACTATAGTTACCATCCTCATGTTTTGAAAAGCCCTAAAATGCATCGCACATGTGTTTTCGTAACAACCGACCTGTACCGATTGTATCTCTAAGAATTAATGCGCCGTTGGCCACTGACACTGGTACATGTTTTAAATGATACGCACACATGGACCAAATATTAGAACCAGATGTGGAAATCAGCTGGAAGGTCTCCACTTGTTCAAAATAAAGAAAAACAATTACTAATATCTGACAGGATAAAATGTAGTTTTGGAAGTAACATATAGAACTCATTTGTCTTGAAGAAGAATCAAATATGTCTTGTTGGATCAGTCTATGAATGGAGACTTTTCCTTTTGCTTGTGGTGTTATATGAGGTCAGATTTGATATTGATCTTTGGGAATGTGCTTACAATGCTGCAGAATACTACTCAGGCTGCTTTCAGACCAAAGTGAAAAACAAAAGTAACAAATACAACCTCCTGAATATTGAATTTCAGAGATAGATTTTAAAATATGCTTTGTTAGTTTGCAAATGTGCTTTGATTCTTTGGTGTTTTTAGGGCAGGGACAGTGTGTGGAAGCCTTGGAGAACACAATTGAATAAAAGTTAAATTCAAGCATGTTTGTTGTATTTTAAAACAGTGGCCCCCAACCACTGGGCTGGGAACCAGTACCGGTCCAGTAAACTCAAAATGACGCAGAGTCATTGATACAAGATTCAAACTTGTAACTTGGTCTGGTTAGAGAAAGTTATAGGTTGTTGTGCATTTAGTAAATCCTTGTTGTGTGAATGCACAGTTAATTCGGGTAGGAAGATTTTATAGGGACTTACTTAGGACAACTTATCGACCGGTCCGTGAAAATAGTACGACACGTTTAACCAGTCTGTACACACATTTTTCAGATAAAACCAAACGCTACCATTCACTGCTACAACTAAAGCTGTAGCGACAGGAGTCTTGTTGTTGTCGAGGAGTCACAGTATTGTTCTCTCCGTTCATGGAGAGATGTTAGAACAGGAAATACGTTATGAGGGAGCAAACACCTGCTGCCACAGTCTCCAAAGCATACACACACACACACACACACACACACACACACACACACACACACACACACTAACAAAAACACAAACAGACCACACACAAACCACACCACTGTTAAAAACACTAAGCTGCTTTTGTTAGCAGATGTCACCAAACTGTTTGACCCATAGTTTCTGCCATGGGTCCAGCTGTTGGACAACTGTGTGCTTTGCATTCATGAATTCATGAGAGACGCCAACAAGTTTTCTGATGTTGTCCTTCATTTATTTCGACAGGCATGGAAGAAGCGCTGGTTCATACTCCGCAGCGGTCGCATGAGCGGTGACCCCGATGTTCTTGAGTACTACAAGAACGACCACTCCAAAAAACCCATCCGGGTCATCGACTTACATTGCTGCGAGCAGGTTGACGCCGGCCTGACTTTTAAGAGGAAGGAGTTCCAGGACAGCTACGTGTTTGACATCAAAACCTCCGATAGAATCTTCTATCTTGTGGCTGAGACAGAAGAAGAGATGAACAAGTGGGTCCGATCCATCTGCCAGCTGTGTGGGTTCAACCAGTCTGACGACAACCATGGTAGGAAGAGTTTTTGTTACCCTGTGATTCTGCCTCCGATCATGTCAATACCCTTCAGTTCACATTGACACAATTAAGATTTTCCATAAACTTCTGTTGAATCAAACTGAAGTTTTAACCAAACTAATCTCTTGCATTGTTTGTTTCCATTTGTCTTTCTTCACATTATCCTGACGACACCTTTAATTATTACAACAAATATTTCTTTTTTCTCAGCTTAGCTAGAGGGTTTTGGCCAAGACTTGATAAGAATGGCCATCTGTGCAGACTGCTGAACAGTTGCACTTTTATTTTAACGCCTACTTTACTTGCAACAGAGTGGGATCTTCATTATTAGATAAAACAAAGAAACAAACATGTTAAAACCTAATCAACCACCTGATTTGCTCATCGTTTTGCATTTCTGTCCATCTTTGTACTCGAAGAGATCAGCATCTTCATCTCTGTTGTCTCCGGTTGCCATCTCTATCATATGTTACATCAGAGTTGGTCTTGATGCTGTTCTGCACCTTTCTTTTTTTCCCTCACTTTTGTCTTGCATCATCGTTACTGTCACACAAATTGGACCAATGTATCTCATATTCCTCATTGAAAGGACTTGAGAACAAATCATTAAACCTTTTAGATCAGGTTCAGGTATTTGTTTTGGCCTATATTTTCACTCTCTTTATCAATTACAAGTCAGCAGCACCATAGAAAACTCACTGAATTAAAACAGCGCATTAGGTGTGATACACTTATTCATGTACTCGTACTACATGAACGGCTGTTAAGTTGTGGCAGATAAATACCCCTTATTAAAAAAAAAAAAAAGTATGACATTTCTGGTGTTCTGAAATATTTTCCTACCTATAAAATTTTCCTACCCGAATTAACTGTGCATGCACACAACAAGGGTTTCCCAAGTGCACAAAGCCTATAAATTTCTACTACCAGACCAGTATACAAAGTTAGAATCTTGTATCAATAACTCTGCGTCATTTTGGGTCTATTGTTGTTGTCTTCACTGAGAAAATATTTCCTTGCATTATCGATGATGGAATCCTAGCCATTCTATTGGTCAGTACTTTTGTTGATATGGGTATGGATCAAGTGGAAGTAATAGCCAGATGGGGCCAAAAGGAAGCATTATTTCTCTGCGGCCCAGCACCAATTCACCCACGGACTGGTACAGGTCCCCAACCCGGAGCTTGGGGACCACTGATCTATGTGGTTGCCATACACATCCAGGTTATAAATTGCTGTTTATAACTAAGACTGTCCACTGATTATAATTTGATTTATCCATTCAATAAATAAAAACCCTCTTCATATATAAATGTGTTTCAGTTTTTTTAAAACTGCAATATTTTTAATAGTACCAAACCAGTTTTATTGACTGATTTATGATGTTTTAAATCCAACCACATGTGTTAATTTGTTTTTTAATAAAGTGACACAGTCACAGAGTCAGTTGGCTAAGAGTTTGGTGTAAATGCCACATATTTAACTTTGCTTCTGACGTCCCTTTAGCCCTTTAGCCTATTTTGTGCGTTATAGGTCAGATAAACAGCTACCTACTATCTGATGTCCTAATCACCAGTGCAGCATGGCCACGTTTTCAGTCTCACATCACAGTTTGTGTAAAATCCCCTTGTTTTCATAACTGTTTGCTTTGGTTTTGTTTCCCCGTCGTCTGGCAGCTGCAGGACGTTAATCTCGGCTCACATGGCTGATCGTCTGTAACATGCACTGTGTCCAGGTGTGGAATTCATACTAAAATAAAAAACAGCTGTAGAGAGTTCAGTGGATGATAGTAAATATTATGCACATCATAAAAGGGAATCACTCAGGGATGGGTTCCACAACTAGCTGAAGGATCTCTGGAGGACCTCTGCTTCTGAGATTTGTCTTCAGTCAGTTGGGGCGTGGCTGGGAGTAAGCACTGGAAGAAAAGAGAGTTTATGTCGTGGCAGCTGCTTTGGTGATGGTGGTCCCGTCGGTGTAAACACCACCTCAGGTTATATCAGTCATCTGCGTCTGTTTTCACTGAAATGTCAACTGGCCGTTTCTGTTAAGTTTTATCTTTTACTCTGAACCCTCTACATCCGGACAGAGACAGTCCTCACACTCACTTCTAAGAAAATGAACATTCCACTAGTGACAAAATCATAATCAGTTAACAGGATCAGGGCAAAGGAGGAGAATAGCTATTATAACTGAGACCAAAAGTTTATTTGTTTATTTGGTTGGAAATAATTTCTTTTCTTAATTTTTCTTTTTTCAATTAAAGAGGAACAACACAAGAGTTTGAGTTAAGCTCTGCATAAAGTAGATCAGTTTAGGCCCTAAGTTGAACCATATTATGGTTTCTTTGCTCTCCAATGTCTCCTAACTGCACAATTGGAAGTTAATAAAAAAAGAAAGAGTCATGTTAAACTTTTTGCAAACAGTCGCAAAAAATTCTTGCCCTTTATTTAATGGTGATGCATTTTATGAAGTGCTTCTTTAAGATGTTGGTTTGCGAGCTGTATCAAGTAGCTATTTGATTACAACAAAACGCCAAGATGGCTGCCTTTTGCTTTTTACTTAAAATTGGCCACTTGGATTCAGAACAGTGCTATGTCAATGTGCTTGAATGCCTTTAAACAAAGATTTATGACAAATGAACACTGCTTACACTAAGACATAGAAGGAAATTGTAAATAAAAATCAGCAATTTCTACTTTCCCTTAAGTACATTTCTTATACATGGTTGATATTTGTTCATCCAGAATGCTTTGTGTTCTACTTTTGACCTACGATGAACTGCACAACAGTTGGCCAACACATCAGTTGGTAACCATCTAGACTGGTTCGGCAGACAACAACTGACTTGAGGTC
Source organism: Paraplagusia blochii (assembly GCA_016785265.1). Classification (NCBI taxonomy): domain Eukaryota; kingdom Metazoa; phylum Chordata; class Actinopteri; order Pleuronectiformes; family Cynoglossidae; genus Paraplagusia; species Paraplagusia blochii. The sequence goes on from JAFBJS010000779.1 coordinate 187,034, forward strand.
GACAACACAAGTCCTAACATGCATCACGAACTCTGTTCTTTTCATCAGTTCTGCATGTCACATTGTAAATTGATTTACTGTGGGTGCAGTCTTTACTATCCAAAAGAAAACAGTTCCTACTGGAACATTTTTGCATAGACTTTAAATATCATATGCATAATTGGGGGACGTTTTCTAGGAACTATCACAATACTGAGAAAACCCTCAAGGACACACTATCAGCAATTGTGCAAATTGAGAGAATGCATTAGGCATTTTATTATGTTCTGAGAAAGAAAATACCTTTAAAGAGAGTGGAGAGATGAAAAAGCTAGGAAGTGAAAGATAGTATTGGGAACACTGCAACTGGTTGATTTGGAAGGAAACTCTTACATTAAATTAATTAAATATCTATTTATTTTGTCCATTTCTCAAAATGTAACAATTAGATTTTTTTTTTTTTTCATTAGCATTGTCAGTTGTATGCTTTACACAACCAATGTGATTATATTTCTGTTAACACGCACTCACACTTTAGCAGTAGTCTATGAAGGACATTCCTTTGCTGCAAAACCAACTCTCTGTGACATTTTTCCACTATAATCACATGACATTAAAACACATTTATCCTTCCTTGGGAAAAAAAATCACCTAGTTGTACTAACTTCCTGTGACTATGACAACGGAAAATCTGTCTCTATAATGCCCCTGGAAACCAGTGTCTTTGGATTTGATGCCAAGGAGCATGACAAGAGCCCATATGTCTCTGTCCATGCAAACATTTCTCCACAAGAAACTATGACATTAACTCAATGTTGTGTGTACATTAATTGTGAGTAAAATTGATTTATTACCTGTAGGAAAGGGTTCCGCCCCCCTGCTCACTAGGATACTCCCTAGGGATTAATATAGTTCTAATTTCTTTATTATTTTATTTTATCATTTTCGTAATAATAAGGTGTTGTAATGCTGTCCCCTGTTTGTATTTTCTACTCCCCACCCCTAAGTCTAGGTGAGAAAGGAGAATTTGTTTTCATCTGTGAACTTCAAAAAGCAAAATACTAGGCATTGTTTAATTCCCAAAATGAATCTCCCTTATTCAACGTTTACCATAGGTTAAGGACTTAAACCTCTTTAAGTTCACTGTCTGGAACAGACCACTGAACTAATAACTTTTTCAAGGATTTCATGCAGATTAACAGTGCCCAACATTCTTTTCAGGGCCCCATCGTAGCTCCATGGACTTGTCCACAATACCTGACTATGGAGCTATGAAAAGCATCACAGGTTCAAACTACCAATAATAATGGTAATGACCGTTGGTTGCTCAGCTTGTACTAAAGCAAAACAAGTGTTCCACACCACAATCTTTTTTTTTTTTTACAGCCTGATCATTTCCCTGCTGTAACAGTACTCCTCCCACAGCTCCTCCGATTCCCATGTCGGCACTTGTGATGGTTACGCTGATCCTGTGCTTATCAGCAATCACAGTTTTACGTTGAATCGTACTCCTTAAGCAGTCGGAGCGTGATTCATTGGGATTTGTAATCATTCCTTGATTTGGTGACTGAGACATACTTGGAATATTTTGTAGCCAAGAGACGATGAATGTTTGCAATTCTCTTTCAGCAGCAACAATATGTTGTGGGTTTGTCCTCCAGGCTGATAGATGTGAGACGGTGTGTCACCAAACAGACTGTGCTGATCTTGTCTGTGTCATCATCTGACTTAGTGTGAAACTCCCAAACACCAAATTATGTGAAGGTTGAAATCATGTGCATATGTGAAGCAGACAGACGGTGTTAGTATCAGGCACATCAACGTGGGTGTCTGAGATACATATTTGCAGTTTTTTACAGTCAATATTCTACACAACAGATGCATATGTGTTGTATTTCCCTTACTGTTGCTTTATGCGTTGACAACAATATTTTCCTCAGGTGCCTTATATTTACGCAGTGGTGTGTCATGAATCAGAGATATAATAGCGTGCTTACTTATCAACTGTAGCATCCTTTATAATGGCAGTCAAAACAGAAGGGCCTTACAGCAGTGGTCCCCAACCACTGGACCAGGGACCGGTACCAGTCCATGGGTGAATTGGTGCCGAGCCACAGAGAAATAATATTTCCTTTTTTGCTCCATCTGTCTATTACTTCCACTTAATTCATAACCTTATCAACAAAAGAACTGACCAATAGAATGGCTAGGATTCCATCATCAATAATGCAACTATATTTGATTCTCAGTGAAGACAACAACAATAAACTTAAAATGACGCAGAGTCATTGATACAAGATTCTTACCTTTAATACTGGTCTGGTAGCAGAAAGTTATAGGCTGTGTGCACTTAAGAAATCATTGTTCTGTGCATGCATAGTTAATTCGGGTAGGAAGATTTTATAGGTAGGAAAATATTCCAGAACACCAGAAATTTAATTTTATTAAGTGCTATTTATCTGCCTCAACTTGACGACCGGTCCGTGAAAATAGTACAATACATTTAACTGGTCCCTGGCGCAAAAAAGTGTTGGGGAACACTAGCTTACACTACCTGAGCATCAGTACAGTACATAGACGACAGATATAGCACTGTTAAATTGACTTAAGTAAAGTCTGTTGAACCAGAAGTGTGCATGTTCACACATACTGCAGGCATCTGTTGTTAGGCTTAGTAAGAGTGCCCTCTGCATGAGGTTGTGGTAACTACCTCTGATGCTGTCAGCCTAGTCAAATTAGAACTTGAACAACCTTGATCCAAACAACAGCTCAGACTCTGCTGGCAATCTGGTTCAACACATGAAGCTGTGATAGGAGAGATGATAATAAAAACATTAGGAGTCTTTCTGTTTGAGACTACTAACTACATGTTACTGACTAGCAGTTTATCCCTAACTTCCCTAATTGACTTCCCAGTGTTATTCATTGAAAACTGCAGAGCAGTCTTGCGTAGTAAAATATTTATAAAAGTGACATTGTTTTCACACCCCATTACGATGACAAAATGACGCAATGATTAATGATGATTTGCGAAGAATTAGAAAATAACATACGTGATGTTGTCGCTGCAACGTTATCTCACTATTAAGTGTGAGTTTCTGTTTTGAGAGCTGAGCTGTTTCTGAGAACTTAGGGTTAAGTTGACGACAGACAGATTTCACAAGTCTGCTCAGTCTTTCCTCTTTTGTTTTCAGATAAACCTACTTGCAACAACCCTCCAGCATATTTGTAATAGGTGGGATACAGGGCCATTCTTTGTTGATTCCACAATTTGATGGGATTTTTTTTTTTTCTATTCTTAAATAATCCTCGGTTTGCATAGTTAAACGTAAACCTAACTACTCAGTGAATAAATTAATGCTAAGGCCAAATAAATATTTAAACCTATACTGCACCACGCATCACAATGTGATTGTTTTGATGTGTCAACAATGGCGTATTTATTGTACTGAGCTTTTCTAGTTACACCAACTACTGAACTGAAATAAAGCGCAAAGACAACGTACAACTACGTACAACGGAGATTACATTCATTTTTTTAATTGTATGGTAAATAAAAACCCAGCAGTCATTGTCCCTTCTTTGCTCCTCTCTTTGTCTTATGTAGTTATATAAACATGTTCTTCTCCCCACCCAAAATGCCCTTTGTAGACATTGATTTTTGTTGAAATAATGAGGCTCCATGGCAGGGGAAGGTCGGGTTTCTGCTGCTACACAGCCGCCTGACAATGGTCTGCTGTTGCTGCCACTGCTTTGCATCCCATGATACCGCTGGCTTCAGAAAGATTGGTGGAAACCAGAGACATGAGAATGCACTCGGTGCACCCATCATCAAAGTCATCAAAGGGGAGCAATGAGGATTGTGTCTGGTGCAAATTTACACTCAAAAATCACCAGATTTTATACATTTACCTCCAACATGAGGCGAGACACTGCAGTGGTTACTAACAGCACAGAGTGATGTTAAGACTGTTGCAACACCTAACACATGATTGTGTCAGATTTCCCGATCCTCTCAGTCTGCTGGTGGGCGTTGGCACTGATGTTGTCGGATAGTGATGGCGTGTGTGTGCACCGAGGGAGATCCGCCCTCAGGCGCAGTCTAATGAATGGAACATCGTCCCGTCAATCATGGCTTTTGTTCTGCTCCCTCTTGACTGTTTGAACTCAGAGAAATGGATAATGTTGAGTGAGACTTTACTCATCCTTTAAAAAGAAAAATCTTATGTTCTTTTTTGCTTTGTCCTTTGCAGCTGTTTGTTGCCCTTTGGTTTAATTTTCTCCATTCTGTATTTTGACTGAACCGCCCCTCTCGACGTTGTATATGGAGTCTAACCTAAAGCAGGGTTTCTCAACTTTTTTGCAGGGGTATTGCAGATAAATACCCCTTATTAAATTAAATCTTTGTTATTAAACTGACATTTTTTAGTACAATAATCAACGTTTATCAACTATTTATGAAACTTTATTAGCATACACAGTTGATAATCACTCAATTACGTGGGTGTTTTAATGCATAATTCTTAACCTCCATGGGTCAAAGCTGTTTTAAAGGCTCCAATAACTCATAAAAGAGCCACATCCTGGATCAAACAAAGAGTTGGTGTATATTTAACATATTGGACCTGGCCTGAAAACTCCAACACAAGGGGATCCAGTCATTTTTCAAAATAAAACACTGTTAAGCGTCATAAATGAAACAAGAATATTAAAAGTAGGGCAGTATTTCTTTGTGCCCCTCTACGAGTTGATCCATGGACCGGTGTCTGTCCATCTTTCCGTAGTTGAGGACTTCTGGACTGCAGTGAAAAAAAAATGGTTCCAAACTTCATTGTGTTTTTTTTTTTTTTTTTTTAATTTCCAATTTGGTTTATCTGGATTGTTTGAAAGAAAAACAGGTTGGTGTTTGCACCTCTCTGTGCCTCTGGGTAACTGATTTACATTTACTGTTATTGAGTTCATGTGAGTTAGTGTTAAAATTAGTAGATAGGTGTGTACATGCGTAGTTTACAATAAGGTGAAAGGTAAGAAACTAAAAAAAGACTAAAAAAGAAACTACTGTTAAAGGCAACTAAAATCTAAATACACTCTGAAAATGGCGCTACTAGAAATTCCATGATTTAGTTTAAAAAGTTAATTAGTTGAATATAATTCCCTTACCTTAAAGATTACCCAACATATGAGTTCAGCCTAAAAACGAATCAAAAATATAAAACAAGTTGACAGATAATTCAAAGTTGGTCTCAGATAATCAACATTGACCAACAGCAAGTAAATGGTTACCTGCTAGAAACAATAAAGTACAATACAAAAAATGCATGTCTTTAATTTTGTATTTAAATCAGCTAATAGAAAGACATTATGATACTTCAACCAAGTGTTGAAATGACGCATCTGTGTGCGGTTCGTCTTCATTTTCCAGTAATGATTAAAGGAGAAGCTACAGTTGAGAGACAGTAAGACTGTGGTCAGTGTTTTTCTGTTCAGGCTCAGGAAGTGTCAGTTAAAAACTGACCGACACTAGCAAAACATAAACCCTCCTTGACCAGGCAAGAATTTTACAATGAGTAACAAAGTTTCCAACCCTTAGCGTAGCTTCACGTTTACTTGAAATTTTGTTAAAAGATTTGGTAGAAAATAGAAATGCTGCTGAAAAAATAATCTATCCAAGTGTCAAATTTCTCCTTGTTGACCTCGTCATAGTTACGGCTTGACCAAACTACCGATCAGCAAAACTTCTATCATTTTCTGGGTCACTGTAAATTACCAGTTGTTAAATGCTGGTTAGCTCATTAAGCCAGTGATGAAGTATGGATTATGGATTAGAGACACAAGCAGTCAACAGAAGACAGGAGGCAGAGCTGGAGGTGGAGGAGTTAAAGACTCTGAGATTCAAGGAGAGACAAGGATGGACAGGATCATAAATGAGGTCATTAGAGGGACAATGCAGACAGGAAGGTTTGGAGAAACAGCCAGAGAAGACAGATTGAGATGGTTTGGACATGTTCAGAGGAGGGACAGTGGATATATTGGTAGAAGAATGTTCCTAGAGATGGAGCTACCAGGTAGGAGACAAAGAGGGGATTGATGGATGCAGTGAGGGAGGACATGGAGGTAGTTGGAGTCGGAGTAGAAGATGGAGAGAACAGGGAGAGAAAATCTCTGTGGCAGCTCGTAAAAAAGAAACAACTGAAAGGAGAAGAAGAGCTACGTTAAGGACATTCATTTATTGACATTATTGATTATTGACTTTTTGTTGTTGTTTTTTTTCTTTTTTTATGCACATGTTTCTGTATTTAGTAATTACTTCTTAGTATTTATTACATTAGTGTGGTAAATGTCAGCTAACCTCTGACACTTTTCTTGGAAATTGTAAATGTATTCAGTTTTTTTTTTTTAACCTTTTAATGCGATGACAAAAATATATGCAATTGTCATACTAGTCTGACATCCATGCATTTATTGCTATTTTGAGTTTAAAGAATATCACATTGTACATTCTCCAAACACCACTGTTTCCAGATAAGATCTGTTCATTTTCTCTGATGCACTATTTTGTCAGAGCCATTTATCTCATATACTGTGGCCCCGACCGGTTCTGCCTGACGCTTATCCCGCCCCGCCTGATTTTCAATGTAATGTTTTTCCTCTGTCCTCCGTCATAAATCATTTGGAATTGTTATCTGCTGCCCATGATCTTCTCTACCTTTGACAGGTTCAGTTTTTTATTCTCTCTTATTGGGCACCAATGATGTTTGGTTAAATGGTGTTTACTTAAGGTGGTAAGTGAAACTAATAATACGGTTTTTCAAGCACGCCAGTGTGATCTCTGTTCATGGTCTTTGTTTCTTAAGTGAGAAATCCCACTTTGTTTCTCCCTGTGAAGCATCAGTGAAAACAGCTCTCCCCAGTTTTTACTCCACCCATCCCTGCTCCAGACCAGCTTCTCCTTTATCATCCAGTTATGCCACGGAGCGCTCCCAGCCCCCTCTAACCACACATGCAAATGGACTCCACTCTGTAGCCTCCAGGGACACACTGTTGCTTTAAAGAGCCTCTCTTCCAGCAGATGTATGAAGAGAAAACAAATAATGTATGTATTTACTTTACACGAAAGGATGATGCAGGACTTTGAAACAAAAAAAAAACTGTGAGAAAAACACATTTTCACATTTTCATATTTAGATGTAATGGTCTGAGCTGAACCACTCCCACCAGATTGTCGCGGACAAACATATTTTCTGTGTGAGAACAGAATAAATCTGATCTTCTGTTTGGACACTTGTTAGATACTAGTTCAAACCACTGTGTCAGAAATAAAGAAAAGGGGTGAAATCTGTAACAATTATTTATTTAACTCTAATGCCATGTATCTGTATGTACAAAACCTGTACATTAAAAAGCAGGTCATTAAATTAAATTAATTAATTTAACTTGTTGGACATGACTCACATTTTTAGTTTTTGTTAATTTAAGTATTTACACACACACACGCATATATATATATATATATATATATGCATATACAGTATGTGTGACATACAGTTTATATATATAAGTGACTAATGTTTATAACCTTATGCATATTTTGTACATACAGATATATATGCAAAATATTAAAAATGAAAAAGGCTTCAGTTAGAGAGTGAGCTACAGTTTTTTTTTATTATTATTTACTTCTAGCGAGCCCCTTTTTTAGGGGTCGCCACAACAGGTGATTGTTTATCATTTCACACTGTTCTCTGTTTCTTCCGCTCCTTCTGACTCCAACTACCTCCATGTTCTCCTCCACTGCATCCATCAATCTCCTCTTTGTCTCCTACCTGGTAGCTCCATCTCTAGGATCATTCTTCTACCATGTATCCACTGTCCCTCCTCTGAACATGTCTCCATCTCCATCTGTCTTCTCTAGCTTTTTCTCCTAACCTTCCTGTCTGTGTTGTCCCTCTAATGTAGAGAATCATAGCAGATAACCAAATTAAGATAAATAAATGAACAACTGTTGGTCCTAAAGTAGCTGTATTACATGCAACTTAAAGATGGCCGACATGTTACAAAAAAGTCAGCTATGAGCATTTAACTGAATGTTTTTTTTCCAGGTAGTGGGAAGTTAGAATATTTTGAAGAAAGAAAGGAAAAACACATACTTCTGTCTGCACGGCTGTCACTTAACTGTCCCATGAGAGAGGCCCATGTTTGTTGGGGCAGTGAACGCACCATAGGACCGCCATTTGTATTCTCTTTGTTCGGTCTCTCAATTATAGCTCTGGTTTCTGGAGACCAGAGGAGGGAACAAAGTCCTAGATCACTTGATATACAGTACACTGACAAGTTACTGGAGTTATTGTTATGTGACATAATACAAGATGGCGTTTTCAAGGTCACGTCTGTTGGTCCCATGTCATGGGATGACATCATATAAGGGGCCGCCCAGCAGAGCCTTGACGAATCAAAGGTTAATTTATGGAGTAGCTGTGTCAGCACACGGCCTATATTCTTAAAGCACAATCTCTTATGAAACCATTAAGGGAATTGCATTTTTCTCAGCACTCAAACTAAAGACATGTGAAGAGTGTTGCATGATTCACTTTAATAAAATATTTTAATCTCGGTAAAAAGCACGGTATTGAGTAGAGTCACATGTCCCACCCTTCGCTACATCAGAAACTCCTCTATTCAATAGTCAAGTCATTTCTATTTTTAAACCTAATTTCAGATTAAATTATTGTGTGTAATTCTGACCAGACTGAGGAAATGAAGCCTGTGAAGACCTTCTTGTTCTCCACTGATCTAGCAGTTACTAATTTTGGCCCCTGCAGCCAATTCTTATTAGATTTAGCTCTAAGAGCAGATGAGTCAGTAGGTGATGTATTACAAAATATAATGGAAAGATTGCCCATGAACTCAGAGGCCATTTGACCCCGAATAGACATTTGTCATTCACTAAGAAGATAGCTCCTTTATTTCAAGGCATGTCCCTTATTTTTTTTTCCCAAACTGTGGAATGCTGTGGGAAGAGCTCCCTGTCCTTAATGTGCTGTATTCATGTTAGAGCTTTAGAATATTAGATTTAACGTATCTTAAAGATTTACAATGGGAAGTCAGAGTAGACTAAGGAAAGCAAATATTGTTGCCAGTATTTTCAGAAGAAGATGGAAATAAAAAAAAAAATGTGGAAGTGGTCAACCTCATAGTAGCATTGATGAGCAGTACGGAAATTAGTATTTCAAGTTGACTTCTGGCACATCTCATAGTAGAGGAGTTGTTGTAAGTTGAAATATAGAAATATATGTTGTAAGTTGAAATATAGCAGTGTCAAAATCTTGGTAAACAAATTTAATATTTATTTATTCCCCTTTTAACCTGTGTAAATTATTTCTCTACCCTTTGTGTTGATGGAACACATGTCTGGAGGCAGTGTTTACTGCCTTGGCCTTTACTGGTCATCCATTAAATACAGCAACATGAAAATATAAATATAGGGTCTGTTGGTTGGAAAAAGTTTGGTTTATGTTCTGTGCAAGATGGCTGTGCCCGTGTTTATACTGGGTTGGCCATGAGTTGAACGCAATTATTGTTTCATTTCACTCTGATGTCAACCATCTACATACTGTAGTCTTACAGTAAGTCCATAAAAAAGAACAAGTTAAGGTACAGGTTAAGGTTAAAGATTCTGTCCATTCTTTATGTCGAGGCAATGTCTTCAGAGCTTAGTAAGATTTTGTTGACAAGCGATGGCACAGTTTGACATGTGATCGTGATAGACCAATGGAGTAGCTGATAACATGGCCCCCTCCATTGTTTTACCTAATGTTACTGATATAAAAGAAAGTCTTCGGAAGTGGACGAAACGGATTGTAAACAGTTCTTTATCTATGTGCTTGAAGGAGGACAAACCAGCATCGCTAAGAGTAAATTATCAAGAGAAATTTATTATTAAAACTTAACGGAATTTCTGCAATTTCAACACGACATTTTCAGTTGGTCACGTTACTAGAAACACATTATTTTTTTTAATTTTGGCACAACCTCTATTCTACTGTTTACCATTCAAATTACGTTGTATAAAAAGTTGCAAAATAAATATATTCTTCCTGGGGGGAAAAAAATCTTCAAACTGTGAGGCGTAGCATGAAGGAGAGAGATTTTAAACAAGGGGTCTGTCAAACTCGTGGCCCGTGTACCATTTGCGGCCCATGGGACGGTATTTTACGGCCCTTGTCTTGATGTGAAAGTTGAATTTATAATAATATTTTATATATTTGTTCTCCACATTAAATCCTATAGTTTTCCGAAAGTCTGAACCACAGTCTCCTTCTGGTTCAGTGTTGTATTTCACATAATCTGTGGGATTTTTTATTTTTTAAGTTTTTTCTTTCGTCTTAAAAACTGAAAGCTTAAAGCCTTTGGAGAAATTATAGCCTTGGTGGTGGCCTTCAACTTATTTGAGTTTGACACCCCTGTTTGCAACGTTGTGTTGTGCACGTTTGAAAATGAATTTTTTTTTTTTTACACTATCACATCAAAGGCACTCACTAAACAAACATTCAAATTTGTCCAAAATTTACATATAAGTCAAAAGTAATAAAAAAAATGTTGGTTTTGCTTGCCTCAGGTCCAAATAAAGGTCTTGGCAGTTTCCCTAAAGTCGGTCAGAGGAAACCAATTGTACTAAGCACACTGTTTGTTGGAGACTCTTCAAGTCAGTAACATATCCTGAACTCTCCAATGCCAAGCCTCAGGGTAGTCAAGGAGAGAACGGGAACCGACAACTTGTGTTTATACCATTTAATATATTTCATCTAAAGGATGGCACTATAATAAATGACTATATTTCACTGGCATATATGAAATGTTACAGTGTAAGAAATTGACGGAAAAAAGCCCGGAGACGGTTTCAGTGTTTTTGTTTTCCTACTCGTGTTTTTTTTTTTTTTTTTTTTTTTTTTTTTTTTTCTTTTTTCTATTTTTGTGTTGTGGTCTCACTGACTTGATGGAGCTGCTTCCCAGCGGTAACATATATCATCAGACCCATTAGTGTCACTGATGAGGCATGCAGGCTATTCCATCAACAGACTGGACCGGTCATTTTTTTCATTTGGATCAGAAACACGTCATATGAGGCAGATTATGGAACAAATTAAATAAAAAACAAAGGCAGAGCCACAGTGCAGGACATAGATAAAAGCTGTAAGGATTTGGCTGACGCTTCCTCGCGCTCTTGGGTTATTCCTCCCATGGAGTCTGCTGCTGAGGCAGTGCATGTGGGCTCAGTGGAAGAAGTGACGCTGCGTGATGAATCAATATATCTACCCATGTTAGTGGGCCGAGTGCTCGCCATACTGGATGAAAGCTTTTACAAAGCTTTTTGTGGAGAAATGAGATGATGCCTAAACAGCCTGGGGAGAGTAGAATCACTCAGAACAATGCTGTAATTGAGGATTGGTGGGATGGGGTGTGGTGATGGTGGTGGTGGTGGTGGTGGTTGGCTGGCCTGAGCATCTCACTGATGTCCAGTGGCCTGGAGACCCCACAGCAGAGGCATTTTCCCCGACAGGCATGGATGTGACCTCATTTATTCAACTGGGCCCCAGAATAATCCCCTCATCGCCACCGCCCACCCCAGATAACTCCACATGCACGCACAAATGGTCACACACACACAGTACATTTGTGTGTTTTTGTGTTTTCCACCGCGGCTGCGGCACTTGTGCATGGTCAGCTACCACCGTGACTCACAGACAGATCACTGCCTGAGTCTTAAAGGCCATCTGACCCATAACGTCTCTGTGGAGGTCTGATGGAGGAGAGTAGGGGGGGGAGTAGACTGTGAGTCAGAAGTGGTGAAATGTTTAGGCAGTTTTTTTCATGATCTGTTTTAGGCCCAAAAATTGTGTTTGTGATAGAATAGTGAAGCCCTATATTGACATGAAACAATAACATCAATCAATATAGGGTTGGTCGTCCATTCCATATTCCAATTATACATCGCAAACTTGTTCAGGATAAAGATTTTGGCTCCTAATTGGTGGCACGGGTTGACTCTTGATCAAGCTAGACCAGGGGTCTCAAACTCGTGGCCTGTGGGCCGTTTGTGGCCCGTGAGCCGTAAGTGAAACGGTATTTTGCAGCCCACACTTAGATGTGAAAGAATTGAATTTATAATAATATTTTATAGATGAGTTAATACTGTTCTCCACATTATTCTGAGTTGTATTACACAGAATCTATGGGAAACTAAAACTTTTTTATTACATTTTTTCTTTTGTATTAAACACTGAAAGCTGACGCGACCCTTCGACGAAATGATAGTGTGGGAGGTGGCCCTCAACTTATTGAAGTATTTAAGTCCCCTGAGCTCGACCAATCGAGTAGCTGATTGATGACAACAGTCCGGCAACATGGCTGCCTCCATGGTCAACTTAGTTGTTGATACAGAGGAATTCCCCCAAAAGTCTTCTGCAGTGGCCACCATGAAATCTCTTGGTCGGACAAAAACGCACAATTTATCTGTATTTTTCTATGGCTTTATACTGTAAGCAACACCTGCAAAAAAAAAAACATGAACGTTTGTTTGTCTGGATTAAGAGTAATTCAAGTTACAGTGATTAAAACCACTGAATAATAATTATAATAATTCTTCAACTACTTATTTTAATGTTGTACATTTAAAGTATGGGGTTTCTTTTGTCACAATTAAAAAATAATTTTATAAGAAGAGAGTTGTGGTGTCCAGGTAGGTGTGACGATTTAGTTATAGCTCAGACAAACTAAGGTCCGTGGGCCAGATGCAGCGTGTTCAGTTTTGTATTTCTTTGCATTTAGCCTTTATGCTTGACTTTTAAATTTCTTCTGGCCTCCGGTGGCCAATTTTTGGACTAATTATGGGCCGCAGACCCAGAGGTTGGTCCACTCCTGTTCTCAATGTTGCCACAGAGGTGAAATTTCGCTCCTCACTTCATCTGTGCTTTTATAAATCCTTACATTTTTAAGATTCAGTGAGGGATTAGTATTTTTCTACTTCTAACCACCAGCTTGGTTGCACACAGCACCGTGGGTCGATGGATCAGTGTTTCTCCCACTCTGTACTCCCACTGCTGGGTGTTCAGTTCATCTACACATTCTGGCCTGCCGCCCAGTCTGTGTGCTGGAGCATCTTCATCCTCTAAGATCGTCTCTCTGCAGACGTCACCTGCACAAACAGAGGCTGTTTCGCTGCACTGTATTTACTCTAACTCAGCTTCTTTCACTGTAATATTTACCGTAGTGTCTTGACTGAGTCTTTGTGCCTCTACCCTGAAGGTAGATGGTGTGCAGCTGCAGCAGAGCTTCTCCCCTGTGGTGATCAATACTCCTTTTTTTTTTTTTTTTTTTTTGAGGCTGCAGACGCGTGTTGTTGTCAGCGCCCTGCTGTGCAACAACAACAGTCAGCTCAATAAAATCAAACAAAGCTCATTGAACCCACTGTAGTCACAGTAACCTGGATCATGTGATTTTTAGGCCACTCACAGCCTGTAGCCCCCCCAAAAAAGCAGAACTGTTTTCCTCTCCTCCCTCAAGGCACATTCATCCTTTCTATTGATCAGAGATCAGAACTAAAAGCTACTGAATACAAGACCCCCTACTGAGCCTGGATTGATGAGGCTTAGATTCGACTCTTCCGGTGTTAGAAAAAGTAATAGTTAAACATTTTACTTTCTGTGTCGGAGAACTTCTCCATCTCCTACAGACTCAGCGGTTCAGTTCTAATGAAGATGCATGGGTCAACTGATCAATAAGTGTGATTTGTCCTGTCCACAGATGGCAGATTGCACCATATGCCTCGTTCAGTCGGAGCAGATGTCAGCAACTCTTCGACGCCTCTGCCCGGCGAGCGCAAGTCATCCGCCCCCATCCACTCCAGCCAGCCGGTGCTCTTCACCTTCGACGTGCCCGTGCGCCACTCGCACCACGGTTCTTTATCCAACAGTGCACCACAGGACTACCTCCTCCTCCACCAGTGCATGAGCAGGAAGACAGAGAGTGCAAGGTAAAGGTCTGGACCCCAGACGTCCTGTGTCAGTTTCCTGTTATGCATAAATGCAGGTCAACGTACAGGTTTACGGCACTTCCTCAGTTCAGACGCCCCCCCTTCACATCACAGCAAGGGTTCCTACTACTGTGTTTGTGTGTTAGTTACGTAACAACTGTGAATCTTTTTCCTCTTGAAACTCAAAAATTCCCAATAGATATAACATTTAAAACTTTATGTATTTTAAAGCTACCTATTTTGTGTATTTTTAATTTGCTTAAGTGGGTTGTTTTTACTACTGCTAAAAGTATCCGCCTCACTAATGTTCAATCACGTCCCAAAAGGGCGGTAAAAAAAAAACATCATCTGTTTGGATGAACAGAGTTTCTTATTATTTGTGATTTAAAATTAGGTGCTGACATTTAAAGGTTTTATTTGCATACATATCTGCATTAATTAATTAATGCATTAATTAATTAAGTAAAACCAATAAAATGTTATATTTTAATATAATTTTTGATAATTTAACCAGAGATTATCGGTCAGCCAATTGTAATTGGCCTGATATTATGATATGTGTAAGAATATGTTCGATATTTCGTCCAATCTGGGTCTTGCCAAATTTGAGGGAGTTACACATATGATCCTGATGCATTTATCTCAGTTTTGGGGAAATATTGCTGCATATATTGGTATCGTTTAATATCGAATGAAAATCGTAAAAAAGTTAAATATTAGATATTCCTAGTAGGAACCACCCTTTACATATAAACATTTTTTAATAATAAACCATCTTTTTTAACATCTTCACTATATTTCTATTCAGGTCAAATGGGAAAATGTGTCAAAACAACAAACTTTTCATATTGATTTATTTTGATTGAATTTAATTTTGATCATTTAACATTAACATTGATGTGCAAATTTGTGAGTTGGAGCAAAATGTCAAAAATCTTGGAATGTAAAATAACAACAGTCTCCAGAGCTAATATGAACCCTATTGACTTGGATGGGGACAAATAGGAAGCTGTTTGTTTTTAACACCCTGGACCTCCATTAGCATTCTCCTCACCTTCTGCTCCCGTCATGCCCACCACCACCAGGAATCAAAAAGCTGCTGCTGTATGGAAGTCACTCAGCAGACAGGCGGTACAGTAGATGATCAATGAGTCTGAGGCTGTAATCCATCACTCCTATAGGACTGGCCTCAGACAGAACGGCCCCATTCAGCTGCTAGACCTCAGTGAAACATGGGAAATCAAAGCTTGCGGTCCATCAACATGTAGATTTTACTGTCACTGCCCTGACCAGCTGCTGGTCCATGTCTGAGTTTACTGTATCTACACTGGTATTACAAGATGCTGGGCAGAACAAGAAGTAAGGCAATTTAATCAATTTAAAAGGCTCGCATTTGGCCTGAGTGTGGCAGCGAAAAATCATGGATTGATTATTGAAATTCTGAGGGGACGGCAAAATGCTCTGTCAATATTCATCATGTTACGTTGATGCATTATTCATGTCAATCTGATACATTTCTAATGGCACACATGGCAGGGCTGCAGTGCAGGCGATGCATATTCATAAAGGCACCAAGAACTTAGTCTTTTTTTTTTTTATCTGGGATCCATCAGTCAAGTCGGCCCAGTGCTGAGGTAAATGACCAGAAATGTCTCAGCTGTCGTCGTACTGGTCTTTCTGAAGGTCGGGACACACACAAGGCAGAATAAATGAGGCGTGTCCTTCAGGACAGACCAGGAGATTTTGTCAGCATTCTAATGAGGTTGCCCTCAGTCTGGCAACTGGGCTGAACCTTCTAAACCGAACAAGCTGGTTCCGAAGGTAGTCAAGTACTGATGCAGAACTCACCACTGAAGTTTATTCAACTGCACGTTGAGTAATTATAAATGGTTGGAGTTTGCCTCCGGAGAGCTATACCACCATCTAGTGGCCATTTAACACACGACGTCTCTCCTTTTTCTGTTGCTCAACACATAGACATGTGTTATTTATGCACTTCAGGAGCTTAAAAACCATCTTAAGACACATTTAAAACTTGTAGAGACTTAACTTTAGGTGAGATGACTCAATGGTTTTGTGTTATTTCTATTGCTTTTGAAATAAACCACTGTTATGAATGTAATGGATAGCGTAGGGCTTCAGGATATGAGTTTAATCTGTTCCACAGCAGCAGCTTATCTCTATTGTGTTTCCACCATTGAAAATAACTATAATTTAAATTACTTATAGCTTTATAAAAAATAGCACAGAAATGTATTTTTACACATTTAATATCCACTTTTATCATAGCACCAACCAGACAGACACATTGTTGCTACTGCCACTGCTAGCGTGGACTGAATGAGAAAGGGACTCCTCCTCTGAATGCGCTACATCTAATTTATCAGAGTGGATGGAGTGCAGGTTCTGATAGCCATCCAAGGCATGGGTGAAATAATATATTGCAACAAAATAGTTACAATATAGCACTCAATATAGATATTGACATTAGCCTACTGACACTGAAGATGAAGCAAAGGTGATATATGTTGCTGTAGTAATTAAATTGTGACATTTGCTTCATGTAATCTATGATTTAGGGTTGTGTTTTCTTAATTGGCAAACTTATATATTTTCTCAAATGGCCACCACAGTCATACTAGCCTTAGAAGTCAAAGGTTCCTTGCTTATAATTTGGAAAACTTGGATTTAGACTTGCGTGTACCCTGAAGTCCCATTGTATTTGAAATATAGTGTGATGATCGACTATTTCTATTCTTTTGTCTGTGTTTTCAGGAGTGCCAGTTTCTCGCAGGCGACCCGGAGCAGCTTATTAATGGGCAGCGACTCTACGGTGCAGAAACTCTCTCACGGCTTCTCCCACTGTCTCAACGGCATGGGCGCCCAGCTGCACGGGTTCTCCAGTCTCCCCAAACCTGGAAAACACCATGACAACTCAGCTCAGGAGGCCTGTTACGTCCTTCCGCGGGGATTCAGCCCAGAGGCGTCATCATACAGTGGCGTAGGGGACACTGACCTGGAAAATGAGGAAGTTTACACTTTCAAAACGCCCTGCAACACCCTCGCCACCATGCACAGCAACGAGCGTGCCACAGACAACTACGACCTCCCCACGCCGCCTGGCTCCTTCTACCAGATCCCACGGACATTTGACAAAAATCACAATTCTTTAACACCGTCTAGCTCCGAATCCTCCTGCGCCCCGCCCCCCAGGCCGCCAAAACCAACCCAGGGTTCAGAGGGCAGGTGGGGGAGTCCCAAGTCAGTAGGAAGTCAGAACGGAGAGGTGACGTCCGCTGTGTCAGTTATCCCACGCAGGAATACTCTTCCTGCTGTTGAGAACATCAGGCTACACAGAGGTACGCTGTTCCTGCTGCCGCAGACACATCTTTTGAAATCACTCACTTCACCTGTTTCCTGTTTTCAAATGCAACTCCAGCTCCATCACTTCATCCACTTGTGGTTTCTGCGGCGACTTCTCACTTCCTTTTTCCTCCCCGACGCTCTCCTTCTCTTTTCCTCTTCCGCTGTCTCTCTTTGTCCCGACTGAACGCCACCGGTTGAAGAGAGGCAGACGGGGGGCAGATGGGAACACAGTCTGTGCAGTGTAGGGACTAATGAAATTGAAACCTTCTCCTGAATGTCTGGTTCCAGGCTGATGGGCACTAAAAAAACATTCTCTGACACAATGCGTGGCCTCTTAGTATCCTGTGTTTTCTGCTTTGTAAAGTTCACCCTCAGGCCTCATTCAGCCAGAGGCAGTGATTGACCTCGGTCTTCTGTTAGTGAAGGTACAGGCTGTTCACACACCTGTGCTGCAGAGATGATTACAGCCCAGCGATGCAGTTAATGAAATGTCAATCAAGTTTGAGTTTTTTTTTTTCTTTTTTTTTCTTGTCATAATCTTATTGAAATCAGTGTTTCAACCTTTCTTACAGTGAGTATAAAACAAATTCTGACATTTGGAGACAGAGGTTTTTTTTCCCTTTAAGAGGTTTTACGCTGACAAATATTGATTTCTCTCCTCTCCATTTATACAGGTTCCTCCTTTGAAACTAACAGTCATCACCGTCCAATTCATTTCAACAGTTCAGGCCAGTCTGTGGAGTCTGTCAACGATGGATTCAGCTCTTATTTGGTAAGTTAAAAAAGTTTGTTTTTTTTTAATTGGGAAAAAAACAGAGACAGATAATTTAACAAGATACATTTCGGTGCTTTGAATATTTTTTTGTTTTTATCTAAAATTAACTCGCCAACAAAAGTAACAATACGATTTTACCAGTTGTTGAATCATTTAATAACATATTATTTGTGATTTACCTTTATATTATCAAAACCTTATTAAACTGATGTGTAGCTTTATTGTTATTTTAATAAATATCATTTTGATAAAATTAATAAATATTTTCTTCCTTCACTGTAAGACAGAGACACATTACCAAAAAACAAGTAATTTCATAACAATGTAATAAAACAAATGTAATGTAATAAAAACAAAAACAACATAGCATTACAGCAGATCACTGCTGCCATTCTTTTTTCCATCCTACTTTTCTAGCTTTTCTCCCTACACACCCAATTTGTTCAACTGGTTAATTGCTCTGAGCAAATCCTGAACCAATGTGCACATTTTTCTATAGTCTTGCTGTCCTGCACCACCCACACATTCTCCTCTGCCGCTCCTGACTAATACTTACAGTGTCACAGCTCTGTTTTATTTCCTTTTAAGTCTTTCACTATATAATTTTATTTGAAATAAACATCATGTTTGGTGCCATTCTTATACATACTTTTTGTATATGAAGTTTACAACACATGCCCACTGTGTCTTTCCAACCAGAGATCCAAAACCCCTTTGACTCGCTCAGACAGCGGCAACTCTGATGACAACTATGTTCCCATGAATCCCGGCTCCTCACCGCTCAGCGCTGCTCTGGCTGACAGCCCTAAAAATATCTACATTCCCATGAGCCCAGGGCCACATCACTTTGATTTCCCACAATTCGCTGCAACATTACCTGCCCGTAAGGGAAGCAGCGCCTCCATGTGTCAAAGGCCCGGCCGTCTCAGTGATGTCACGCCGCCTCCCATCAACCGCAACCTCAAACCTAACAGGAAATGTAGGTTTTTGAAGCCTGGTTGTCACTCTGCAAAAGTCTGAGTTGTTTTTGTGAAATCAAATCTCTGGTGAAGAAGGTTTGAGTCCAGTTTTAGTTTTCAGGTCAGAAGGCTTTCTGTGCTGGACACATTGTCACTGCATGTGATGATGCAGAAGGTGGATGAACAACAGGAGAAGGAAAAACACAGTGAGCCTGAGCCTGATCCTTATTTCTAGCAAGGATTCTTACCAGTCTTATAAGTTCATTACTTATCCTTACTCCTGTACTTGAACATGTGCTCTTAGCATGTGCTTGGATAATCCATGAGCTTTTTAGGAGTAGAGCCAGCAGTTCAGCCAGGCCAAGTGCAGCACTGTGTAGTTAGAGGACTGGTGAGGAGGGAGTACCTAAGAGTAGAGACATAAATTTACCAACAAGCAATTATTTTAGTGTATTTGTCTTCTTACGCTACCATAGACATATGTCTACTTTATAGGTCGTGTTCATCTGAGTAGCTGCAGATGATTTTATTCTCAAAAATAAACTTTCAATAAGACAGAGTTGTGGTTTGATGGATGGATGTATGATAAATTAGTGGATTTATGGATGACACACATTAGTGCTGAAGTTCTCTTTAGGGGAGACAAAGGTGCACAGGATTGGGAATGATGATGTCTTTAGAGGGACAACACAGACAGGAAGGTTTGGAGAAAAAGCTGGAGAAGACAGATTGAGATGGTTTGGACATGTTCAGAGGAGGGACAGTGGGTACATTGGTAGAAGAATGATCCTAGAGATGGAGATACCAGGTAGGAGACAAAGAGGAGATTGATGGATGCAGTGAAGGAGGACATGGAAGTAGTTGGAGTCAGAGTAGAAGATGCAGAGGACAGGGGGAGATGGAAATTGTTGACTCACTGTGGCAACCCCTAAAAAAGGGACAAACTGAAAGGAAGAGGAGGAGAAGAAGATAGAGGAGTGGATGGATGGATGGATGAATTAGTGGGTGGATGGGTGGATAGCTATATAGGTCAATGGATGGATGTTGTTGTTGCTTCCATCTAGTGTAAACTATTGATTGTTTCTTGCATTACAAAGACACTCATGTTGTCTGTGTTTTTTGTGTTTGCTGTTGCTCTCTGCAGCCAAGCCAACGCCACTTGATTTGAAGAACAATGGGATTATTGACGAGCTGCCATTCAAGAGTCCAGTCACCATGTCCTGGATTCGTCCCATGTGAGTCTGATATCAGTCATTTACGCTAAATTACTTTATGACGCACTCAGGACCGTGATGGTACACACTGCTCCTGTTTTTGCTGCAGACTCAGGTCAAAAGGTAAAACACTCACTGGGTTGTATGTTTTTTTTTTTGCTTTTGCTCCAGGGCTTCGGTGAACTCCATGTCCTCCCAGCACTGTAGACCCATCTCCACACAGAGCATCACCAGCACCGACTCTGCAGACAGCGAGGAGAATTACGTGGCTATGGTGAGAACTAATTGTTGCAATGAATGGTCTGTTTGTGAGGAACAACAAAGCACTGAAGTTCTCCTCCTCACACCTTCAGCAGAATCCAACATCTACCTCCCCAGCAATGAGCGGCACCAGCAGCCCAGCGCCGAGAAAGTGTGGCAACGTGGACTACTTGGCTCTGGACTTCCAGCCCGGCTCACCCAGCCCACACAGAAAAGTAAACAGATTATTATTCTAGATTTAAAGGCACGGTAGGCTGGATTATTGGGATAACTGTGGATTGTTGTGGACCTTGATCACATGACTGGTACGATGGAGGTAGATCAGGTGATACGGAGCAGAGGAATCAAACTGTATCAACGCTGTGTCAATTGGGTCGATTCTTTATTTGTTGATGACAAAAACAACTGAACAAATTTTGCAGAGCGTGCGGCGTAGTCAGGAATTAAACCAACAGCTGTTTATTCTAAACTTTTTGGACATTTCATACCTGAGAAGTTTTTATATTTGCCTTTAATTTAGTCACTATTCAACCTAAGATAAATAAAAATAAACTTGCTTAATAGGTTTTTATTTATTATTGTGTCTGTAGAGCTTAAACTGCCTGTCAAAAAAAAAACAATTATACATTAGTTCCTGTGCTACAGCTCCGCGTAGTGGTCATAGGTTGTATTACAATATTGCATGTTTTTCCTCACTGTTGGCAAGAGTTTTATTTTGTTGCTGTAGTTTTAAGTTAAAATAATAATTGGATTACTTTGCAATATATCAAATACTAGTAAATCTTTTTTTTTGGTGATTCGCATATTTATTATTGCCAATTATCCGGGCTAGGGACCAACAATGAAAAACACTGGCTAGTGGAGAGTGACTTACCTTCATTCATTCATTGCCGGGTCTCAGGGACAGCAGTCTCCACGACTGCCACCCAAATCACAGTGCACTCTACTGCGTATGTTCCCATGGGTGGTGAGCCCACTGAAAGTTAAGTAGGTTGAGATGGTGCTATGATCAGAGCACCTCAGTGGCAACCTGGCCTTGTGGACCCTTGTCCCCTTCCTTAACTGGACCGTTACTTAAAATACGTAATTCAGGTCAAGTCATTAAACTGCAATACTATAGGTTTTTGGTTGTGGCTAATGCAGCCACCTGACTACTATATTTATTTACTAAGTTTTAAAATATTGTTTCTAATTGTGAAGACCTACGGTACCTTTAATTTGCTCGATGATTATTGTCAGTTCTTAGGGGTGTGACGATTCATAACGATCCGATTCATACCTTGATTCACAGGCTACGATCCGATTCAGGAACAATTCATAAAAAATATTAAACGATCGATCCAGTTCGATCCGATTCAGTTCAGTTCGATCCAAACCGATCCAAAGCGATACATTTGTACACACCTGATATAAACCCTGTCTCTTATACA
>JAFBJS010000779.1:232723-273062 GCA_016785265.1 Paraplagusia blochii
GAGACAAGGATGGACAGGATCAGGAATGAGGTGATTAGAGGGACAACACAGACAGGAAGGTTTGGAGAA
The DNA here is from genome assembly GCA_016785265.1 of Paraplagusia blochii. NCBI lineage: Eukaryota > Metazoa > Chordata > Actinopteri > Pleuronectiformes > Cynoglossidae > Paraplagusia > Paraplagusia blochii. Next base: position 232,793 of record JAFBJS010000779.1, read on the forward strand.
AAAGAAGCTAGAGAAGACAGATTGAGATGGTTTGGACAGTGGACAAATTGGTAGAAGAATTGTCCTAGAGATGGAGCTACCAGGTAGGAGACAAAGAGGAGATTGATGGATGCAAAAACAGAAAATTCCAAGTCATTAGTGTCAAAATCACTTTCTGGACAAAAATTCCAGGTTTCTTTTTTGGTCTAAAAGTGAGACCAGAAGAAATGAAATCCTCCGAAGAGGAGCTTGGTAACGAGGAGAGAAGAAGCAGCAGGGGTGAGGAGGAAGGGGAGGAGAAAAGTTGGATAACATGAAAAGATGAAGGCCAGAAGGAAAGAGAGGAGATGGAGGAGGAGTGAAACAAGGAGGTAGAAGAAGATGAGGAGGCGGAGAACCTGATCCAGAGAGGGAAAACCAGAACTTCACGCTCACAGATCCAGGGGTCGGCAGGAAATAAGTGGATTTTCTGACGTCCACTGAGGAGCAGACTGAGGAGCAGTGTGAGTTCACCTGCTGCAGCTCTGGACTGTAATGAGACTGGGACTTTTGAACAGATCAGACGGAGGTGGATGAGGGGCCGACGCTGATCTCCACACGTGTCGCCCGTGTGTCAGATTGTGCGAGTGATTTTCCTAACCTCCACAGACCGGAGCGTCGGAGCAGCACGCGCTCACACTCCGAGACTAACGGAATAGAAGCTGAAATGAAAGTGTGCGACGCTGAGCTGCTTTCCATTTCACACTGAATGGATTTGCACGCAGCCAGGAGCAGAGCAGGGAGGAATTAGGGTGAGAGACACAGAGGGGGAGGAAGGGGGAGTGTATCTGAGTAGTGGACACCAGGACAGTTGGGTTAGAGACGTCTGTGTCTGTGTGTAGTTTCTACTTCTCAGCTTATTGTGAGCCACTGACCTGAAAGTTGTAGTTATTATAGTCGGCCTTACTGTAGTACTACAACCATGTTTTGAATGCAATACAGTGTTCTGCCTCTAGGAGGTGTCCTCCTTTCGCTTCCTCATTACATCGCAGATCTGATGCATATGTTTTGGCTTTTAAAAGCGTAGGTGGAGCTTGAGATTAGTGTGTTTGTTAACGATCGCTGCTAGCAAGACGGAATCTCACAGAGCATAGCTATTGGCTAGTACGATGCTGCTCTTCTGTTCCTCTCTCTGATTGGCTCAGTCATAATTCTCATCATCTCAACATTTCTCTCTGACTCCTCCTTCTCACCTCCTTGGTTGGACGCCTTGGAAACAACTGTGGTGCTGTCAGAAGAGGCTAATGAGTAGGTGAAGGCGGTGCAAGACTTGTTAAGGCCTGCCAGATTGTGTTGTCAGAGGTACTGATGGGTTCAAAGTAGCAGTAGAGTTACGTCAGGGATCATCTCTGATCTCTGATCCCGGTCTTTTATATCTGCCCTGGTCTTCGAAAGGTGGACAATGAGGTCCATGAGGTGAGACACTAGCGTAGTACGTGGTGAGAATATATAATATGGACGTCAGTTGGAGAGAGAGCGAGAAAGACGTTGAGGATACATGTGTGAGCATGAGAGTCGTTGGACAAAAATTGAAATAACGCCCCCTGGGTGCAGCAGCAGGGGTGAGGTCCATTTGATAAGGTGAGGAAAAGAGAAATAATGTCCACTGCCTTTACAGGACACATAGTAACAGCAGTGAGACTCAGAGGGAAATAATGCAGTACAGTACAGTATACTAACACTGTGGTAAAAAATACTACAGTACAGACATGTACTTTACGTCTTTACTTTGACTTTGTTCCTATCTATTCCTCCTCCCTACCCTCACCCCTTCCTTCTCTCCCCCCTCCTCACCCTTATACCTTTCCCTGAACAGTTCTAGAGTCTTTGAAGCCCCTTTGCCTATAAATACCGTTGGTCCCTGAGTTTCCTCGGTGTGACGCTCCCGTCCTCCCCCTCCTGCCTCCCCCTCCTCCCTCCTGCTCTTCTCTCTCAGGTCGTTTCTTTTCAAAGACTTCAGCTCCTCAGAGCTGAAGAAAAATGCAGATGAAAAGGAAAGGGGGAGAAAGGGGAAGAAAGAGGGTTTGACTCCCTGTCTCTCCCCCTCTGAGTGTGTGTTGTTCCCAGATCCGTCCTGGAGGCCGATCGTTATTGTGGCTCAGTGATAAAGTCCTGGTTTGACTGCTAATGATGTCCAGACTCTGATGTTGAGGACATTATTAGAGAGAGTTTGAAGACATGCTAAAATGCCAAGATGCTAGCAGACACTCAGGACCGGACTGAGAGTGGACAGATGGTTATTAATGGACGGATGTTATTTATCACATTTAGACCAAGGTGGAGGAGAACGCGACCTGACTCTCATGTCTTCTTCATGTCTGTCTTCATCTTATCTATCCTCATCCTGTCTGTCTTGTACATGTCCATCTTCGTGATACGTGTCTTATTGTCTGTCCTGTCTTCATCCTTTCTATCCTCATCTTGTAGTTCTTCTTTATGTCTTTCTGCATTGTGTCTGTCTTTATCATCTCTGTCTTGTTGTCAATGTGTTTGTCTTCTACATATGTCTTTTTTGTCTGTCTTTGCTGTGTCTGTCTTCTACATCTGTCTCTTCTTCTTGTCTGTTCGTCTCTCTGTCTTCCTGATGCCGGTCTTGTTCCTATTCATATGTGTCTTCATCCAGTCTGTCTTCTACTTGTCTGTCTTTATTGCGTCTTTCTTAATCGAGTCTGCCTTCTTTATATCTGTCTTCATAATGACTGTCTTCTTTGTTTCTGTCTTCATATCTGTCTGTCTTTATCTTGACTGTTTACATCTTGTCTTTTCTATAGCTGTCTGTCTTCTTCATATCTGTCTGTCTTTATCATGTCTATCTTCTTTGTTTCTGTCTTCATCTTGTCTTCATATCTGTCTGTCTTCATCATGACTGTTTACATCTTGTCTTCTCTAGTCGTCTTCTTGTCTCTCTCATCACAGTTTTCTGATGTTTTTTTTTTTCTCCCACCGTTTTAATTACAATTTTCTCCATAAATGTCATTCAAAGTCATATCCATTAATGTCCAATCATCTCTGTCCTCCCACTCCATCAGTGTCCTGTGTTTTAATTCACTGCTGCCGTTGTTTTTTCATCACTGAGGTTGGAGTTTGACCAAAATAAAGACAAAAATAAAGACAAATAAAGACACTGGAAACAAAGAAAAATAAAAACCCTGCAGGGCTTTTTTCCTCCAACGGTTTGTTTTAAAATACATTGGTGTATATATATATATAAAAAAGACGATAAATAAATAAAACTATTAAATGTTGAGTTTGACGATGAAACTTTTAAAACCATAACATTTTAACAACTGCCTCTTGAAACGGTGAATAAAATCCTCGCGTGTTGCATTTTTCACCAGTGGATCCTTGACATTATTACTCGGGTGATAATTCAGGCTGTAATAAAAAGCAGTGTCGTCCTGACGCTCTCTGATTCTGAAGTACTGTAGTACTTATCCCCGTCCACGTTGTATTAGCGTCTGTGGAGAAGAAAGATAATCAATAATCCTGCGTTTACTCTGCAGCCTGTTAAAATGACATCTGCCTCAAACAAATGCCTGATGTTCTTTCCCAAATTGCATTAAATGAGTGTGATAAACGCTGTGGGCTGGCACCATACGGAACCATCAACAGCTTCTCTGTCTCCTCCTTTACTGCTCTCCCTCTTGTTGTCTTTACAGCTTCCATTTAACCGTCCTAACTGGACCGTGTCCAGGCCCCGTACTCCTCTGTGCACAAACGGACTCTGTCTCTCCTCCGTCCTGGGCGTCATTAGGTTTCAAACGACTCTTCATCGTCATCGCCATCGACCTCCCGTTATATGACACGGGGATAAAATCCACATTAAAATAACGAGTCAGGTTTGCGGAGCAGGCGTTTGACAGACGGCAGAGATTCCGGGCTGCGTTCAGGATCACTTTCATCCCTGACGAAAGTTCTGTTGAGGCAGATTGTTCTGACAGCTGTGGAACTCGGAGAGTCTGAGACATCCAGGTCCTGCCGATGGAAGACGCTGACTACAGATGTCTCAATATTTCTCCACCGGTTTTTAAAGCTGTCTCATTGTCAACAACAACTCAACGTCACTATCTTTCGCGTTTTTCTTTTTTTTTTTCTTGCCGGGGGACAAACAAAGCTGTGGGGGTGACGGCGCTTCAGCAGATGGTGCGTCATTCTGCTCGCCGGCGATGGCTCTGGCACTCGTTTGGTTTTCCAACGCCATCTGCACTGGGCGGATTGGACGGAAATGTAGTTTAATTTAAATAGTGATGGTCAATCCACCGCTGCATTCAGGACTGACAGCTCTAAGTGTTGAGGAAGGGAATTAAACGGTTTTCCACGGTCTGGTCTGGAAAAATCCCAGAGCCATCTGTCTGAGGAATAATCTGGATAATCTGCTGTCACTGTCACCAAGTTTTCTTTTTGTTCCTGTTGGAAACCTGTAACGCCATTACGTAACCAATAACGGTAAATAATAACGTAACACGTAACTTTTCCCATTCAGAAACACCGTTATTGTTACTGTGGTGTAAAGGCACTCGTTACTCGTTACTATCTGTGGTCCAAATGGACAGTTTGTCCAAATGGACGGTTTCTCCTGGCCACAAAGAGAGGACTGTGTGGAGGCGGAGCCTGTCAGTCATGAGTGAAAGACGGCCGTCCACAATAACTGAACCCGTGTGTTGAAAAGGAGCGATGATTGGTTGACATAGGTGAACATTTCAGGCTAGGCCAATCAGAAAGAGACCTGGGCGGGTCTACTTGCCTTATAGGGAAATAAACAGTCTCAATCACACGCACGACGCAGTACAGCAGCACACACCCACATGCAAGACAACCACAAGTGGCAAGTTGAGGTTACGATAAAGATGCCTGTAAAAATGTCTAAACATCTATTTTGTTTTTATTGTTCCACTACATTTCACAACACAACACTAAACTCTTTAAATGTGTTTTCAAAGTAAAGTAAAGTAACTAGTTATTAGTTACTTTTATAATTTTGTAACTAGTAATGTAACTAGTTACTATTTCAGAGCAGTAACTAGTAATTACCGTCAAAGTAACTTGCCCAAGACTATTGATAACATGTATTTCGCACCATCGCCAAAGTTTCCACTTTTAATCTGGTGCCATTTTGTATCCTTATACTCTATTACTCTGAAGACCAGGACAGGATTACTCCCTTGTGTCCAGTATTACTCTGAGCGCCTCCTGACTACAGTAGCTGTGATGCTTCAACAATCCACCTGTGATGACACTTCTTTGGTTACAGAAGTCGTACTGAAGAATTTCCACAGATTTCTGAGCTCTGATCGAGGTCAGTGAACACAACCATGGTGGACGGTCGATTAATGAGAAAATTATAGGTTTTCAAGTCCGTGATGTTTATGCCGAGTGCATATAAATGCATATCACTGGGAAACGTAGAGCCTATGGAGGTTATCACATCAACCCAGTGAGGGTTTTGCCAAATTTGCTGGAATTGCACGTCAGGGTCCTGAGACATTAACCTCACTTTTTGGGGGTGAACAGCTCCATACATCGGTACAGATCGGTAACAGAATCAATTATACTTGGGAGTGTTTGGGTCAGATGTCCGCAGACGTAATTATTGGAAATCCCTAAGTCTCTTTACTGTCCAGTTGGACCAGTAACACAGATCAGACGATGTTTTTTTTTTCTTTTTAACCAGAAACTAACATCAGCATCACAGGGTTTTTGGGACTCAGCTGCTGTGTCTGTACTTTCCTGACTTGGCAGTTCTTGCTGCAGCTCTGCCTCCAATCCTTCATCACTTAAATGCCGACCAGTTCCTCGGTTTCTCTGCTCTTGGCTGCGGCCCAGACTCCCTTTACTGCCAATTCTGGATGAAAACAGGAGCTCTGTGCAGCATTTATCTGTCGACTTTACAATCAACTCCTGCCTCTTCTGGGTTTACTGTCAATAAAAGTTTTTGTTATTTCAGCAAAGGTTTATTCCCGTTTTAGCTTCCGCCGTTGGGAATATCGGACGTTTTATCTTAAAGAAAAAGAGAAAACAACTGTGCATTGTGTTGAAGTCTCACTTTGGCTCCGCAGCGTTGAACAAAGAAGGCTTCAAAGGTTTATCTTCACTGCAACAAATTTGAGAGAGTAGGGAGCCGAGAGAGGGGAGAGGAAATCGATGCAGCCTGGAGAGACCAGCCTCTATTTTGAGAAATGTGTCAATGTATTTGAGCGTAGTTTTTCTTTACAACAACATACAAACAGATGTAAGAGAAGAAAGAACCAAGCACCGAGTCTGAGACGGAGCCGTGAGAAATCAGAGAGGAAACGGTAGAAACGCAGATATTAAAGGAACCAGTTGACTGGAGCTACACTTGGACATTTTAAATATAGAAAACATATATATTTTTGTATTTTCTAGAGCCACATTTTATCAAGTTACGGAGTCAAACACAGAAATGTGCTATATTTACAATCTGAGTTCCAAACCAAATCACTAGATTCAAGTAAACTCAGTTTGGATTTGGAAAATCTCAATAAAATGTTTATTTTTCTACAGTGTATTTTATTCTGAAGCTACTTCCCACTGTAGACACATATAAAAAAGAAAGAAGTGAAACAGGCAACAAAGGTTATTAGGCCAAAATATAGTTTATGGGTTTGAAGGTTTAAGGAAATATATTTTTAAGAATATTAACTGAAGAATAAGGACTGAAGAAGCTTCTCAGATTAGAGGTCCAGTTGCCCTGAAACTCTTCTACTTTTACCAAAAAAAAAAAAAATCCCATTATTTATTGGTATAGAATTTATTTACAAACTAAATCAGTTTAACTGTGCAGTTTCAATGACACGTGGGGTCCGTGTCACCGACACAGACGCTGTGTTTGTTGGTTGTTTGCAGACAGATTCATCTGGAGCAGCACCTGAGCTCCGTCCTGTTCCTCTGTTTATTTTTTTCCCTCCTTCAGTCCAGACCAATTCAGTCTCAGTCCGTGAAACACAAACAGAAACCACTGAGCTCCAGCCTCTTGATGGGGTTTTGTCATCACCACCAAACATCTTCCCCAGGGTGAGGGAAACCGGGATGAAAACGGCAAATGTTGGAGGGAGTAAAGAATAAAAGCTGTGGACACTCTACCTTCCAGCAGGGGGCACTGTTTATTTACATGAGCACCTTGCTAGAAAGTATTGTTTTGGAGAACAAATGTTAACTCTGTACAACTTCCACCCTGTCACCAAAATAGTTCAAGTCAACAAAGTGACTCAGATGAGACAGAAAACATATAAACACTTAAACACTACGGTTGAACAAATGTCTCCAACCGGTTCAAGGAATGAAAACCAAAACTGGAAACTAGGGATGTCCGATATTACATTTACTGACGGGAGAGAACGACTGGAATTACAGTTTTCTATCCACAATAAATCTCCAGATCACAGACATTTACTGTAGCATTGATCACTGTTGCTGTCCCTTTAAGATGACATCATTAATCACGTGACGGTCAACGTGTCAGTAGTCCTGACTCAGTACCCCATGGAGTAGTCCGGCGTATTTGGCGAGACTGTGGCTTTGCAGCATCTGAATTTGAATATCGGTGGTAAAACCGATACCGATATTTTCGAATATAAAAAAATCATGCTGATATCGATCCAATATTTATCGGTGTATCGATATATCGGACAACCCTATTAGAAATGTGTTATCAACAGTATGTCTAGTTAGACTACAGTTTTTCTTTGGTAAAACCCAACCAAACTAATTATAAATATTTGCCACTTCTTACGTTTTGATGGAAACGTTTCTAGAATCACATCAGACAACATTTATAGTTTGAGCCAAAAAACAAACAAGTCAAAATGCAACGTAGCAGGATGTGGAAACGGAATCAAGCGAAACCATGAGGTGAATTTGGAGAAACATATCCATTTATATTTATTTATATATGTGTATGCGTAAAAAAAACTTGAAAAACAGCTGACAGATAACATAATCAATCGTTGCAGCAACCGTTTTAACCGATTTGGGACTGTCAATTTTATGGTGCAACCAAAACCCAGAAATGTGAAAATACCATTTCTGTTCTGTACAAACAGATGGTTCAAAGGCCTATATTTGAAAGTAATTTTTAGCCCAATTCTCAAATTAAAGATCTGCTGAGATTGGCTACTTTATGGAATGTAGTACAAACCCTCAGCCTGAGGTTGGATTTGATTGGTGGAAACAGGTGAGGAAAAAAACCTCAAACCTCTCCCTCATTATTGATATGGATTTGTTTGTCAGGGACTGGAGCTACACTGAGATCACAAATAATTCATCTTCGCTGCTCATGAAGAATCATTCCAGCCACAGCTGAGCGCTTTGGCAAACCTTTAAGTCCTGACAAATTACTGCACCGTAGCGCCTCCTCTGGGGAGCCTCTGCAATTTACAAGTAAACAAAAGACAAGCTGGAGGGTAGAGTAAAAAGAAAAGAAAAAAAAAACACACTGAGAGAAATAACGTTTCACATTTGACACAGAGCCCGGTCCTGGTCAGGTAATAAACTCTGACTCGTCTGCAAACAAAGACGCTGAGAAATGAGGTGTTTCAACAGACAAAGACCAAAGTCTCTGAAGTTGGACGTCACAATTTTCCCGATTTTTCCCATTCCCGCTCTGCAGAAAGAGTCGGCAACAGGTTTTGTTCTGCGTGTGTGAAGCCTGGGCCTGAAGTGATGATAATCAGTCTATTTTTTGAATTTTTTTTTCTCTCTGTCTGTAAGTGTTTTAATATTCATGACAGACACAATTGGCGGAAGGTAAGAGACGAGAATCAGGCAGAGAGAAAATGCATAAATGAAATTGTGGAGGCGGAGACGCAGCGAGGAGAGTGGTTCAATGCTTTATGGATTTGAGCAGGCTGTAAAATTTTAATGCAGAATACACAAACAATAACTTGGGTCCAGAAGGCTGCAGGTTCCAATCCACCAGCTGTCATGTTGGCTCTGAGCAGAGCAGCGTCCCGACCCAAGGAACCTCCAGTGGACTCACTATAGTGCAGTGTGATTTGGGTGGCAGTCGGGGAGTTTGCTGCTGCCAACAGGATGAAGATGAATGAAGGAATACACACAATATGAAATATATATATATATATGTAGTGTGTTGTGATGGTTTGTTGAAAGAGGAGGTTTGTGTCTGTTAGCCTAACATAGCTGCCCTCTAGGGGGCACGAACCCTATTTTGGGAACCATAGTCAAGTCCTATTAACTAGTGATAGCGAGATGAAGCCTCATGAACCAACTTGAGCCAAGTGGTTTGAGAGGTGCTTCATGTCTCGAAATCTTCATGTGCTCACGACACCACCTACTGGCCTAGTGTATAATCACATGCAACTCTATCTGAAGCACATAATGTGTGATGCATTGATTTTTCTTTTTGTCTCTGTTATGACTGTTTGATATGACCTTGAAGTACGTTTTAATGACTTCATTTAGGGGAGGGGCCAAAATGATGACGTCCGAAGCCTGGGTTTTTCGGGAAGTGGTTCAGATTTTGCCGTGAGGTTTTACAGCTATGTAAACCCTCAGGCCCCGATCAATATGTAAATTGATACAAGTTTCAAGGCATCAGCCATTATGTGCTTCAGATTGAGTTGCCTGTAATTATACACTTCACCAATAGGTGGTGTCACGAGCTCATGACACTTCGAGACAAGAACCCAAGTGGTTCGAAAGCCTCATGAGGCTTCATCTCACCTGCACCACTTTCCGAAGGAGTCATGTGACACAGCCGGGCAGCCAGGCTCAGGACGTCATAATTTAGGCCCCTCCCCTAAATGAAGCTAGCCTCGAACGTCACTATTATCAACGTTCCCTTTAACATCGTAGAATAATTCTGTTTGTTCCAACCTTTTAATTAAAACCCATGAGCTGAGTTGTCAAAGCTGTGGCGCCTCCTACAGCACAACATGTTTTTTATTAATGACCTACACCCTCCTCCACCATCATCCTCCCACGAACCCGGGCATTTTCACCATCTGCAAACTTTGCCTTTTTCCTCTGTGAGCTTCTTGGCTGACATCACATCCACTCCTCCCCCACCATCACCCCTCGCTCCTCTCACTACACTGTGTAATTATGATAATTGCTCATAGGGGTTTGAGGAAATTGAATTGCTTATTTCACTCGGCTTCCTTTCCACCTAAAGTTCCTCTTTGAGCCTCCGCCTCCTCCTCCTTCAGCCTTCCTCTCCTCCTTCTCCACCCTCTGCAGGCCTCTGCAGAAGTCTGCCGCTGATGCTTTGACGACTGATCACATATTTTTAATTCCAACATGTTTACGTCTTTGGTCTTTTTCCCCAAATCTTTAGAGCAACGGCTAGAAAATTGGATGCACCACATAAAAAAGAATAATCAGGATGTCAAATCCTTCAGAACTCTTCTACACCCTTTGATGAAATGTGAAGGAACTCAGTGGCTTAACAGGGCGACGGCGCCATCACACAACCTGACGAGGGGTTGCACCACATCATGAGAAATAAATGGACACCGCTGCTGCCGGGGCGGCATTTGGAGAGAGGTGTGTGTGAGTCACACTCCAACTCAGGGCAGCAGCCAAACGACCCGTGCCCTGAAATAGTCGCAGTGACTCGGCGGCCGCTCTCTGGTCCCAGGGAGTTCAATTATTCAGACCAAAAAATTGTCGTAGGGAACTCCGGTCACCAGAGCTGACGAGCTGCCGCAGCTGAGACTCACGTCTCTGCTCTGCTCTGCTGCCATCAGCATCAAAAATGCCTCAATCCCTGCGTCAGCTTTTTAGCAAACGACACGAGTCGCGGGGGGGGGGGTCTCTAAATTTCACTGATTGCAAGAACAGCAACTCCAAATGGGACCTTTTATTGTAACATGGGCTGAAATGGACCACGTCAGGAGCTCAGTCATGGAGATAGGAGAGAATATCTGCAGATGTTGTTAAAAGAAACGCTGGCAAAGCCACGATGATTGGACTTTTATTCATCTTCGCCGCTGAATTTGCTGAAGATTCTCAGAGGAGTTGGAACTAAAGCCTCCAGAACGACCAGGAGATAACAGACCAACATCTAACATCTAGATTAATGATCAACGCAGACTGAAATTGAACCATAAACCTCTTTGTCTTTACACCAAACCAAAATACAATTAGAGAAAATATAGAATGTTTGGGGGATTGAACCAGGGACAAAAGATCTAACCGCCTTTAATCAGATACTAGAAGATCTTATCTACAACAACAAGAACTACTTTATGGACTATGACTCGTTCTGTTCCTCCAAACCTTCAACATTTATGATAAGCTAAATGGGATTTTCTTTTCTACTTCTTTACCTTTTTATCAACCAGTTTTTCTTCTTCTTTTACTTTCACCTTGTCCCTTTTATCAGATGTTGCTACAGCGAGTCAACAATTTCCATCTCCCCCTGTCCTCTGTGTCCTCAACTCTAACTCCAACTACCTCCATGTCCTCTCTCAATGCATCCATCCATCTCCATCAATCAAGCTCCATCTCTAGGATCATTCACCTACCAATGTATCCACTGTCCCTCCTCTGAACATGTCCAAACCATCTCAATCTGTCTTCTCTAGCATTGTCTCCAAACCTTCCTGTCTTTGTTGTCCCTCTAATCACCTCATTCCTGATCCTGTCCATCCTTGTCTCTCCTAAAGAGAACCTCAGCATCTTTAACTCTTCCACCTCCAGCTTTGTCTCCTGTCTTCTGTCTGTTCCTAGTGTCTCTAATTCATCCATCATGGTCTGGTCCTGGTCTCACCACCGTCCTGTGAACCTGTCCCTTCACCATAGCTGAATCTTTTCTATCACATTCATAAACCAGGGAGTTTTGAGTTCGTTGCACTTGAGGGAATAAATAGAAAATTAATGTTTGGTCCAAAAATATGGTCTTGATGAATTGTCTTCTCTAATATATTAGTCCCTGCTGATGTGAAGTGTCTCTATTTACTGAAAACATAACTTTCTGTGATTATTAAACAATCATTTGTTGATGGAAACTCAGATCCTTCTCTGCTCGTCATGTTTTTAAAATGTGAAGATACAGGTGCCATCATTTCACTGCTGAACTCCTATCAGGTCAGGTGGACATCGTCCCATGGTCAGGACGCGGTGGTGGAATTTCTGCGGTGGATTTTCTTTCTACCAAAAGGAATTGCATCAGTTGAATCTGGAGAAGATGTATCTGAGATCCCGTTGCCGACTACCACTGTGATAACCTCTAATTAAAAAAGGAAAAGCTGAAAGAAAAATCAAGCGGTTAGAGCGCTGCTGGTCGGATTCCCTCCTGCCAAGCAGGAAGTTCATTTTAATCAGTTCCCCGGTTGGCAAAGCGGTTAGTTAGTGGTTTTTTCTACCAGGAAGATCAAGGCTTTGGTTTCCTGTGTGAAGGTTATATGTTACCCCTGGGTTTTACCTGGACCAGGGATGTGGAGCGATGGGATTCCTAACATACGGGTGGGAACATGGGAGCAGCCGGGAAGATTAGACCATCCTGGTTTTCTTAAATTCTCAATTTCATTTTAATTTCTCGTCTCACGTAAGGTGTATTACCTGAAGAACACAGTGAACAGGAAGACATGGAATTCCTGTCAGTACAATGTCATCTAGTGACTTTGGATTCTATCAAAAAAACTGAGCAGATATCATCTCTGGAGGGACATCAAAATGGACACGAAACTGAAAAAAACAGCAGAGTGGTCTAATCATTTTCCATGATTGTACATCTTGATATAAGCTTCTAATTTATTTTGGAATTTTAAAACTCTACAGCAAATATTTAAAATTGTGTCCAATATGAGGCCCGTGGACCGAAATCGGCTCACCAAGGAGTTAATTCTGGCCCGTTTCATCAATGTTGAAAATGCACCAAAATTAACATAGAAACAAAGGGGTGGAAACATATTATGCATGGGTATCATGTGATGATTGTACTGGTCCGGTCCACCTGTAGTCCAATCCTACTGGACCCAGTCCCAGAGACACTCTGACTCCACTGTTCTACAGTAACAAGTCTTGGTTTCTGGTGTCAGAAAATCAGAAATCTGTTTTCCGCTTGTTTCCCTGCGTGAAGCCAGTGTTGAGCGACTGCCTGTGAACGCTGGCGTCGCAGCTGTGATATAATGACTATATACCGGTGCCTTTCATGAGCGCTTGTTGCAGTATCAATCACAGCCTACATAAACAGCAGTATGCTAATGCAATCTTGAGTGAAGGAGCACTCTATCAGTGTAGAATGAAAAACAATGACTCTGAGGCTGTGACGCTCACAACAATAACAACCAAACCCTGACCTCCCTGCAGTTTTTCCTCCATGACAAGGAGAACAGGGGATAAATCTTTGGCAACTGAGATGGTTTGGAGCTGATGGACTCACCACAAGGCTGGTGTTTTTGTTTTTGACAATAATATTTTCGTAATTTCCTCTTTTTTTCAGGGTAAATTCTTTTTTTTCTCCTTTCAGCTTGTCCCTTATTTAGGTGTTTCCACAGTCAATCTCCACCTGTTCTCTCCATCTTCTACTCTGACTCCAACTACCTCCATGTCCTTCCTCGCTGCATCCATCAATCTCCTCTTTGTCTTCTACCTGGTAGCTCCATCTCTAGGATCATTCCTCTACCACTGTGCCTCCTCTGAACATGTCCAAACCATCTCAATCTGTCTTCTCTCGTTTTTCTCCAAACCTTCCTGTCTGTCCTTGTCCCTCTAATCACCTCATTACTGATCCTGTCCAACAGTTTATAATCTCTTTATCCACTAAAACACAGTTTGTCCCCAAGATTTTAGATATTATTCAATTTTTTTAAACATTTTTTTACAAGTTAATTCAATAATGAATAAACATAGTCCAGACTCCAGGTCGATTTGGAGTACAAGACGCAGAAAATGCACAATAAAGATTTTAAAAACGTATGTAAGTCGCAAAAGCATAAGAGTTTAAGTTGCTCCAATGCCCTCTAGTGGTTGTCAGTGGTACAGAAGTAGCAGAAACTGGTACAAAAGCCTAGAGTGCCCTCTGTCTGTGTGAAAATATCAAAAGAGAAATTATGCACGTTAGTAAATAAGTCGCAACCCAGTAAAAGGATGAAAAAAAAAATTTATTTGGGAAATATTTTACTTTCAGCAAAATCTTTATATATTTAGACTCAAACCATCATTTAAATGCCTTCTTTATGATGGTTCCTCAGAAATCCACTGCTGCAGAAACCAAATGAAACCCTTGTCCTTCTCTGTTACCAGATGATCGAGGCAGCGCCTTTTAAACAAACATTCTTCTGCCTCCTGACACCGTGGCGCGCTCTGCACTTACTCGCCCGTGTCGTGTCGCATGCAAAATCAACCGCCTCCAAAGTGCGAGACCCCGGGAACGCGTGCGAGCACAAAACACTGCTCTTTAAGTCGCGTCTCAGCGACTAAACGCTTTTCCACCTGATTTCCTCCGCTGCCGGAGAGCAGAGAGGAAACGCAGACAGGCGCAGGAGCTTGTTAAACATTTGCCACTAAACAATGTTTTTTTCATAAGGGAAAGAAACAGGACGGTGCTGATGGTAACACTCTCCGTCTCATTACTCTGCAGAAGGTCGGAGACGACCACGCTGCAGGAGAACAGATCAGGGCCTGGAATCAAAAACCAGGACCAGGATCTGGGCTGGATCCTTTGGTTCCTGTTGGATTTTTATATTCATTAGTTGAACTTCAGACAAAAGTAGATTCTATTTCACGCTACTCTGGCTCGAAGCGAACTGTGCCAACAAACAGGATGTGTTTATTTTCAAAGGGGAAGACCAGTCTGTTCTTTAATATGAACATTGGGACAAAACTCATGCTGATGTGTTCAAACCTTAGCAGACGTGTGGGTTGATTGGGAAATTCTCCAGCTGTATCTAAATCAATTTATTTCCAATATAGTGCTATTCTCCTTGCACAAAAATATTCATTTCCTAATATTAGCTCTAACAACAAGGACAACTGTGTTATTTGGCTGAACATCTCATCTCTCAGAACCTTGAAAGTTAAGAAATTAAGACAAAATCTAGCTTTTTTTGCGTCTCACGTCTCGACTGCACAATTTAGACCTGGTGTGGACAATTATATTCACTCCTGTGCCACAGTGGATACTAAATTTGACACGGGGTCCAGGTCAGGGGCAGGAGGATTGGGAATTTGTGAGAAAGTCTTGAATAAAGGCTAAAATCCTGAAATGTTTTTTCTTCAATATATATTAGGGAAATCCTAGCATCACAGGGAAAAGACATGAGAATGATGATAATATCAATTATTAATATAACTTAGATAAGTCTGGCAGGCTGGATTAAAATGTCATATGGGCCACATCTGGCCCCCGGGCCAGAGTTTGCTCTGGGTCTGTTTAGAAGGACGTGTGTGAAATCCTACGTCTAAATCCACTGCTGCCTTTTAAGGACAAAATTCCCAATAAATATTATCCCGCGAGGTCAAAAGGAAAATCTCATTTTCACTCACATGAACGCTGCCTCCGACAATATTTCTTCCCTGGAATGATATAGGGTTTGGTAATTTGGATCTGCCACCCACCATAAGTACGGTAACTGCCATCCGTCCGGGGCCTGCAGACACTTTCTGCTGGTTATTACTGGTGTATGACAGACTATTATCTCTCCATGACAGGCCATTACCTGCACACAGGGGCTGGGTAATGAAAGAGGCAGGAGGACGGAGGGAGACGCTCCGTGCTATTAACAAATCAAACAGGCGCTCGCCGTACTTCAGCTGCCGGAATCAAACGCTGACGCTCCGAGTGTGTGAAGACTCCGCGGCTGCTGCTGCACTGAGTTTGTGAAAGTGAGCGTTAAGACGAGTTGGTGAGGCCTGAGGCGTGTTCTGTTCTGACGATGTGTGAGCTTTCAGGTTCTGTCGTTAAACTCTGAGTCAATTGTCAGTTCACAGGGCAAAGATGTCCACTAGGGGGGGAAGTTACTTTAAAATGGTACCACAGAACCTTAAATAACCAGGTTTACTACAAACCCAGGACTGAAGAACCAAGTGAACTGATGTTTGAATGAATGTTTTAGGATTGGTCTATAATTTGGTATAGTAGCTAACTGTCTTCTCTGACCAGGATATGGACATCCTCATCCAGAAAATGTGTCCCTTCTCTTTCAGATGAATGACAGATTCCTACCATGATGATCTGGATCTTCTGTGTTGCTGCGACACAGATAGATGATCCTAACTTTTGGTTTGACTACAGACCGTGAAAGTGTGGCC
Organism: Paraplagusia blochii; assembly: GCA_016785265.1. NCBI lineage: Eukaryota > Metazoa > Chordata > Actinopteri > Pleuronectiformes > Cynoglossidae > Paraplagusia > Paraplagusia blochii. The sequence continues at coordinate 249,044 of JAFBJS010000779.1, forward strand.
TCGAGATCTTTCTGATCTTTGGGAATCAAACCAAACACTGTTGTTAGTTTTATCGTACTGATAATATGTCCTCGCAAAGGTAGTAGTAAAAATACAAATTGGCCTCCACTTTGGCCCAGAGGCAACGTCTCTGTGGTGCGAAACTCAAGGCTTCACCCCCTAGGCAAGTTGTTGGAAGGTAGAGTTTGGGGCAAGGTGATTTGGGTGGCAGTTGTGGAGACTGATGCCCCTTCCACACAGCAGTGGACGGATGATTACTAACTGAGTCAGTACTGAGTCAGTATCAGTATCAGAACATGTTATCTTGAGGCCCAGAGCAGGTGAAAACATCCAGGTCTCCCAGGACTATGATGCCATGGTGTCGAAATCGTAGCTGGTGTTCATGTACCATGTTACTTGGTAACTTACCGTATTTTCACGACCATGTGGCGCACCTTACTAAAAGGCACACTCTCAGTTTTGTGTTCCGTTACTATAGTTAACACTCACATAAGGCGCACCTGATTATAGGGCGCAGGTTCTCATGGTGTCCTCTACTACGCCCGCCTACAACAACAACACACAAATATACAAGTGTGCTATTTAAAAATAGAGCGGGAGCCAAAAATTGCACGCACTTCCCCCTTTAAGGTTCTCATGGTGTCCTCTACTACGCCTGCCTACAACAACAACAACACACAAGCATACAGGTGTGCTATTTAAAAATAGAGCGGGAGCCAAAAAATGCACGCACTTCCCCCTTTAATGTTCTCATGGTGTCTTCTGCTACATCCGCCTTACAACAACACACATAGGGCGCACTGCGCTATAGGGCGCGTCGCACATTTTGAAGAAAATCTAAGATTTTTAGGTGCGTCTTTTAGTCGTGAAAAAATACGATAATATAATTTTGGCATGATGAAATAGGTCTCATTAGCGCCCTCTTGTGACCAAAACCCATTGATCTGTATTGTTTTAGGGAGTTATTTCTGTGTTACGTCTCCAAATCTTTGAAGGTTTGGACAGATGTTTTTTTTTTAGGAGACCCAGAACGAGATCTTAGCCTGGAAAGTCTATGGACGTGAATCTCTCGAACCGTCGTCCTCGTCTCTGAATGTGTCGTGATTGTGCTCATATTCGAGAACACTGCAGTTTTTATCCAGCGTTGAGTGATATTTACATATGTATGAAAAAACAACTTGTTTGTGGTTCTGATTGGTCCGACTCTGCGTGAATGGCTGTAATCAGAGGCAGTCATCTGTAATCATGGAAGCCTTCATTCACCGCCGTGGTGGGAGTGAGAGGATTGTTTTGTTGCTTTTGTTGCTGCCGAGTTATCACGTTGTTCTTCATTAACGGCGGACAGCGGTCTATCTTCAGACCAACGTGTGATAACGTGCAGTGATGGAAGACGAGACGGAGGAGGAATTATGTAAATCCATGCAGGCTGGTTCAGAGGTATCACTTTTCCAATTGAAAGGCTTCGACCCTGACACATTATCTGACTTGTTGGTGAAATTGATGCACAATAGTCGGTCTGTTTGAGTCAAGGTTTATAAAACGGCAGAAATAATCGGAACTCAAACAGGTCGTTACGTTAACCAAAGAACATTGACATTTATGGTAAAATGTATCCAAATCTTGAGAACGTATTCAATATATAATCTGTTAAAAACAGTTTAATATGATTGGCCTGAGTGAGAACTTCAGCCTGAAAGTCAGGAGAAATCATGATTATAGACTGAGAGGTGGTGTGGACATGTTCAGAGGAGGGACAGTGGATACATTAGTAGGAGAATGATCCTAGAGATGGAGCTACCAGGTAGGAGACAAAGAGGAGATTGATGGATGACATGGAGGTAGTTGGAGTCAGAGTAGAAGATACAGAGGACAGGGGTAAATGGAAAATGTTGCGTTGCTTTCGAAACAGCTAAAAGAAGGACAAGCCAGAAGAAGAAGATAAAACTGTGTTTCTTCAAATACCACCACTAGGATCAAAATTCTTTCCCAGCGTTTCGGAATCCATAGTAATTTGTTGCACGTGTCAGATTGACATTTCGAGTCAACAACAACGTTGTCAGCTTCATCAGATTCTCTCTCTGTCCAAGGCGTGCCACAGTTTGAGAACTGTGCGCCGTCCTTATTTTGGAATTGTCTCTCAACCCTGTCCATTGTAATCTACACCCCACAGGATTTCCATCCCTCCCTGCTGACCTCCATCTTCTCCCGTCCCCTCTGTGAAGACCAGACTTGACCCTGCTTATTAATCCTGGAGCGACGAGTGGATCAGTGGAAAATTGAACAGTCAAGGCCACAATCTGTCCATCCATCCCTTCCGGTCCTCCCCCCGTGTCCCCAACAGTCACCCCCGCCTCTGAGTCCTCCCCTGGTTTTTGTCTCATTCTAACACGTCCTCATTCTTCTCACAAGTGTCTGCACATGCACTGCTTTATTTCACAGATTCCATAATGTCCTCTGAGGTGAATGAGCTGCTCGAGACAAACCAGGTCTGCCGTCTCCTCAGGGGGTTTCCTGGTCTCTACTGGGAAACCATCAGTGAAAGAAACCCTGTAGTTTTTAATTGTCCCTGAAATTGTCCCACTTGGGACTCGTCTTACGATAGCTGCGGCAGAATGATATTTGGGGTGTGGTGAAAACCTGGTACTACATGAATAAAGGTTGACAAAAGTGAACAACTTCTATGTCAAGTATCTCAACCAAAAGCAAGGATCAAATTTACTAATTTTCTTCTTCAGAATCCTGCTAATGCACATTCAGCAGCAGTGTCTGTCTTTGGCCTTAGACTTTTTTTTTCATTTTAAGCAGCACTCCCTTTGTGGTGTCCTGGGAGATTGCGACCTTCATATTGGACACACCTGCCTCACTGCCATTGGATGGACACAGATGGATGTCTGTGTTGGATTTTTTTTTATTTGGTCACAAACTACAGCCATCTATTTATGGGCTTTGCATTTTCTACCAAAGTAGGACAAACGGTAATAAATAGTTCCTTTGTCTCGGTCAGCGTCCATCCTCTGTCCTTGTCCTCTGTCTCTGCCCTGAGTGTTGTGGAATCTGTCAACTGTTATAGTGAATATTTACTCTCCACGGGCTGTAAATGGGATTCCTGTGATAATGATATTTTTTATTATTATTCCTGAGGCAAATGAACCAGAAAAACTCAACTACAAATAATGTTCGCGTAAAAAGACGGAAAAATCGTAAAGACTCCAAACAAACAGGATTTCATGTGATTGATTTTGAGCATTTTTAGAAAATCCCTCTCAAAGAACCTTGACTGCAGGTGTACAACTGACCCGGGGCAACACGACCCCCTGACGGCCACTCTTACCTCTTCGAACAGCTCCAGACTGTAGGTGTTGTCGTCATCTGCGAAGAAGACCACCCCGGAGTCCTTCTTGGTCCGGTGCTGGCGCAGCCACACCAGGGCCAAATTCCTCTGCTCCGTGGCCCGGGGCATCCCGGCGCGTTTGTATCTGCGGGGCGTGTAGACGTGCAGGTGCGTGAATGGCACCCCGCACCGCGGCAAGAACCGAGACACCAGATCCGTGCGCGTGGTGGAGTCCTCCACCACGATCCAGTGGAAGCGGGGCACCTGGCGGAAGGCTTGTGCCAGCCGGGTCAGCTCGGCTTTCTGCACCGGGCGGGTGTAGGTCGGGGTGATGGCGTAGATGACCGGCACGGCGGTCTGGTTCTGGCTCTGGGTGACCCTCGGTGCGCCCGTCCGCGCCACCCGCCGCTGCGGCTGCGGCAGCGGCTGCTGCTGCGGAGCCCTGCCGCTGCGCCCGGCCACCGGGCTCCAGATGGTCCGTTTAATGTCGATGTCGATCATGATGATGACGATCAGAACCCAGGGCAGCAGGATCAGAAAGCGGCTCAGCAGCACGGATTTCATGGTGAGGCTGAAGTTTCACCGCGCGCCTTCTCATCCACTCAGAGTCATCACCAACAACTCCAACTGTCTTAAATCCTATTTCCTTGGCGCGTGGACAAAAACAAAACCAAAACCTTCCGCTGTGTCACCCCTGTCCCATCGGGACAATGTCCCCTCCTCCTCCTCCTCCTGCACCTCCTTCTTCCTTCTGCTGCTTCTCGGATGGGACTCGATCCGGTTTCTCACACCCTCCCAGCGGCCCGGGTGAAATCCCTCATCATCCTCACCCTCTCTCTCTCACTTTGTTTGTTTTGTTAAGACACGATAAAAATAAATAATAAAAAAACCCAGGTTGGTGAACCGGTCCGGCTGAGCTGCTGCAAACCACCGGTGAGCTCCTCCTCCACCACCGCCGCCGCCGCCGCTGCTGCTGCCGCCCCGCCGAGGAGCATCACTGCTGCTGCTCCGACTCCGAGGATAATGAGAGCGGAGGGGAGGAGCAGGTGCAGAGCTGGAAAAGCAAAGGAGGAGGAGAGTGAGAGGAGGGTGAGAGACGTAGAGTCACACAAGGAGGAGGAGGAGAGAGAGAGAGGGTGGAGGAAGAGAGAGGGTGGAGGGAGAGAGAGGGTGGAGGGAGAAAGGGACCTTGTTGTGTTTTTGCGCATCATTGTCCACAGAGAATAACTGAAGCCGAAAGACAAACACAGGCTTAAAAACACACAGATGGAAACAGACGCTGCTCCTTGATGGCATTTTAACCTTTATTTTAATCGGAGTTGAGAAGGATTTAAAAAATAGTTCACTTGCTGTTTCAAACCATTAACCCCGTCTGCCCTGCAGAGGGCGCAATTTATATCTCCACTCACAGCAAAACAGTAAAAATACTTTGGCAATGTTTTGTTTTTTCTTGTCTTGTCCTACGTGGATCTGCACACGTCTGACAAAGGTGTGCAAAAATGTTGCAATGGCCCACAGTTGTGACCAGGGTTGGACCTACGTAGATGGACGATCAGTGTGAACTAAGACAAAGGACGTCTAATAAAATAAACTTATGGCCCATTTTTAACAGATTTAGCCTCAATAATAAATTATTAAAGTTAAGAAATGAAGAAAAACCATAATAATAAATGTATTAGTATTAGTGTCAATCAGAGATGGGTCCACGCCCCCTACTTTGGGTACCACGTCTTTGTACCTCCTCTGATTTTTGCTCACCCTGCAAACCTTCTGTCTTGTACATTACCTTCTGGACTGCCCTCCTACTTACACATGTATGTCACGCTGACCATAAAAGACGGAGCGCTGTGATTGGTCCTTGTCTGACACCTGGTCTTCAGATGTTTATCTATGCCTGTATTTATGACCCTCCCACACAATGAAACCTGACAACCTTCTTGACAGATAAACACATGCTGTTGAGGTGCTGCGGTTGATAATATGACCTCCTCCTCCTCCTCCTCCTCTTCTTCCTCCTCCTCCTACTCCTCATCTTCATGAAATGATCTTCTTCCTTGTCTTTATTTTCCTCCTGGCTGATCAAGGTCGCAGCCAAACAGGGCAGCGACTTCTCAGGAGGATTTCATCCTGACAGAATTGGATCAAACGGAGGTCACAGCTCCTTCGGATCCACTTCAGGGTCCTTGAAACACAAGTGCAGGAAGTTCTGGTTCTTGGTGATGCCCTCCAACTCCAGCTCTGGAGCTCTGATCAATGTTGGATCATTATGCACGCAGCGTGGATCAAGAGATCTGTCTGATCCCTGGTAATAGACTCACCCAACTAATGGCAGGCAAACAGGCTTATAATTTCACAGGATGAAAGGCGGTTTGATTTGTTTGGATTAGGTGGAGCAGAGCAGGAATGCTGATGTGCAGGAAGATCCTGCTTCTTTAGCACTTTTTTTTTTCCTCTCAGAGTTATAGGGGCTTCGCACGGCCCGGAAAAAACACTGATTTTTGCCGCATTCATCAATGTCGTGAGCAGTGATTTGGGTGACGACCAAGTAATGAGCTCCTCAATGATAAATGGCTTTTAACAGACTGATGTGATGGAGCAAATACTGTAAAAGGCTGCGTTCCTATATTTGATTGCCTCGCCGGTTCAGAGCGCCGTTCGCATGTTCCTTCAAAACCAGGCAAGCGTTACTTCCTGTGAGGGTTCATTTCCACTCAGATCTTGAGTTTTGTGGGTTTTTAATTCCATGCAGAGATGATTGACCTTGGATTTCTGGAGATTTATGAGAAAGAAGGGTTTTAACGGCTTCTGACATTTTCTTTGAAACAAAAAACATTAAAAGTTTCATGTGAATGTTGCAGTGACAAAGAGGTGAGAGGGAAGAAAAAAGCCAGAGAAGACAGATTGAGATGGTTTGGACATGTCCAGAGGAGGGACAGTGGAGACATTGGTAGAAGAATGATCCTAGAGATGGAGCTACCAGGTAGGAGACAAAGAGATTGATGAGAGCAGTGATGGAGGACATGCAGGTAGTTGGAGTCAGAGTAGAAGATGGAGAGGACAGGGGGAGACGATGAAGGAGCAGAAGAAGAAGAAGAAGACAATCCTACCTCACAGCAGATAAAGTTAAGATACTTTGGAGCTACACCTGTTCAAGATTTATATTATATATTTCTATATTGTATTCAAACTTTGAAATATGTCTAGTTTCCTGCCTCTCAGCTGTTGACACGTCCTCGGTCGCCCACCGAGGTAAAGCGTCCACTGCGGAGCTGGAGCTCTTTACAAAAATTAACTCTGTGTCGGCGTCGTCGTTAATTCCTGCAGCTGAGCGACGTTCTTCCAAATGAAAATGGCGATTCACCATAACAAAAGCCTGATGAATGTGTGTGCGGATGATTTCTGCCTCTGAAGGTGAAACATCTCCAGAGACGGACGTAAATCTCCAGGGACGAGAAGCAGGGTGTAAAATTAGACGTGATATAATACGATTCCTCTCTAGTGGAGACACAGATCTGAGGCTGGAGCTCCAACAACGACAGTTGACTAATAAACCACTGAAGAACATCATCCACTGCGTTGACCCATCTGTTCCACGTCCTGCTGATTGACACCAGACTCACTCCTGCGGCTGATGATGTCATTTTGAAGCTTGTTCTACACAGACTGGGATTCTGAACTGAAATCTTCCAACTTCCTAAATGACCCGTCCACGGATGGGTCCATGCCCCACCTATTGATTTCAGTCAAGCTTCTAAAGTATCTTAAATAGGCTCATAATACTGTTAGATATTCTACTTTGCAAATCATCAGTCTGTACCTCACATGTAGTTCCGATAGTTACCACTTGAGGGCTGAAACCAATTATCACACTTGTTCTAATTCAGACATGGGCAAACTAAGGCCCGGGGGCCGGAAGTGGGCCGCTCAGATTTGTAATCTGGTCCAACAACTGGTTTAAATTCTACAATTTTGGGTTCCGTTGTATTTAAATTTACGACACTTCCCCGTAGTACCCATGTTTTCACTATAGAGGGCAGAGTGGAGGCTAAATTCTTTAACATGATCTTTATCGCACCTCAGTTGTGGTCCACAGGTCAAAATTATTGCTTATCCTTTTGAACACAAGACTCCCTCTTGTGGATGTTAATGGTATTGACTGTTAATAAGGTGATTTCTGCAGTTTTATCCTTGACATCTGTTGGTTTTACTTTGGAAAAGAATGAATAACAGGACGGAGCAGATGTCTTCATGGTCATGGTCTTGGTTTTAATCATTAATCTGAGCAGAAGTTTTCACATTAAACAAATGTCTGTTCGACAGTTTGAGATGTTTTCAGACAATCACTTGTGTCCATTGGACAGAAGCTCCTGAAGCTTTTATTCCCTGAGTAATTACAACGTCCTCATCCATGACCTGCAACACTGACTTGACTTTATTGACTGATGCAGCCGTAACTTGATATGCAGTAAATATTGACTCTGGTATCAGAGCCTTGAGCCTCCGTCTTATTTCTCCTCTTCAGTGGCAGAAGAAAGTGACTTTTCAGCATTCCTCCAAATCTTCTCAGGATTACCTCAGCACTTTGTCAACGTCTGATAGGATTAAATAGCAGATGGGAGTTTAGGAAAAAAAAAATCTTCATTTTCAGGTAATCCAGTCCATAATTCCTTTGGTTCCAGTGAAGTCAGACAGTGTGATTGTGTTGAAGGAACAGTTAGGAACCTGTGTCAGTGCTGCTGAAGGTTTAAATCCCATATAACCCAGTGACAAGGTCAGATGTTGGCAGTGAGAGACTGAGGACAATAACAGACCACAGACTGCCCACTACTGGTGGATGAGTGAAAAAACAGGAGTTGAGAACTGTTGGCCACGCTGGGGTTGGTTATAGAAAAAGTGGAGACTGAACCTTTAACATGTCTGGTCTGGTTCCATCAGGGCTGTGAAGTCAGACACTTCCAGCCGCAGTCTGTGGTCTGAACAGGAAGAAACATCTAGAATTCTCACCTTGGAAATCTGGGGGGAATAGTTGGATTCAGGAGTGAGGAGAGAGAGAGGGGGGGTGAGAAAAAGAGAGTGAGACAGTGACTGAGTGAGAGAAACAGTTTGAGTTTGTGTGATAATTGACTATGGAAGGAGGAGGTAGGAAGGAAGGAAAGATTTAAGGAAAGAAATAGGCAAGAAAGAAGGAAAGAAAGAAGGGCTGGAAGGAAAGAAGAAGAAGGGAAGGAGGAAAGGAACGGATGAAAGAAGGAGAGAAAGGAGGAAGGAAGTGAGAAGTGAAATAAGGAGAAAAAGAAGGAAGGAAGGAGGGAGGGAAGAAAGAAAAGAAGGAGGTGAAAAAGGAAGGAGTGAGGAAAGAAGAAAGGAAGGAGAGAAAGAGTGTATGAAGCTAATAAGGGAAGAGGGAAGGAGAGAAAAAAAGGAAAGGAAGAAAAAATGGGAAGGAGAGAATGAACGAAGAAAGGGCTCAAAGGAAAGAAAGGGATGGAAGAAAGGAAGGGTAAAAAGGAAGGATTGAAGAAAGGAAAGTAAGAAGGAAAGAAGGTTGTAAAGGAAAGAAGGAGGGAAGGAAGGAAGGACGGAAGAGAATACGGAAAGAGGAGGAAGGAGAGAAGTAAATGAGAAGGGAGGGAAGGAACAAAAATAAATAAAAAAGCAAAGGAAGGAAGATAGACAGGGCACAGACAGTGAAGCAAGACAGACAGGCAGGCAGGCAGACAGACAGACAGACAGACAGAGTGGGAAAAAAATAAATTGTCAAACTTGTGGAGAGACAGAAGAACAGATCTGCTTCAGTTCAGCACTGCGGACAGTGTCACGTCACCATATTCTTCAGGAACTGTCCAGATCTACAGACCGTTGATAAAATATGGACAGAAAAACTAGAGACGAGGACAGAGGAGACCAATTAGGTCCCAACATGACGAAATAGGAGAGTTAATTAGGCTCATTATGTCTGAATGAGATCTTAAATCTTAAACTAAGTAAAAAAACCCTAAGAACCTAAACAAACAGGTTCCATTCAATAACTGCAGGGTTCTGACCCAGAAGAACTCGACATCGCATCATAATCTGACTTATGTCTTATATGGACTCTGTGGGACTCCGCTGCAGGACACGTCCACTCAGCCACTGCTGGACACAAACTTATTTCTATGCTAATGGTGTTGACAAATGTGTTGTGATGGCGATGCTGTCTCTCAATGACGGCCCTGTGCAGGAATTGAATTGTAAATCACATTATCATAATTGCATTTTCAGCCAGGATCTCTAAGCACAGCGGGGCCTGGTGGCTCCAGTTAGCCGGACGTGACATTTCTGTCACAGGTCTGATTCCAAACTCTGCAGGAAATTTCCTTAAGACTCTTATTTTAGCGCCGCCTCCTTCCACCTTCTCCCCCGTCTCACTTATTTCCATTCATTCATTATTTGTTTTCTCTTCCCCCTGCTGGCGGTACATTCACTCTCTCCTTTGTCCGCTTCCGTCCTCCATCATGTGTCTCTGCTGCATTGGACAAGATGACAGTGAGTTATCCTGTGGGAACAGCTGTACACTGTGACTGTCTTTTTATATAGCTCCCTCTGACACACACACACACACACGTCCAATCTCTGTGTCATTGTATTTTTTTATCTCACCACTTGGCATTGACACATTGTGTCTCCGTCTTTGTCAATATTCCTGCGTGTATTTTATCACCCCGTCTATCTGTGCTGTTCTTCTGGACTCATGCATCGGCTGCAACCTGATTTATTTACTTCTCCTCATGTTGCAGCAGCCACATCAGCAGCAGACGCTTCTCTATAAAAGTTGCTGCTGTGGTGAGACACCAGAAATAAAAATAAAAACTAAAGTCACGCCACTTTCATTTCCGTCCCTGGTCCAGGACGGAGAAAATCCTGCTTCCTGCTGCTGAGATTAGTGGTTAATTGATTATAGATAATTGTTTTTCCAACAACATCCCTTTAGAATCCTGAGAAAACAAGACTTTGAACTGGGTTAGAACTGAAGCTTGGAACAAATAATCTGATTAATCTCACGAGGACAAAGAATAGTTGTTGTTTCAGACGTTTGTTTTTGTCTCACAACTGTGATTAATTTGTGACCAAAAAAAAAGACGGAATCAAAAAACGATGCAACTACACGTGTTAGTCTTTACCAGACCTGGACAAACTAAGGTCCGAGGGCCAGATTTGGCTCGTTTTTTAATTTTAATCTGGTCCGCCAAGCTTCCCCAAATTTTATAATTTGTTTTATTTATTATTAATTTGCACTGGTAGCCACTAGAGGGCACTAGCACAACATATATATTTTTCTTCTATACGACGTATACTTTCTGGCTGGTGCGACTAATACTCCAAAGGGTTTTATAGTTTGGAAAAAACTAATATAATAACTATTTAACAATGATACTTCTGCAACACAGACCAGAGGCTGAAACCTTGACAAACACATGCTGGGAGTTGGAAGAAGGTATTTCCAGCTGAAGATACTTCGGACAAACAAATGTAGTTCAGGTTCTGTCCACAAGTAACAAAGCAATTAGTGGATCGTCCTCATTTTATGAGGTAAAAATGCATTGAGGATTGATCAATCTTTACAAATTAATGGAGGTGATTCACTAGACTGGTCTCTAAGTTCCCAATGCTCTATGTCCTCTAACGTCCACTCTTTGTGTCATGTGTCACCATAGAAAATCTTTTTTGTTTGACTTTTTTTCCTTCAGACGCCTCTGCCGCCGAAAGAAAAGGTTTAAACAAGGACACAGTAAAAAAAAAAATGTCTTTGTGTCCCGGGTTGAAGAGTTAAAATATGAAAGGCTTTAATTCCATTCTGTTGGTAAAGTGACACATTTCCATCTCAAAGGAGAGACGTTCAAGACAGTGAAGAGACAGAGACAGAGGCGGCACCTGACGACGGGTCGCAGAAGAAAAAAAATACTGAAAAAAAATAAAAAATACTGAAACAGCTTCTTCAGTCGAACGACTGAACCAGGCAATAAACTGAATTCATTCTCTGCTCCTCAAATCAAATCTCCACAGAATAACAGTTGTGCCTCCAACCAGTCAGTAGAACTGGATAAAAGTGTAATAAAGACGCCCCCCCCCCCCCCCCCCCCCCCCCCCCCCCCCCCCCCCCCCCCCCCCCCCCCCCTTTTTACCCCCACCTCCACCCCCTCCACCCCCGTCCACTCCTTCACAGTCTTTTAAAATCCTCCCTTCTCTCTGTTGATTCATTTTCTTGACTTATTTGTGCTATTTTTGCACCATATTCCATCGACTGCAAGATTCTCTTTGTATTCAGAGCAGAAGACGAAAGAAAGACCTGGCGTTGCCAACGTTAGTTTTGTCAGAAGACAAAACTCACGTTATATTTCAAGGAAAATACCATAAAAAAAGACAGCAGAAGAGACAAATATACAAAGTTGAAAATGGTCTTAATCCTTCCATAAAGAAGTAATTTAACAATACATCCGTTAAAAAAAACAGTTTTGTTCTTCCTTCTGTTTTCCGTTTGGACTCATTCCCAGGTAATTCCCTTGAACTTCTGAATTAGTTATTAATTTATTTGTTTCTTTTTCAGTATTCAAATGTTTACTTCATTATCTTCTGACCCACCTTTGATACACATCAGATTTTTATTGTGTTTGTTCACTGCTGGATGACAACAGAACCATGGGGCGACATCTTTCACAAACATCTTACATGATCCTAATGTTCCAGGATGTGTTCTACATCAGATCATCAGTGTGTTCTACATGGTGTTTATCGTCATTATTTAAGTGTTGAACATCAAACAGAGACATTAATGAAATGATTCGACACAATTATGTGGCGTGGTGTTCCTCAAGGTAACGTTCAGGGGCCCATAAACAACCGTTGACAAGCGATTCTTGTTATGGACATTGGCATCGACAGAACGTTCTGTTCTTGTTTGTGTTTGAGTTGCTTTTGTGGAGAGATCTTCAAGACCCATGGTTGATGTTTCATGTTGGTCCATAGTTATTCTGGTGAATTAAAGACAATTGGTAAATTGACAAAAGGTAAATTGTTTTTTTTAACTAAACCAAACATCTAAACAGCTGACTTTCTTCATCCTCGTGGTTTGGTAGATCCATAGTTCTCAGGATCTTGGGTTTACGATGATTCCTTTCATCCTCGTTGAGAAGCTTCTTGAACTTGATGTCTGCTGGGTCTTATTAAGACAGAGACTCCATTTTTCCTCCTTCAGCAAATTTAATATTGCTGTAAGGATTCTGCTGACTCTCTGGACTGAGGGTCCTCAGGTCCTGACCCTGTTCTGGTCATCACTGTATGTCTGACAGCAGTTCAACATTTCTGCCTCGTCCTTAACCCTGCTCCGTGTCCCATACTCCCCCCCATAACTTCCCTCTCCTTTTTTTATTCCTTGTTTACCGCCTCACCCCCCAGGAACAAACGCTCAACGTGGTGCTGTCAGTACGCTGACGTTGTCAACCAGGAACTCACCCACCGTGTCGTCAATCCAGGACAGGGAAGTCCGTGGACCGTGTCCAGGAACCAAACACTGCTGTTTGACTATCCTTGAATTATTGGCAACACGGCGGCTGCAGTTTAACATGACAAAAGAGGCTTTTCTTGTCTGGAAAACAGGGCATCACTGTGCACTTTGTGCACTGAGTGCATGTGTGAAATGGTAATTACTGTAGGGAGGTGTGAGAGCTCGACATCACTGGGTCACTGAGGAAGGATGATGACGACGACGCTGCAGAGGATGAAGGAAATAAAGCAGGAGATAAAAGAACATGTCATAAAAGATACTAATTAAACATATTATTTATTGTTGGTTAAAATATATATGTTTATATATATCTCACACCTAACTCTTCCATGGTTCAGCTGCTGCATCGCGATTGTAGGTTTTTGTGGTTTGACTCAATGGTTCCCAATCACTGGGTCGGGGACCAGTATCAGTCCGTGGGTGAATTGGTTCTGGGCCGCAGAGAAATGATGTTTCCTTTTGTCCCCATCTGTCTATTCCTTCCACTTGATCCATACCCATATCAACAAAAGAACTGACCAATAGAATGGCTAGGATTCCATCATCAATAATGAAATATTTTCACAATAAACTCAAAATGACGTAGAGTCATTGATACAAGATTCTAACTTTTTATACTGGTCTGAAGGGAGAAAATTATAGGCTGTGTGGCAAGGGCAGTTTATTTTGGTAGGAAGATTTTATAGGTAGGAAAATATTTCAGAACACTGGAAATTTAATTTTATTAAAGGTGTGTTTATCTGCCACAACTTAACGACGTTGTCCATGCTAATAGTACGAGACATTGAACCGGTTTGTGGTGCAAAACAGTTGGGGAACACTGGGTTAACACATTAAAATAAAAAATAAAAACAACCTTTATTTTCATTATAAAAAACATTTTCTGGACATACATAATAAAATATAGCATAGTAAAAAAAATCAATAAAATAATCTGTAAAGTACTTGTGAGTATATAAAAATAAACTTTGTTGCACAGGCGGTAAAAGACAGAAGTGAGAAGTTTTTTTTGACATATTTCAATCCTAAAAAAGTTCATATATACAATTTCATCAATACTTCATGGCATCTAACCCTCTTGAGACGGATGAGGGAGAACTCTATTTGTTTTACTATATTATATTATATTATATATACTTATATTATTGATAATAGTAACAGTTTAGTAAGAGTAACTAACAGTAATAGTATCAGTGAATGTTATTCAGGCCTCAGAGCAGCTGTGGTTTAAACAGAAAACCTGATGATTGTTCACACAACAAACTATTACAGAGAACAACTGTGTAAACTCATCATCAGCATTTACTGTACCAGTGTGTGTCTGTGTGTGTCTGTGTGTGTGTGTGTGTGTGTGTGTTCGTGTTTGTTCAAACAGTAAATTACACGATGTTGTGTGTGTGTTTTTTTAAGACATCCATGGGTGTGTCTCAGAAAATTATAGTGTTTCATTTAGCAAAAAAAAAACACCTGTGGAGTTAACCATCAGTTAGCCTTGTGCGTGCGTCTCCTCTTTGTCTCCTACCTGGCAGCTCCATCTCTGTATCCACTGTCCCTCCTCTGGACGTGTCCAAACCATCTCAATCTGTCTTCTCTAGCTTTGTCTCCAAACCTTCCTGTCTGTGTTGTCCCTCTAATCACCTCATTCCTGATCCTGTCCATCCTTGTCTCTCCTAAAAAGAATCTCAGTATCTTTAACTCCTCCACCTCCAGCTCTGTCTCCTGTCTTCTACCTATTCCTAGTGTCTCTAATCCGTCCATCATGGCTGGTCTCACCACCGACCTTTAAACCTTTCCTTTCACCTTTGCTGACACTCAGTTCAAACAAATCCATGTTGCATTGTATTTGCACAGATATGTTGAGGTCACTCTTTCAAAAAGAGTTTTGTTGATGAGAACTGGTTTGTGGTGGAGAGTTGCAGATATTTTCTGATTTAATCTTCTGAACTGAACTAAAAATACACTCCTCTGACTCCTCAGCATCAGTGGCCTGCAGGGCGTCAGACAGAACAGATGTGGGGGCGATAGAGAGCCAGAGATCAAACAGCAGGCTTGTTCTCCAGACGCCACAGTCTGTGAGAGTGCACGCTGTTTTAGATGGAGCAGCCTCCCACTCTGGGTGGAGGGCAGCTTCTCCACTGCCGGCCCGGTGGAGCAGTTCTTCTGCCCCTGCTCCCACTCACAGCCTGATGGTGATGGAGCTTCATAAAGCAGTTTCTCAGCAACATTTTGGAGTCAGACCTCCGAGTGGGAGTCCGTCCTACATGGTGTGGATTTTTGTTTGCTCCTAATCAGACGTGACAAACCTGCAGAGATTTCTGTACATTCATTTTCTCCAGTTTGGTTTTTTGTTTTATTGATCCCATAAACCATGTGTTTAAAACTCAGGCTCGGGGGCCAAATCTGGAACATCATAAAATGTCTTTAGGTCCGCCAGATTATAGAAAATGTGGACCGGGGATGGGGATGTAAATTGTACTTCAATGTAGTATCTAAACTTTGGACGATGAAATGTACATTTGTTTAGTAAATAAAATATATAAAATACACTGTACCTCTGTGCAGTAAAATGAAGGTTACTAAAAGTACTTCTATGTAGTATCTCAAATGTTGACTACAAAATGTTTGTCTACATCGCAGCCAAATAGTCGGATATGAAATATAAACCCTGGGCGATAAAAACTTTGAACGTTGAAAAGTTTACTCGTTAGCAGGTTAGCATGTTAGCATGTTTGCCCTCCTTTCTAGATCATTGATATATTTTACATATGAAACAATGAATCTGGAACTGACCAAGCTTAATATTTGAAAAATGTATCTGTAGTTTTTCCAGATATCTAATACACATTTGGTCCTGTGGGGCCAAATATAGTTACACTGTGGGCCAGATTTGGTCCCCGGACCTGAGTTTGATTCCTATGGTCTATAAAGTATACATTTTTCTGCCATGTGGTCCAACCCCTTAACTTGGCCCAGAAAAGGCCAGCGCCTCCTGTTGGTGGCCCACATGTCTTATGAGCTTTTTGGTTGCTAATTATTTTGTTTTCCTCCTACGCTGATGATAAAAGAGCGAACATTGTTTTCAGGGTTTGAGGTTTGTTCACACCCTGAACTCTGATGAATGCAAATGTGAACTGTTTGCTGTTCCAGCTGCTCAGAGTAAAAGAAGTGGAAAAATGTTGAGCTTCGGCTTCAGCTGAAGAAACTCGGCTCCATCTGCTGCAGCTCGGCATTAAAATTAAACATCTTTGATCTGCGTCTAACAAAGCCAGCGAGCGTCAGCGCTAATATAGGCTTTTCCTTCTCGCAGTGCAATTATGCTGCGGAGAGATTTACATCACTGGGGCCTCGACGTCTGCGGAGAAAAGAACGCTCTCTGTCGGAGCGCGTGGTCACAAAGGCTGTCGTCAGGAGTGACACGTCGCACAGAGGGAACGTCACGTTGGAAAATGATAGATGATTAGATATGGAGAGCGCTGAGCAAAGATTTAATTACATTCTTTTCATTGGCCCTGTCAACTAAATGTTGCTTTTTACTGGGAGAAAGTCCAGAAAAGTGACATTTTGAAAGGGTTTTCATATGATAATTATGTCATGTAATAATTATTCCTTTTTTCCCTAAAGTAGGGACGTGTGACAACTTGGCCTTCGACTGATTTTATTGACACGTTATATAAGATCTGTAGGAATTGTTGTCAATTTGACTCCAATAATTGAAAACGACAAAGTATTGGTCCAACAAGAGTGGGTTTAGAAAATAGTCTGGGGAATAAACGGCTGTATATTACACAGGAAGTCACTAGATGGCAGCATTGCAATTCAGTTATTCGATGAATAAATACTGTAGTTATTGACATTAGAAAATAGGAACTGATTTCTTTATTATGGTTATTGACCATGTGGAGAAGCTCCACCTCCGTGTCTGCTCCACCTAAAACCACTGGTTTTTCTGTGACGTTTGGTGCAGCAGGGTTGGGTGGATGTGGAGTCTCATGGTTTACGTTTAATCTTGTTAAACTGGGTTTAACTAATTTGAATTGATAAGACTTTACACTTCCTTAGGACATTGGATTGGATTAGATTAGATTAGATTAGATTAGATTAGATTAGATTAGATTAGATTAGATTAGATTAGATTAGATTAGAGAAGATTGCATAGGGCCAAATTAAATAAAATTAGATTAGACTGGAGTGGACTGGAATAGACTGGACTAGTTTGGATTAGGAGAGACTGGAACAGAGACTAGACTGGATTAGATTAGATTTAACAAGAGTAGATTGATCGAAATCGACTAGACTGCATTTGACTAAATTCGATTAGTTTCGTTTCGTTTCGTTTCGTTTCGTTTCGTTTCGTTTCGTTTCGTTTCGTTTCGTTTCGTTTCGTTTCGTTTCGTTTCGTTTCGTTTCGTTTCGTTTGGTTTGGTTTGGTTTGGTTTGGTTTGGTTTGGTTTGGTTTGGTTTGGTTTGGTTTGGATTAGATTAGACCAGACTGGATGAGATAAGGTTAGACGAGATTGCACATTGCTAAATTTAATTAGATTAGATTAGACTGCAGTGGATAGATTAGACTTGACTAGTCTGGATTAGGATAGACTAGATTAGATTAGATTAGATTAGATTAGATTAGATTAGATTAGTTTATTTAACATTAGAGTTCATTGGAGTAGTTTGTTGTGGATTTGACTGGATTGGGCTGGAATAGACAAAGTGAGATTAGAGTTGATGGGACTGGATAAAGTCAGATTAGACTGGATTGGACCTGACCGGACAAAATTAGACTCTGTTAGATAAAATGAGATTGGACTGGTATCGACTGGATTAAACTTGATTGGTTGGGACTGGATTAGATTTTACTGGAGCAGTTTAAATTATTAGATTATATTAGATTGGATGAGACTGAATTGAGTTAGATTCAACTTTAATCTGAGTGTTAGACCAGGTGCAGAGCAGTGAAATTCAAGCCTGTGAAAGGAACGACATTAAAACCCTTTAAAGTCATTTGACTCTGAGAATCCTCCTATAATTAGCCTGGATGTGAACTTCACACCAGCCAAACTCCAAAAATAACCTGACGATGCGACAACGTGAGGAGGAAACAGGAAGAAGGAAGAAGAAAGAAGAAAGAACTCCTGCACCTGCATTAGTCTGATACAGAAATCACCACAAATGAGACTGAGGCTGATGTTCCAGCTCTGCCTCAGGGATTAGGACATCACAGCCGGACCGGAGCAGAACCAGGAACCTGTTCAGTCTCTCAGTAACCAATAAACTCCAGCCCTGCATCCAAACACATTATGTTGAAATTCCACCTCCATTTTCCTCCTCCTCCCCTGGAGGAGCTGCAGCAGATAATCTCTCTGCTCCGACACCGGGGCTCATGGCTAATGACTAAGTGTCAGTGTAACAGATGAGGGCGCTGAACACACTGACCTGTTTACATACACTGAGAGCTACAGGCATGACTGTGGTCCAGAACCCATCACTGGTGCAGGTCATCAACATCTACCTCCGCCCACCTCCAACACAGCTCCTCCCATACGTCAGGACCAAAAATGACAAAGAAAATCTGGTCAAAATTAGATTAAATCTTCATCTTAATCTGTGAATCTCAATAGAAAAAGATGTTTATGATGAAGTGAACTGAGTGATGTTCTTATGGAGGAGGAGCTTCAGGTGCATTATAACATATATAAATAATATAGAAATGGAAATTATGAAATATATTATTATTATCAAAAAATCTCTTTCATAAACTGTATATGTTTTATATACATATTTATAAGTATATCTAAATCTACAGTGTATATAAATATTGTATACATCAAAATATTTAATATTTAATACCAACTATATATTTTATTTAGCTAATATAAAATCCTAAAAATTTGTTACTTGCTTTATCTTGCAACTGCTGCTGCTTTTTATCAAGATTTTTTTTTTTCACAGTCGCAGGAAGAAAGTGAGAGGTTTGGTTGATTTTAGTCAGATGTTATTTTTAGAGAAACACTGCCTCCCAGTGGTCATTTGTATGTAATACAGCCCTAAATGATTTCAATCACAGAAAAAAAGTATTTAAACGTGGTGAGGTAAAAAAGTAGAGAAGTTAAAGTCCAAATAACTATAGTGTCTTCTTTGTTAATCTTTGATTTTGCAGGTAATAATAATAAGAAAAGAGTTTTTCTTAGTTGTCATTAAAACATTTGTACTGAAAAGAAACTTCAAGTTTTATTTTGTGACATAAAACTAAGAAATGACCCCAGTATTGGATACAGAGTTTTGATTTGTTAATGTGTGGTAAACGAGGTACACTTTGTCCAAACATGTCCAAACCAACTGAATCTGTCTTCGTATGTGTTGACAGTTGTGTCTCAAACCTCCTTCTGTCCTCAACAATGTTTTTCTCCAGGTTGACAAAAATGTCTTATTTCACCCCATGTTTCAATCATCAGTCTTCAGTGGCCTCTCTGTGACCATCTGGGTCTTCAGAGGAGAGGTCAGGTGTAGGTGGAGACCTGAGTCCTGGGTTGGACCATGCTCTTGGGGTTTGTTGGTCTCCTCAGAGTAGAAGTTCACTCCTCACTCACTGAAAAATCCCAGTTATTTCTGCAGCAACTACTTGATGAGAGTTTGTGGAGGTCAGAGCTCCAACCTCCTCCTGTCCCTGGGTCATGTGACACAGCTCTGGTGCTGATGCTGCTCCTCATGCCTGGGTCTTCTATGAGGAGAAATTAGTGCCACAAGAGAAGAACAGGTTCATCTATAGAAGAGTCAACTAGAAAACAGCAGATACTCTGATAGATCATCTTTGGACCTTGATGTATCTCCAGGAGTTCCTACAGGAGTTCCTACAGGAGTTCCTACCATCTACGGGAGTTTCACTGCAGAAAGTTCTCATCGAGTCACGGCGACGACAGCAGTTTCTCATTTGACTAAAATGTCTTTATTTATAACTGATAGAACATCAGTTTAGGAACAAAATTGTAAGAATTTATTCCTAAATTTAGGGATTTTTCGCATGCACAACTATAATTTCCTCCTTTTACGTGACTGGTGGCACTAACCTTCCTCCATACAGGAAGACTTTTATTGGTCCCCAAAGGAAAATTGAGCAACAAAACAAGTGAGGAACACAATTATAGGACTTTGTTCCTAAATTAATGGATTTAGGAATAACATTTATTGACTCCAAGGAGGAAATTTGGGAACAAAAACATAGGAATTTATTTCTAAATCAGGGAATTTATGAGTAAGAATATTTTGGAACCCTAAGATAAAATTTAGAAAGAAAATTCTAGTACTTTTTCCTAAATCGAGGAATTTTGAAATAAATTTTTTTATTGAGCATCAAGGAGAAATTTAGTAACCTATTTTTAAACTTAAGTTATTTCAAGAACAAAATAGTAAGAATTTATTCCCCTATTCCTTAATTTGGGAAAAATTAATAATTTTTATTGAACCCAAATGAACAAATAAACTGAAAAGTATTTTATCATTATTGTATTAAAAAGAATTTTAGGAATACAATTTTTTATTGATACATATAAAAGATGTAGAACCAAAAATTTAAGGGTTAATTCCTAAATTTAGCCAAATATAATTTTTCAAGGAGAAACTTAGGAGGATTATTAAGTATTTTCTCCTCGATAAGGAAATCTAGGAATAATATTTTATTCTAAATTAAGGAATTTAGGGATTTATGTGTTAAACTATTGATCCACAAATAAGAACAAAAGAACAAAGAAAAGCGTTTGCTTTGTTCTTACTTTTTTTTTTTGCTAAACGAAGCAAAAAAAAGACATCCTATAAACACGTGCTCAGCCTCAGTTTAATCCTCCTCCTCCTGCTCTTGTGGCACTAATCTTCCTCCATACAGAGACGCGCATCATCGCAGCCGAGGTGGAAATTCCGCTTTACAGCCATTTAAAAGGAACAGCGAGAGCAAAGAGCCGCGATCACAGGAACAAACCCTGAAAATGTGATTTTCTCCGTCAGAGAGTTCGTCTGAGAAGAAGAGAAGAGAAGAGAAGAGAAGAGAAGAGCGGGTCCTGGTGCGACTCAATGGGAAATCTGTTGGGCGGCTGGCGTTTCAAGGAGCCGAGCACCGTGGAGGAATGCGACTCGACGTGGGGGTCGGACTCTGAGAGCGACGAGCCGCCGCCGCCGCCGGCGACGGAGGATGACAGCGGGGTCTTCGACTCCTTCGGTCCGCCGGAGAGCGAGCGCTTCCCGGGGGAGTCCAGAGCCACGTCCCCGCAGGTGCAGTAGCAGTGAGTGGGTGAGGCTGGGATACTGGGGGGTCGAGGGGGGCATGGACGGTAGAGGGCGGGGACATGTGCCACACTGGCGGCTGCAGCGGTGTGGACCAGGCCGGGACACAAAGGGCAACGAACACCATGGACCCGAGAAATGGAGCAGGGGCGGCTGGAAGAGGTTCACGGGCCCGGGCCAGAGGGGAACCAAAGGGTGGACCAGTTGTACGACCACATTATTTCAAGTATTGAATACATAGAGTGGCCATAGGTTTCCATACATAGGAGAGTGTTTAATGTCGATTTTTTTTATTTCTGACGCTCGAGATGATGCGTTTGACAAAAGAGACACAAACTGATATTTTACTGATGGTTCCATCAGGAAGCAGTCACATGGTTGCACAAAATATGAACAGGAAACATTAAACAAGCATCACGCAGGACCAGTGTTGGGCAAGTTACTTTAAAAAAGTAACGTATTGCATTACTAGTTACTGCTCTGAAAAGGTAACTAGTTACGTTACTAGTTACTAAATTGTAAAAGTAACTAATAACTAGTTACTTTACTTTAAATAATAATAATAAAAATACAAATAAAACAAACAAAATAGTTGTCAGACATTTTGACAGGCATCTTTATCGTAACTTTAACGTGCCACTTGCCGTCATCTTGTGTGTGTGGGACTTTTTATTTCCTTATACGGCGAGAAGACCCGCCCAGGTCTCCTTCTGATTGGCTTAGCCTCCACACAGTCCTCTCTACGTGGCCGGGAAGAAACCGTCCATTTGGACCACAGATAGTAATGAGTAACGAGCCCCTTTACACCACAGTAACAATAACCACGTTACCAAATGGGAAAAGTTACGTTATCAGTTACCGAGAAAAGTAGTTTTGTTACGTAACGGCGTTAGAAGAAAGGCGCTAGTCCCAACACTGCACACGACACTGTGGCAAAACTTATTTGCAAATTTCAGGAAACTGTAAATGTTGCAGAACAACTACGAGGTGAATCTGAAACAATGTTAGGTCATATGGAGAACATCAAGTCTTATTCTGAAAAGTATTTTAGAAGTATTTTGAAAAACTCCATGACCTCTGCAGTAAAAATCACTGGACTTTGGAAAAGTTTTTGGAGTTTTTTCCACATATAAACGTTGTCTAGTGAACTGGAGTGGAGTTGAAACAGGTGAGGACAGGTGAGGACACTCGATGCAGCTTTTCTGACCGGGAAAAAAAGTCACATGACCCAGATTTTGTCCGCCGTCACCTCCATTTCCCAGCCTCCCTTTGCAGTAATTGCATGTTGGTGCAGTGAGAGAGAGAGAAATGGATGAGGACAGTCCTCGACCTCAAAACCCAAGTCAGTGTTCCTGACACAGAACACAGTGAACCGTGAAAGAGCTGAGGAATTCTGGGAAGTCGGGAAACGACACCATGGAAGTTGTTGTTGAGCTCAGATATATTTATATCTGTGTGTGAATCTTCTTCTCAGCTGACAGACTCCCCGGAGTCTCTGCCCAAGATGAAGAGAAGTTTCTACGCTGCCAGAGATCTGTACAAATATCGTCACAGCTATCCCGTACGTTCACACACACACAAGTGGAGAGAGAGTGTGTGTGTGTTTGTGTGTGTTCACACTGGTGTGTTTGTGCTGTTGTGTAGAACTACAAAAGGTCCCGACAGCCCTGTGAGTACCGTAACCTACGGTTCTACCTGAACAAGATTCCTCTGGTTCCTGATGGTGAGCTTCAACACACACACACACACACACACACACACACACTTTTACATTGACTGAATTAGAAATGTTACAAAAAATGAACAGAAATATTGAAAAAGGAAGTAAAACAAAGAATCGATCATAATCCTGCAGGTTTGTCTTTTTTATTTCCTCTCACTGTTGATTTCAGTTCAGTTTAACAAATATTGATTAGAAAAATAATAATTTATATATTAAGAATCCTGTCCACACATATGATCTTACTGTAGGGGGCACTAGAGCTGACGTTGGTGTAAAACACTGTTAAATCAATGCAGATCCAGATGAAAAAGGACAAAATGGACGGGATTAAAGTCACATTAATGATGATTTTGTAGATATGTTTATGTCTGATGATCCTGTTTGTCTCCTCAGGGATCTTCATCGAGGAGATCTTGACTCAGTGGAGAGGAGACTATGACAAACTGGAGCACAATCACACCTACATTCAGTGGTGAGACCTGATCAAACATCACAACATCCTTTGACGGTTGTTTGGAGTTGGACATTTGATGACGTGTGTGTGTCCATCCAGGCTGTTTCCATTGAGAGAACAAGGGCTGAACTTCTACGCCTATGAACTGACTCAGGATGAAATTAAAGTAAGAGTCTCCACCTTGTTCTCCTGAAAACTGTCGTCCTGGAGTTTTACCATATGTTCTGGACTATAAGTCGCACTTCAAAACCTTTAAAAGTCTCATTTATCAACAGTGTACGGATGCATGTTGTGTTCACTGACCTCGAACCACACTCAGAAATCTGAACACTGGATGTTTTGTATAACTTTTTTATTAATTTGCTTATAATTTTGCTACAAACAACAGTTTTTTACTTTTAATGAGGATTTTCTGTAAATGTATCAACAAAGTTTATTATGTTCTTATCTTAGTATAAGATGTTAAAAGTAGAAGATGTATGATACCCTTAGTATTTTTTCTTAAAATATTATTAGGAGAAGAATAGAGTGGAGTCAGGATGGAACAACTGGAGAAAAGAGTCAGGAGTGATCTGAGATGATGAGACCAGCCATGATGGATGGATTAGAGACAGAAGGAATAGACAGAAGACAGGAGACAGAGCTGGAGGTGGAGGAGTTAAAGATGCTGAGGTTCTCTTTAGGAGAGACAAGGATGGACAG
>JAFBJS010000780.1:0-34937 GCA_016785265.1 Paraplagusia blochii
TCAAAACTGGTCCAGGAGGTCAGCTCGTGTCTCTCCGTGCCTGTGTGAAAAGGATACACACAAAATGTGAACTTTAGACAGTTGCACCAGGGAAGCCCCGCACAAAGGAAATGAATGTGGTTGTTGGACGATGATTAAAAAGTGTAGCTGAGCATTCGATTGCACCAAGATGCTGGAGGACAGATAAGAAGTTCAATGTGTCCAGGCCCACCAGTACTACAATGTGCTGAATTTTTGGCTTCAAGCCTTCTGCATGAGAGCCATGACAGCCTCTGACCTGAGCCGTCCAATGGGACAGCTTTTAATATGTTACCCAAGCGGACACTTGATAAACAACACCGCGGCATGTCCCTCCTTCCATCTCAGGCCTTCCGACAACAAAGTTATGCACAATGCTCGCACTAAGTGAAACCAGTGGAGCGATAGTCATTCATTCTAAAGAGTTGATTGAGGAGCGGCAAGAAAGAAGCTGGAGAGAGGAAACTAAGGAACATATCAGGTGGTCTACCAGAGGTGGGGGGAGTAGGTAGCGGTACTGGGTTTCCCTCTGACCTTCATCCAGGTTAGCCAGTTCCCAAGTTAGGGTCAGACAGGAGCTTGAAATTTGGTACATGGGCTTCAGGTTCCTTGAGGTAAGGGTATCAGAGGACAGCGTTTCTTCTTAAAGAGACGGCTTTAAATCAGACCCCCACACACACCCCGCATCGCAGCATCGTTGATGAGGGCGGCTCACGGCCACAGCTGCTACCAACGGATTCATTTCCACTGCCGCTCGCTAACTGCTCAGTGCTAACAGATAATGGCTTGTCTCTGCCGCCGTGGGCAAGCAGCTCGGCTGCTTAGCAACACAACTGTAACTGGACTTGAGAAACCGTATCGAGGTGCCCTCGCGTCTGCCCCGAGGGAGAATGGGTTTCTGTACGAGATGATATTAAGAGTTTCATCCCTTGATAGCTAGATCTAAGCAGAAATTTACATCTGTTTACAGACTGTTGGCGAGAGAACGCAGGCGTTCCAGTAATGAGTTTTCACTTTTAAATCTTTATTTGCAAATCTTTCTGAGATATAAATATTGAAATGGAACCTCGCAATTTCTTCAGGAGGATTAAAACAAAGATTAGCCAGTGAGACGCCTTAAAGGGAGGTGGGGGGGAGCAGCAGAGAGGGGTCCGATACTATGACCTTTCTGGATAACAACCATCAGTCTTACAAACCTCATTTACAGTGGAAACTGGATGTTTTCCTAAAAAACGGAATAAGAACTTTTTTTTTTTTTTCATGGATTCCAAGAGAGACAATTTGGCTCTCAGTAATCCATTCATCATAAGACAAATGTTAGGTTTAACTACCAACTCACCACTTGAGTGACAACGATGATGACTAAGTACCTCAGGGTTCATAAGGTCATGCACATTCAACAGCAGTGTCAACCTTTGGACTACTACTGTATGAATACATCAATTTAAACCTTATTAGCAATTTCTTAGATTTTTTTTTTTTCAGAATCATGGCAGTGGCAAAATATTTGCCATTCTAAACAAAAGGATGTGCTGTGGTGGACACATATTTTGTAGTCAATTTTTCTCACCAGAGCAAGGCACAAGTTTGCCAGTTGAAAACCTGCAAAATTATAACCTGTTTAAGTGTAATTTCTGTGTTTCGTCTCCTTAATACTGTGTCTGAGGGATGTTTAACTAACACCAAATCAAATAAAATCAAATAGAGGCGCAAGTTATTTTCCAAACCGAAGATGTTAAATGCAAACTTTCCTGGAAATGGGATTGTCGATCCGATCTTCAGTCCTACATCATCATGTCCTCTCCTCTGTGTACACTGTATGAACTATAAAATGCCAGACTAGAAGACTGCAGGGATACAATTAGGAGGTACCTTAGAGGCTTTCTCACCACAGACAGGCCTCTGATGACCACCACACTGACCCCGTGTTTATTAGATTGACCCCTGCATGGACACATTTATGGAGAGGCTGTGTGTTTGTGTATGATCATTGGAAGACAGTGGAGCCACCAGAGGCTTTGGCTTCACTAGTATGTTGGCTTCTACATCTCCCTGAGATAAGGAATGTCTGTGTTGGACGCCATATAACCAGCACTCAGTGCCTTGGGTCAAATTTACTGGCCTGGTAATCATGGGAGTCAATAACCCAGCACTCTGCCACCGTGATACCGATGTAGGACTCAACGTAACACCCATTCTTGAAAAAAACAAAGACACAGAACCTCTCGCACCTCTAATCTATCATTTATGTCCAATTTGAGGCGCACTGATCTTTTTCCACCACCACCCTCTCCTCCTCCTCCTCCTCTCTGTTGCAGTCTCCAAGGTCTCTCCTTCACCAGCGTTTCTACATCTTATCCGTCCGTTTTTTTTTTATTTTTTTTCTTCCCCTTCCACAGAAGCGATCAATGGCGCAGGGCCCTCTTGTTCACCCTGAACTGGTGGTGAACTCCCACGGAACGCCGCCAGCCTCCTCACCCTATCCCGTCGCCGTTTGGGGTCACCAGTGGGGCGTCTCTGTGCCAATATGTAGATGAGTCTCTGGCCCTCCAATGACTCTGGACTCTGGATCCACCCCTCTTAAATTGTGGATGCTCTAAGATGAAGTCCACCCTCTCCTCCTTCCTCCTCCCACCCACGGAGACAACACTCACATAAAGACATAAACCCAACCTCACCTTGGCTTAAATAGGCCTTTAACAGCTTATGTCCACTCTTCATTTAATGGCCAAAGTGTGTCGGAACCTAATGGATGTTGTCAAAGCTGAGATTTAGGAGGAGGAAACCCAATGCCAGGCTTCATGAGCCGCTAAAGACGGAGAGAGGGAAAATTACCTCAGCCATGCCACAAATCACAGTAATATCTTTAAGGATGTGGGGATCGATGGGGTGTCATCTGTGGTATCTGGGTGTGTAAAGTGGACCCATAAACAGCCAGTAAGAACTTCATCTTTACCCTTTAATTCTAGTCCCTTATATAAAGTCCTTTTTTATGATTGGATAAAAACAGAAAAGAGATCTAATCTGAGTGTTACTATTTGTAAATTCTACATCAATAACATTATAAGTAATTAATTATATCTAATTTAAATAGATATTAAAAAAACACACATATATAATGGATAATTGGTGTCACATATTCTTAAATGCAAATCAGTAAAACAAGAAAAGTAGTGTGACAGATGCATTAATGGACTCAATCATTTATCTTGTACTTAATTGGTCAAACTTCAGGAATGAAGCACACAGTGCGTGTGTGTGTGTGTGTGAGAGAGAGAGTGTGTGCATCTATATGTGCCTTTTCACATTAACTGTTAATCAAATAAGCTGTTTGCACCTACTTTTTTTTTCTCCACAGGTTTACTTTAATTGCATTAATCTAATGTTGTTAATGTAAATGCAATTAAGTCCTCATTTATTGTAAGTGCATTAATAATGTTGCTGTGAACTCCATAACACCGACTATTGTCGAGGGAAAAGCAGATTTTCTTCCTCCCTTTAGGTTAAAGCACTTGTTTATAATTAGTATAAGGAAACTGCAGGCTTTTCAGACAGTCTGCAGGCACAGGGATGACCGCTCTAACCTTGAGGTGAGGCGTGCCAGCACACTCACAAAAAAAAACCATGCATGCACCGACACACACGTGCACGCACACACACGCATTAGGATCTGTGATGAAGTTGCATCGCATTGCAGCAAAGAGCAGGTGGAGAAACTCAGTTTGTGTCCACGCCTCTGCTCCCTGCTCGGGTCACAGCCGGGTCTCAGTCCAGCATCTGACCTGCGTCCTGTATTTTTGACTATTTAACATGTGTCCTCAGGTCAGTGGGGATGACACCGTCTCATCCCGTGACAGATAGACAGACAGGCAGGCAGACAGACAGTACAGAGCTGAGCATTTGATCCTGGATATTTAGCCTCCTCCTTTCTGCTACAGCCACTGGAGCCCTCTCAAGGTAATTGACTGACTGTTTGATCTGACTGCTATACAAGACACCGACACACACACACACACACACACACACACACACAAACCCATTAACTTGCACATGGATGGACTCCCTCCCCTAAAAAGGAACGCTAAGTGAGAGTGTTATCATTTGTGTGCAGTGCAGCGAGGGAACAGAGGAGGAGAGTTTGGAGCTGTTAAAAAGGAAACAAGGAAACTCCTTCATAGCTATGGGCCATGCTTTCTTCCCCTCAGAAACCAAAACGCCGCGCGCTGTTACAAATGGTAATCGGCTCTGATTGTCACAAATTTCCAAACAAACGCTAGGTGACTGAAAAGCCAAAGTGACGCCCCGAGTGATACTCCGACAGAAAGCCCTGAATCAAAGCATACCGACTATAATTAGGTTCCATCTGGGCGACATTATTTAAAGCCGCACCAGTTAATTGCTTGTGTACAAATGGCCCATTTTATTTGAATCAAACTCCCCTTTTTGTGATTCATAATTACATTGATATGAAGGGGGCAATGTCTCCTTTTTTCCCCCCATTTATTATACAAATACATATTCAAATTATTGAACAGGTCTTTGAGGAAGGGTAAAACAACGGCACTTAACTTGTGGTGAATTTCTTAATCAAATAATAAATTGTAATAACAGAAAAAAAGAAAAAAAAAGAAATATCTTTAAGGACGGATATGCAAAAAAATATGACAGGCAGAAGCAAAACATTTTCTCATTTCCTCTTGTCAGATTTTTCATCTAAATCCTAACACGGGCAGTGCATTTTCTTATCGATTTCCTATTGAGTGTAACCTAAGCCTTTGTTTTATCTCAATGGAGGGCAATGTGTTGTGATGCAAGGCCTCGGCTGCCTGTAACCTTAGCCAGGGCTGCTGTTTGTGAAAACTATCTGTTGCATGGATCAGTGGCGGCGAATCCCTATCTGTATCATGGTTGTCAAGTGATCGGATCATCTTCTGTGAGTGTCTGCGGGTGTGCACATCGCGTATCGGCTCTTTTTTTTTTTGGTATAAAATTAAAGACCCAGGGGCCTTCAGTCAGGTATGCATGTCGTCATGTTGTTTCCTGATATGTGCAAAGGTCAGGTTTGTCCCATGTGGTCGTCTGGAGCCACTGGAGATGAGGTCAAAACAGAGAGGTAGCTCAGGCAGGTGACAGGCGGTCTGCCACGCTGCCGCAGCGTCTCTGTCCGCCGCGATACAATATGGAGATGCCATCTACAGTCCGAAAAAGGTAATTAAATTCAAAATGACTCATCGCTGAAGGCCGACTCCGACTGCATCCACATCAAGGTTTTTTTTTTTTTTTTTTCTTTTTTTAGTTCTATGTTTTAATGAAATCAACAGAGAGTGGAGTGTTCACACCTCCACAGGTGTTCCACAGACGTCACACATTTAGCAGGAAGCAAATGACTCCAAACAGAGTCCATTTCAATAAACCAGTGGTAGCACGGCTTCATCTCAAACCTAATTCATTTCTAAAGCTCGTCAGTTAAGTGGGGCTGCTTTGCAACCG
Source organism: Paraplagusia blochii (assembly GCA_016785265.1). Taxonomy (NCBI): domain Eukaryota; kingdom Metazoa; phylum Chordata; class Actinopteri; order Pleuronectiformes; family Cynoglossidae; genus Paraplagusia; species Paraplagusia blochii. Next base: position 5,509 of record JAFBJS010000780.1, read on the forward strand.
CCCTCCCACCCCCACTCCCTCCCACACACCTCCCCCCCCCCCCCCCCCCCATACTGCTTTTAATTACTTTGCTCATTACTATGTGTTGTTGTCGTCGTAGGACAAAAACAAGGCAGAACTCATTATGCGCTGGAAAGATGAGGAAATCAACTACACACACCGCAGAGAGGGTAGTGTTATACTTAAAATGGGAAAAAAAAAAAAAAAAAAAATCAAATAGGATAGAAACAGGAAAAGACTGGGCAAAACAAAAATCTTATTGACTTGTTTAAATATCATCAATTAGGGATATTTTGCATTACAAGTAAAAGATTATTTAGGTTAAATTGTAACAACGAGGCTGAATCCTTCATGTCCTCATTCCCTCTTTACTTCCTTTCTCCCTTCCTTCCCGTCATCGTTCTTTCCCTCTGCCTCCTCCCCACCCAGACACAGAGGCTGCACTGAGTGCTTTTTTATTTTAACGTGAATGAGTGGCCTTGGCTGTCATAAAGGACCCTCGCTTTTATAGACTTGGAGCAAAGTATTTACAAGATAACCCCCGGTCCAAGGACGGTGCAGGCTATTTGATACCAGTGTCAGACTCTCCCCTCTCCTCTTCAGTAAAGAAATCAAAAGCCTAAACATACCCCTCTCAATGTCAGTTGTTTTACTCGCCTGCACTGAAAGGAGTGAGACGCGCTGAATGAGAGGAGAGACAGCTGCGTTTGGCATTTCGAGAAAAAAAAAAAAACACTGGTAGCACCTTTATTTATTTACTTATTTTTTTGTTCTAGATTTTTCGTTCTTAAATTTTTGGATGACGATTTTTTAACTGTTGAGAACTGTGGTAAACTATTGGGATTGATGAATAAAGTTGGTGTCTCGTTAAAAAAAAAAAAAAAAAAGATCCTGAGATTAAATTGTTCTAAACTTGTTATTAGGGTAAAATTGTTGTTACTGATCTGGTCGATAAATTCAAGTAGGAGTAAGAGACATGACACAAATTGTAGAATTTAATATATCTATAATCTGATCCTTATCAATTGTACTAATATTGGTTATAGGATCAAAAATAAAACACATTAATAACATTTTAGATTAAATAGATATTCAAAATGTAAAACTGTCATTATAATTATATAATAATATAACTAGAGTTTAATTGTGTGATATTATACTATGTGTGTGTGTGCCAGTATGCACCCATATTAATTAATTAACACATATTAAGCACAGTCAATAATATGAAAGTAACTTTGGAAAAGTTATGGGTTAATGTGTACATTTAAGTCCAAATTTGCAACAAATTTTTGGGACATTATAAGAAGGCAAAGAAAATATTGTTTTGTTTTGTCCCAAAAAGATTCAAGTCTTTTGTCCCAAAAAGTGGGACACTTTTTGCATAAGACAAAGTGTCCCACCTATGTTATTTCATATGTTTTTGCAAATCTGGTCGCATCCATTTAATATCTACACTAGACTATTCGGACAACAATAAAAAAAAAAAAAAAAAAAAAAAAAAAAAAAAACTAAACCACTATATGGTTCATAAAACAGATATATTATTCTTCAAGCTCTCATATGCAGTAAATTTTTTTTTTTTTTTTCATTTCTATTATTCTCAATGTCATAACTTTATTATAAAGTGAAATGACTGTTCTGTGTTCGGCTCAAACCAATTCAACGCACAGACCTGTTGATTTGATGTTAATATCTGACAGGGAGACAGAGAAATGAGGGATTGAGTGAGTGTGTGCACACATGCAAGTGTATATGAAGGGGCCTTGTTGGGAGTGCCACCCAGACATTACCACTGTAAACAGTGCAGGCCTCCATCCCTGTCTGGGGCCTTTTGTTCCATCTGAGCCGCCATTGGTCGAGACTTAAATGGCAAACACTCGGGGGCTGCTAGCTCGCCTGACACGGTTTTGTTTTTGGCCTATTGAGGGCCAATGGAGAGCTTCTGTTTCTATACCCAGGCACAATGTGGCTCCAAAGCAGCGTGGCTGAAAAGAGAGGCCCCACAAAGACTGTCCTTTAGTGGAGGCGCTGCATGTATACTCGTATGTGCACTGCCGTAGGCACAGGGCCATACACGTGCACGCACACACACACACACACACGCAAAAATATCATGATCACTAAGGTTTAGGATAGACAACCTCCCCCAAAAAAATTTTGCGGTAATGTATGTTCAATCAAACACAACAACGGAGCTGGGATTATAATCCAAATCCAAATGCAAGACTAATAAATTTGGTCAATGTTTAGGTTTCACTCTCAGGCGCCAATGGTGGCCTAGTGGTTAAAGGAGCAGACTTGACACGGCAAGGCTTCAGGTTCTACACCACCAGCTGCCAGGTTGCCACTGAGGTGCTGTGAGCATAGCACCTTTCCGACCTACATAACTACTCGTGGGCTCACCACCCACAGGTAGGCTCACAGAATGGAGCTGTGTGATTCAGGTGACCACCCGTCAATGGACAAGCAGATGAAGATGAATGAATGCATTTTCACTTTCACCAAACATCATCAGAAGTAACCGACGTTAAGACAGCCCCCAGTGCCCAATAAAAATGAGACAGACAGAGATCGCAGCTTACTGCTACAAGTAACTTAGTCCTCAATTACAAGAAGTTGGACTTCAGTTCTGCTGTATTGGACGCTGCTGTATCGCACAAACATACTTGTCTTCTATACTAAAGATTAGTTGAGGTGACTGACTGAGTTGCAGACCTCGTGAGTGAAACTCAATTTCAACATATTTCATTACCAAACTCTTTACAGGAGAATCAGTAACAAATCACCAACCTGTCTTTAGGAACTGCGAACACCAAAAAAAAAAAAAACATTGGTGGGATAGCCTGAGAACTCTGACTGGAATATTGGATCATTCTTACGTCTGTACTTGATGGAGATTTTACATTTTTCCTTTTCCTTAAATTATCTCATCAAGAAAGCATCACATTTACTCACAAAACAAATAAAAAAACATTTCTCGAAATGAGCATCCCACCCCTGAACCTTTCTTTTTCTACCTTGTGTTTTTTTTTTTTTTTTTTTTTTTTATCCCCGTGGGGGGGGGAGATCTAGATGTGTATAAGAGACAGTTACAGGAGAATCAGTAACAAATCACCAACCTGTCTTTAGGAACTGCGAACACCAAAAAAAAACATTGGTGGGATAGCCTGAGAACTCTGACTGGAATATTGGATCATTCTTACGTCTTCAGTCTGTACTTGATGGAGATTTTACATTTTTCCTTTTCCTTAAATTATCTCATCTCATATTATCTCTCCCACCCCTGAACCTTTCTTTTTTTTTTTTTTTTTTTTTCACTCAGGCTGTGGAGACAATGCTTTTTGTTTTCTGTTGTGTTGAAATAAAAAAGTCAAATAAAAAAGTTGCATGCGTCTTTCTGAGCTTGTTCTCTGGCAACAAACTATAAGGGAAATTAAAACTATGGTAATATAAGAAAATATACCGCACATGTTTTAACTCGAGTGTCTATACCACATCCTAGGGTACAACTATCCCTCCAACACTTCACCAAAAGTTCTTGTCAGTACTACAGGTTTTAAAATGTAATACTTTTTAGGGGTATTTTTCAGCAACAATTACCGGTAGTCACCTGGTGTGTAAAACTCACATGGAGCTGAGAGAACACCAGGTGACACAAAGAGGTGGGGACGCAACCAAAACTAAACTGAATGTTTTTCCATTAATTTCCCGAAAGCACAAAACAGGGAGACAAACTTTTTGTTTATATCACAGATGTTTACCACAGAGGCAACAGGTTTCAGCAACTAAAAGGAAGTAAAAATCCTTTCGGATCCCTCTTGATTCACCCAACAGTAAAAGAGGACTGAAATATATGTTGCATTCAGGAACATTCACACTTAGTTTGGTGGTCAAGGTTTCAAGACCAAATCTCTGTGGCTGTTGCTTCTATAATACCTTTTAGTTGTCAGCACGGTTATTAGTTAAACTGCAAAACATTAAACTGAATCTTATTGTCCTCAGGTTTCTAGTGTTTCTACAACATGTGTTTATAAATGTCTATCAAATTTAATTGGGTTCTTCTTGAAATAAATCACAGAAATAAAGGTCAATGTGAATTCCTCAACCGATTTCTGAAGGTTTGTTCTAATGACAGGCATGTATGGGGATGCAGTCGAGGTCCAAATTATTTAAAAACACACACCTAGCATCCAGGTATGTGGGGTCCGTGTCACATGACCTTCTAAACCTGGCCATTGTAACACATACATAGTATAGGAAAAGAGAGAGGTCAGGTGGGGGAGGCGTGGGCCAGGGGTGAAGATAGCTGAGTGGGTGTTTAGGGCGGAGCAGGTCTGAAATAGATCACTTAAGGGAACAAAGTGTAATTAATGGGTCGCCACAGATAAGGAGGCTCTGGTCCTATCTGGGAATGTGCTAATGGAGTTGACACACACTCAACAAGATCAACGGACAACCCCTCTTTATGTGTGCGTGTACTGTCTGTGACAGAGTGTGTATACGCACGTGTGTGTGTGTGTGTGTGTTATAAGGACACAGGGTGGATAAAATAGATAAATAGTGGGAGAGGACTGCAGAAGGTGACAGGTTAACACGGTTTTCTCCATGACAAAGATCTGCTGTCCTTGCAATCAGAGAAGGAAACACACACACACAGACATGAACACGTGCACACAAATGCACAATTTTTTTTTTTACCCCCCCCCACACCCGCTACAAATACACACAATCATATCTCCTTGAGTCAGCCTCCCTAACTGGCGTAGACTTCCCACCTCACATCAAAACATGAATGATGTTATTACACTTGGCCAACGGAGACGCCTTGCGTCGCTGGGATGTGGTTGTTTATGGAGGGACGCTGGGTGGAGGAAGCCACCCGGTCAAGAGAGGGTCAGACTCGAAGTGTTCTGAGAGAAGCAAACTGACACGAACCTCTCCTTAAACTTCCTGCCTGCGTGTGTCCTGCGTCAGGGGAACCGACTGGAGCCAAGGGGCCTGTCGTGGAGATATGGCTTGGTGTGTTTGTGTATAAGTTGGGTTCGGAGCTGAGCTACGGAGGCCGGGGAGGAAATGCCCACGTGTGCTGGGACGCACAGATGACCCATGATGGACAAGGCACGACAAGGAGGATTTCCCTTGTTTGTCTGAGCCAGTGGAGCCGCACCGTCACACACACAGAGGTAGGAGTCTGTCTTCTGGATGGATAATGGCTAAAAAGTAGTGTGTTTGGGAAAAGATCTCTTAGTTTTTCTTCTTAAAGCACATTTATGCAAGAGTTTGAGTTATCCTCTCTACAGGATGGCTGTACGGTTAAACCTATTATCGCTACGTCTAGATTTGACGTCTCCAAACTACAACATCTTCAAAAAGGACGTGGTAGCTTACAGCAAAAATTTGTTGGAAATTCTCACCCATTCTTTCTGGCAACGTGTTTCATGCAGAACTAGCTTCTTCTGTGCCTAATAAGAATTAGGTTCATAAGCGGTGACGTGGATCTACGTGTGATCTTACCAGAATTGCATCAACATGGCTGCCTCCATGGTTACACCTAACATTATAGATAATGATTTATTCTCCTTGCAGCCTTCTACAGTGGGACAAAAAGTTTCTACAGTGCTTTTCATACGTGCTTGAATGCAATGAAATAAATAATTATGACAAACTAATGCCACTTAGACTTAAATATTGATATTATTTTGTGATAAAAACCTTATAGTCAACAGCAGGGGTCTCAAACTGAAATAAGTTGAGGGCCACTGCCCTACTGTGATTTCACCAAAAGGCCGCATCAGCTATCAATGTTCAATCAGAAAAAAAAAATAATAGTAATACATTTTACCACTGAGTGCATTCAACATGAACATTTCAGCATTGTTGACTTGCAGTAAAACCCCTCTATAAGTGTTGTGGGCCACACCTACATTTTACTTCATATTAAGTCCGGGGCCACAGAATGTCATTCAACGGGCCACAAATGGCCCACGGACCGCAAGTTTGAAATCGCTGGTCTACAGTTTTGACGAAGAAAGTCCCAGTGGTTGGGACGACTGGAACCACTATTTAATAAATATCCCCTAATAAGTGCACGGTATGTGAAATGAGATGGTCAAGAACCTGGTCAGTGTTTATGTTCGTGTGTGTGTGTGTGTTTGCGCATGTGTGTCTGCTCTCAGGGTCACAGACCCCGCGGCCATCTACTTCAGCCTGGCTTAGTCAGACAAGCCAAGGCCACATTAACACACTGTATGACTTAATCAAAGAGAGACCTCTGGCTTGATGCAATAAACACCAGGTTTATATGGGTGTATGATAATAATAATAAATAAAATAAAAAAAAACGCACATCTTTTCACATTATGGAAATGAACTATTTAATGCCATTACACTCACCTTGACAAGTCAATAAATATCAAATTAAGTAAATGTAGCAGTCTTTAAACACAAGGGCGCAACCTCGACGGGAGCCGACCACGCACAGAGCGGGAGGTGAATCTTTAATTTTGCATTGTGCTGATGAATTTGTCTACATTTGACCATTGAAAAAAAAAAAAAAAAACTGTGCTCTATGTGTGTCAACCTTTATGCAGCACTTGGGAGGAGGGGGGGGTAAATAGAGACAGATGAGACTCTGTCTCTTATACACATCTAGAAGCAAACTGACACGAACCTCTCCTTAAACTTCCTGCCTGCGTGTGTCCTGCGTCAGGGGAACCGACTGGAGCCAAGGGGCCTGTCGTGGAGATATGGCTTGGTGTGTTTGTGTATAAGTTGGGTTCGGAGCTGAGCTACGGAGGCCGGGGAGGAAATGCCCACGTGTGCTGGGACGCACAGATGACCCATGATGGACAAGGCACGACAAGGAGGATTTCCCTTGTTTGTCTGAGCCAGTGGAGCCGCACCGTCACACACACAGAGGTAGGAGCTGTCTCTTATACACATCTCCAACATCAGTCATTTTTACTGTCCCTCGTGCACGCGTACACACTCAGGAGCGCACGCTGACGGACAGTCCATTGCTCCTAGCATATCTCTACTTTGTCCTTGGACTGTCTGAATACCACTGGAGGCGAACATGATTTGAGAGAGCAAGTGGGAACAAGAGAGAGGCACAGAAGAAAAAGGAAAAATGATAGAGGGACAGAGAGGGGGAGAAGAAAGAGGCGCCCCTCAATGACATCTAAGGAGATAACTCACTCTCCAGAGCTTCTTTTCTCTCGCTATCACTTTCCAGGCTACGTTCTCTTTCCTCGTAAGGCCCGTGTGTGCGTACGTGTGCATATGTGTTCGGTGAGAGCGACAAGCGGATGTGGGAATACGACAAACGTGAAGGTGAACAAAGGCGTTAGATTTGTGTATATCACTGACACGATCTCAACAGCTTTAAGGCACCGTGAGGCGTATTCGGAGGGACGTCGGGCTTGGTCAGTCAGAAATGATCAGACGCGCAGATTTGGGCGCTAAGATTTATGACCAGAAATGGTTTGCGGATATGTAAACATCAGTGTACAGCTAGATGCTGATGGGAATCACTGGGCGGCAGCACTGAGGAGAGAAATCTGACTAAATGTCTCTGTAGCTGTAAAATCAGACACCAATGATCAGTTTATCATTAGTAGCCTTCATTTGAGATTAATTTTAGAAAGGTATGTTTTTTTTGGACTTTTTGTGCTGTCAGGGTTTTTCATCAATCTAAACTGATCAATCATCTCATTGCCAACTCTAACACTTCAGGCCTTCAGTAAATATTACCAACACTATAACGGAACTGCCAGCATTTTTCACTTGATTGAAAGTTTAGAAAAAAAACAAAAAAAAACAATTAAGGCATCAAGTCCACTGGCAGGTCAGAAAACTGTCTAAAATGACCCAAACAAACCATTAGGAACACACACACACACACACACACACACACACACACACACAGGCTGGTGGGATTGTGCCCGCAACTGTTGCCAGAAACGGTCCCCTTTGTAGACACAGGCAACTGTGGGGAAGAGTTAACCTTTTGATAAGCTGCTTTGAGCCCCAGACGTATGCATTTTTCATCCAAATGTCTGAGTCAGAGAGAGAATAATTATCTGCTCTCGCTCTGTGTCGAGGCGAGGGGTTGCGGGCCCCCAGTCTGGTCTTCATAAATTAACTAAGTCCTGAAATGAAGCAACGCTGATGAGCACAGAGGCAAACTGAGCTCTGATAACTCCCGGGCAGTTGAAACACTAACACTGACATGCGGAACTGCAGGATTTTCTGTCACTTTTGATCTAACGGGAAACAAGGACTTTAAGTATTATATTTTTTTTAAAGCTGCACTGCCAAAGATTTAGGAAGAGTTAACTCTTTTTATTAAGGGGTGTTTTAACAACTAATTTCATCAAAGCTTCAATGACCAAAATTCTGTGTTTGTTTAAAGGAAAGGGAAAAAAAAGAAACTCCTTGTCGTAGTGATTCACACCACTGCACACAACAACATGTGGGAGCAGTGGGTGGGGACGGTGCCATGCTCATCACACCACAGTGGTAACCTGACGGTTGCTGGATTCGAATGTTTAACCCTCAAGACCAATACCTGCTTCCTTAACCACTAAGCCACCACTGCAAATGACATTGTTGGACAGATGTGATAGAAGAGAGTCAGCCAAGGTGAAGGGAAATGTACACAGGACAGTTGTGAGACCAGCCATGATGGATGGATTAGAGACACTAGGAATAGGTAGAAGACAGGAGGCAGAGCCGGAGAAGTCAAAGACGATGAAAGTCTCCATAAAAGACACATGGTGGACAAGATCATGAATGGAGTGATTAGAGGGACACAGACAGGAAGGTTTGGAGAAAAAGCTAGAGAAGACAGATTGAGATGTTTTGGACATGTTCAGAGGAGGGACAGTGGATACAATTGTAGAAGAATCATCCTAGAGATGGAGCTACCAGGTAAGAGATTGATGGATGCAGTGATAGAGATAGTTTGAGTTAGAGTAGTAGATACAGAGAACAGGGGACATGGAAAATGATCTGCTGTGGCGACACCTAAACAAGAGACGGGCCGAAAGCAAGCTTTGCAGCTTAGTCATTGTGTAAATATACAATGTATTTGTTTGTGTGACCTTATACTTGTCCATTCAATATAGATAAGACATATGTATGTACAAAGACATGCGACAACACAGAGTTTTAACCTCCACACAGTAAGGTCTCTCACTCCTTACTTCAGACTGGCCAAGACCTCTGCTTAAAGAGACGACTCAATGGGAGACACAATCAAATACACACTCAAGATCACATATAATAAAACAAACGTGAGCGGCCACCCTTACCAAGCCAAGGACCTTTAACTGACAGCATCAACTAGCATCAGACACGCACACAGTCCTGTCCTGACCTTGCGGCACTTCAAGATTAATCAAAATAGTAGCCAAGTCCAGAGGTGGGGGGCCAACCGTCTGCAACACTCATTCATTTTGTGCATGTGTGTGTTTTTGTTAACGTTTGTGAGTGTGAACGTGGCGGACGTGGCGGAGCGACTAAGAGATTGAGGGAGGACAGGTCAAGGGAGCCACTCACCCTCTCAATCCTTTGCTATTGACTTGCGAGCGGTGAGATGGTGGCGAGCGGTCAGCGGCAAATAAAATAAACTGATCAATAACCTCGCACTTGTCAAAAGAGAAGAAGGCACCTTTAAAAAAAAAAAAAAAAAAACAGTCCAAGTTGGACTACGTTGGAAGAGGAGCCATTGATCAAATCATGTCAAGGCCGGTCAACATGGTCACCCAGTTTTTGTCCTCCAAACATGACGTGTGTGGAATGTTAGTTACTTAAAAAAACAACATGGGGAGGAGTGATTTAAGACAGAGGGGGCGACACTGTCGAAAGTCTAATTATCCTCTAAACTTAATCAAGCAAGTACTAAAGAAATGAGAGATCCAGGGAAGGTTTGGAGTGAGTGTGAGTTGGCCTTATGTAAATGGCTTTTATTGAGGTATTTAAAATTTTGTAAGTCCTGAGCCGAAAGGAAGAACTTTACTGCAAAAGTTACACTGCTAGTTACACAGGGTAAATATCTCTCACTTCCCAATTTCTCACAAAAAAAATCTTGCAGGTTGTGTTGTTGTTAAACTGTGATTTGATTGGTTTCATTTTGGGCTAAGATAATAATAATAATACATTTTATTTATAATGCACTTTCCATTCCTGGGATCTCAAAGTGCTAAATCTAATTCTTATCTGTAATCATGGTGTTAGTGGGAGGGGTCTATGACGTACACAAGGTGTGGGCACGCATTTTGACTCGTGGGCCACAAGTGTATAGGAGCAGATAGTTTGAGTCGCGTGAACTGATATTGCTGAACTTCCTTGAACCTTCTCTACACCAGCTATTGCGCGGGTCTCTCAAACTCACATAAGTTGGGGGGCACTGCCCCTACTCAGTTTAACAAAGGGCTTCATCAACTTTCAATGTTCCAAATAAAAGAAAATGTTGTGTTTTTTATATAAAAAAGTTAGTTTCTTTGTAATAAATAATTAAAATAATAATAATAATTGAAATAAAAAAAAACAAACAAAAAAAAAACGAGAAGAACAGAATAAAGAGAACTACGGGATTTTCTCAAAATGTAGAAATTAAAGAAATAAAAATAAAAACACATACTATATATATATGTGCAGTATATTGGTAAAGCATGTGTAAAGTAGAGTACATCTGAAAGAAATATATTTGCTGTGATAGACTGGAATTCTGATGATTCAATTCATTTGCTGATGAATATGCATCGTCAGTGCTGATCAACACTGGTCTCTGTGAATGAGAAAAACTGCATTGGATGAAATTGGATACAACTAAATCCAACAAAAGCAGAGCATTGTTTACCACTGAATGAATGGAAAATGACCAATACTGATCTTTTTCATTGACCTGCAGTGAGACACCTCAACCACAAATCTTGTCTGGTCTCACATTAAACGTTCATGTCAAGGTGGGGTCCCCAAAATAACGTCCGCAAGTTTGAGGCCACCGATCTATAAGGAAAATGTGGAGTTTACGAAGCTAAACGGGCCACATTTGGCCCCCGGGCCTTAGTTTGCCAATGCCAATGAGACAGTTTATAGTCTGCAATTAGTCAATTTCCCTCCGCTCACACACAGAGCAAGGACACTCAACTCTAAAAGTAGGACGGGGCTGCAAACCATTAAAACACTGTGAAAACACTGTAACAGACACTGTAACTGTAAGGCAAGAGTACAAACCATGCCAAGTACCAACACTGATACAATGTCCTGCATGGCTGGGAAAGTCATGTAAAATTGGTTTGACATGACTTTCAGATGTCCACACTAACAGGTACAAAAATAAAATAAATCTGAATGTTCTTCTGGACTCTAGGTCCCTCCAAAAAAGTTTGCCAATCTCTCTGATCCGAGAGCAAACACTGCACCAACATGCATGTGATTGTTGGCAGTACATGCTCGTTAAGATAGTTGTTGGGGAAAAAAAGTCAGCGGGAAGGAGGGACGGAGGGAACGGGGAGGAAAACTGAGAGTGTGAGCGACAGAAGCAGAAGGGTGGGAAGGGAGACGAGGAGAGGAGAAAATTCAACCCTCCGTGGCCGTTCAAACGCTCTGTTTACCACGTAAAAATCATGCCTCACAGTTCAAACACAACTTCAGCTGCTAAGTGATATGATTTCACTCTTTTTTTTTAATAAAGCCACCATTACTACTGCCACAGTCCCTCTGTAGGGCAGGCTGGAGTGATTCTGCACGCCTCGTGCACCAACTTTCAACCGTACGGCCCCCTCAGGGCCGACAGAGCGCTTTAAAAACCCTCCCTAACCTCATCCTTTACACTCCCGCAAGCAAAACAGCAGTCTTAGACACACACACTTGAGCCTACGCGTTCCGGGTCTGCGTGTGCACACACTCATGAACATGCCGCCTGATAATTTACGGCGGCTAAAGTTTCTGTCTGTATTTACGGCCATGTTGGAGGGCAGCGATGTCCCATTTCACAGCAGAGCAAACTCTGACCTCAGATCACAGCCACTCAGTTCCTACTGTGTCGCAGCAATGCACCACTCAGGTTACATTGGTGTAACTGCACTTTCCATATGCACGCATTACACACACGCACACACAGAACTGGACTGTTATAATGGTGATTATGTAGATTTTTACCGTGTTTGCTGTAGAGACAGCCACTCAGTTCCTACTGTGTCGCAGCAATGCACCACTCAGGTTACATTGGTGTAACTGCACTTTCCATATGCACGCATTACACACACGCACACACAGAACTGGACTGTTATAATGGTGATTATGTAGATTTTTACCGTGTTTGCTGCAGAGGCCAGACACTGAATGGTGAATAGGCCAGTTTTGTTGTATTTATTTTTATATAATAATATTTTTATATAATAATATATATATATATTATAAATAATAAAATACTATTTATACAGTATTTTATTATATATTCTTGAATTTCAAGTTCAGAAGTTTTTTTTTTTATAAGAGTAAGAGTGTGCACTATCTGCCTCTCGTGATTTTATGTTATGTTATATTTAGGTTCAGCCTTGTAAAGTCTATGATGTCTAGGTGATAAGAGATACTTCCAGATAAATTGGTATATAGTTAGTTATTATTTAGGATTATTTTAATTACTGTGCTATTCCCTGATGGGAAAAAAAAATATATATATATATATATATATATATAATGTATAATAATTTATGTTAATTTGACAAATACTCCCATGTTACAACCCATGTTTGTCATAGTTTGTATTTGCATATTAATGCTTTCTTACTCGATTCCTGTGCAATACAGACAACTTTTGTGACTTTATTTATTTTCTACCTCTATTCCTATGTTTGTATGTCTTCGTTTTTGATACCAGGAATAAAACTTGTTCACCTAAATTGCAAAAACTTATTTTAGAGACACAATACTAATTAATGATACTTGTAGAAAAGAACTTTCTTAATTCTTAGTCAATTATTGTTTAGCTATAACTCATTTTTTTATTGACTGTTTTACAAGATTTAATTACATCGTATATTTTCAAATTTAAAGTCTTTTTGGATGAAAACATATGCCAAAGTTATTGCAATATATGTATATACAGATATATGTTATTTTGTCTCACGGTGAAAATCAAATCTGCCGTTTCGTCTCATTACACACTGTTGTCATCTACGTAGCAGACTTTTCTGTCCCTCTGAAATCCTTCTCATCGACTTTCTCAGCACTTTTATCTTTTCATCGCACTACTTCCTCCCTTTCTCCTACATCTCCCTTTCTTCCTTATTCTCTGCCATGTCTCTCTCTCTCTCCCCCCTCGCCTCTCTCTGCTATCTGCCTACATAGTGTATGCGCTAGCAGAAAATTCCTACTCCATCTCTGGGGATACGTGCATTTTCTCTGCTCTGCTCTGCTCGTGTCTCACTCTCTCCCCTGCTTGTATGTTTTCCGCACTGGCAAAGCATCCTCTTCCTGCATGCAGCAGGGAGTGCTCCGTCTACAGATGTCCCAAAAGGGACCCTGTAGTGTGATGTGGCCCCCCTCCATTCAGCGGAATTTCAGCAACGATATTCTTCACTTTCTGCTTGTTTTTTTTTTCTTCCTTCTTTTCCAAAAGATGTCCATACTGTTTCCCCCACACTGCTTTTGTTTTTAATCTTCTATTCCATAACTTTTTTTTTTTTTCCCTCCCTCTATTCATCTGACTTTTACCCTAGTTGACACTTTCCACCTAACCCGCACTCACCCTCTCTCTCCCACCCTATCACCCACAGACGCAGACACACTTAAAATTACGGCTTCCTGTTTACTTTTCTGCTTTCCTGTATTCTTTTCTGGCACTGACAGACGTACGTTGCCTCTCCAGAAAAAAAAAAAAAATGGGAAGAATTCCAACTCACAGATGAGTCAAGTCTAGAAAGTAATCCTTTATAAATATCCAGTTGCAAATGATTCAATCCACCTAAGTGGTTAAACCAGTTGAGACTCTTTGGGCTGCTTTATCTATAATTGTATGAGCCTGAACTTTGAAGGCTTCAGTCCTCACAAGCCAAAGCCTCAGTCTTGTGCCTCAAGAGAGGAAGAAGTACAGTAGTGTTTGTGCTGCGGTCAAAATGTTACTTGTCAGCCAGTGGACCATGGGACCCTACCATATGGCTGGGGGCTGTTCTGCTCTGGTTGTTCTTGTAGGGGGCAAACTTCAGATCCTGAACTGACCACACCCTGTGACACACACTGAGGTAAATGAAAATATAGTCTGTGAATTACGAACGTAGTTCGATTGGATAAGTCAACTCTCTGAGAACAAATAAAAAAAAAAAAAAAAACTATAGTGCAAATCACTGTTAAATACTTTTACTGTCAGTTCTGATGTAGTCATTCACATCTCCCCAGAAACGCAACCAAGAACAATGAGAGTTTAAGTGTTTTGTGCGGGTCACATGGTTATGTTGACCTACAGAGTATGGACCTTCCAGCAGGGAAACGACCTGATCTTTCCTACAAAGCTGCTCACTGTATAGACTATTATGCTGCACGCATGCAAGTCTAGGTGTCATCTGCACTGTAAATGTGTATAAACAGGCCAACATTGTAAATGAGAACCGTTCTTAATGCTGCAGAATTCCCAGGTGGATAGTTTATTCCACTAAAGTTATAATATATGTAGAAATTTTTTAAAAAGGTGAAGGGAGATTTTCAGTTTGTGCAAATGCAGAGCGTCCAGAGCTCTGGTGAGAAAAAGCTGAGGTGTTGTGTGGGTGAGATTTCCTTGACCTGCCATCTATGGACAGGGTCTCCGGTTAATTAAGTTTCTTGTACGTCCAACTGCATGGCTATTATGTTTGCAGCTCTCTGTGGAGATTAACATGGAAGCCTTTAAATCCACCGCACAATTTCCCTTCATTCAACAGGATTTCTTTTCTCTGTTCTAAAGGTTCATATCAGCAAAGTGATATGGAGGCGGAGTGCACCGTACGTGTGTGTGTCTGCGCGCACGTCCGTGCATGCGCACGCCTTCTTTTCAGCATGCATCCTGTGTCCTCTCTGTGCTGTGAGCCACAGATAGAGGGAGGAAAAAAAGGTGCAGGCAAGTTCCTTTCAGTGTGTGTATGTGGGACAAAAAGGTGTTAAACTGAGACGCACAAAATGGGATTCAGGTTCAAGCTAGTTCGCCTCTAAAACCATTGCGGGATGACAGGTTTGTCCATAGAGTACTAATATGGACAGACATGAGCAGAGACACAACTGATTGAAATGGGACTCCAGAAATGGGAAGTGGAAGTGGACATAGTGCACATAGACTTTGCAGTCTTTACGTCTTTTTCGCTGTCCTTGAGTCACATCCACTACCCACTGTCCCCCCCATGACATGTATCACATCTAACTGATTCCACTCTTTTACAGTTTTGCTGCCACCTGTGAACTGGACAAGCCCAGGACAGAAGCGAAAACTCCGTCCACTGCCACTACTAAAGACTATGACGGGCCCAGTGACCCAGATGGACACTGGCACTCGAAGACTTTTTATATCTGAACCCTTTATTTTTAGTTTTTGTGTATGTATTTGTGTATTGCATGCTTTGGGTAACATCTACTGCACGTCTGTCCGTCCACGGAGTGGATCCCTCACCTATGGTTCTCCCTGAGGTTTCTACCTTTTTCTTTTTGCCCTGCTACAAGGTTTTTTTTTTTTCCTGGTAGTTTTCCTGTGTGACAAACTGTGTTTTGTTGTTTTCCAGTGGGTACAACACATCTGTTGGTGTAAATGCTCAGCACCAACGGCATGGAGCAAAATAATGTTTATTTTCCAAATTAATATACTTTTTTTTTCATATTTTCACTATCATATCTCAGTAAGAACTTCTCCTTTGCTTTAGTGTCTCCTCTGATTTGCCTTCTTCATTAGACTTTTCTAACCCTCCAGACTCTCAGGAGCTGCTGCAAACTTGAACACAAAAGTGACCCCAGACCTAAGGTATGCGCAAGTGTGCCACGAGAGGCAACCCTGTCTTCTGGATCCATCTCACGAGAATATTCACATTGGCGTTTAATTGGCACTAATGACCTCTCCGTGAAAAAAAAAAGGCAAAATGAGCAACACTAATAAAGTGAAAATGAATTTATTATCAGGTTCTGAATGAAAATTGCTGCAAATGTTATAATTGGATGTACAAAGTAGCTTTTCTTCCTGCCTAACTAGTTCCAGGCTGGTGGCTCCATCTCTCAGTAAGTCTAAATGTGTGTGTCTTCACCAGGCCCTATAGTTAACAGCTTTGCACTTCACGCTGCTATGAGCAATCATCAAAGCCAGTCACACGTTTGCACCAGAGCTGGGTTTCTGGGGTTACGTGATCGGTCACCTGGCTTGTTACGAAGTGTGTGTGTAGGTGTGACTTCGTCAAGGCATAAAAATAAACTTAAACTGTGAGGACAATGAGAAAAAAAAAAAAAAAAAAAAAGTAGAAAAAAAGACAAACATGTACAAGGTGAAGTCAATATTAGCCGTACATAACAAGGAATACACCTGCACAGTGAAACGATTCGACAAAATCACGTGAAGCAGCGCAGCTACGGAATCGGCCTGAACCATTGGCATTATTTTAGTGTAGAAAAGGCCACAGGAGGGCACTGGGCCTGTGGGCCCTGTCCTGCCCTCAACCTGTGAGTGCTGGCACACCCCGTCCCGCTCCTGGCTAAATAAAGAGCCCAAGGGTGGACCAGGGCTCAGCAGCGGGAGAAACAGACACAGAGTCGGCATTAGCCTGTTAATCTCATTAGGGAAGCAGTCCTGCCAAGCTGTCAGGGGTCAGCCAGAGTGCCACGTCACTCAACACACCTTTGGCAATCTCGCCCGCAACCCTAAGGCAGGTTAGGACTGAGACTCATGTCCAGCCAGAAGACCACATGATGGGGTCTGTGGTCGCTGGTAAAGATGAGCAGTCGGTAGATGAGCTGGGTCGGTGTAGCCTAAAGACCTGAGGTTGTCTGCATGTGATCACGTGGAGGTAAAATGACACGGAAATCAGAAAACGCAAATTGAGGATGAGGGAAAATTGCAGCAAAGTAGATTCGATGCAAAACAGACCTGGACGGGGTAAAATGAAAGGCGGCAAAATAAGGGAACCACAGATGGGTAAAGTGCCAGAGAGGATGGATAAGCAGCTTCCACCTCTGCAGCTTGGTTTAATGTATTTACAGCGGATTGCATCAGGGCGCCGTAGTTAAAAGGGCCACCGCCATCCAGAGAGGTCATCTGCAGTGTGATGTGCCTTTCATTAGGGGATGTGCGCCGCTGACATCTCTGCCTTTCACACACCTCGACACACACGGTGCCCACGGAGACAAGGAATAACTAAGTTCAGGATAACGGGCTATCAAAGGGCGAGAAACACCTCCTGCTAAGTGCAGAGGTCTAATGCAGCCACCTTCCTCTGCTCTGTTGCGTTCCATGATTACATTAATGAGCACTTCACAGATGAGGGACAACCAAGATGAAAACTATTGGCAACCAGTAGAACCATGGAACACCATGATGAAACAGTGGCTCTCTGGAAAAACCCGTAGAACAATTGAAAAATAAGAAAAACTCCGTCCTGTTTTGACATCTTGTCATGATTGTTTTCCTGTAGTCATCCTTACAAATGGTATCAAACAAAAGTCAGACATCTGTAATACTGCAATCCTATGTGTTAGACTAGTAACAGAAATCTTCTTTTAAACATGGCCTCAATGAAATAGTCGCAGATTTAGGATCTGCACAGGCAACTTGTGTCTTTCTCTTGGCCTGTGTGCGCTCACAACAACCAATGTTGCCTCTGTCAGGAGTATAAAAAGGTGAAGAATAAAGATACCAGAATAGTATGACCCGTAGACACACACTATTATGGACTGATTACGGGCAAAGAAAACGTATTATTATTACAACTCAGTCAGAAAACACACCCAGTGTGTGGAGAAGGAGAGAAAGAGCAGAGACAAGAAAAAAAAAAAAAAAAACAGCCAAAGAGTGAAAGTGATCTGAGTACAACATGGAAAGTAGAGGTTGTCAGGACTTAAGTCTCTGGTTTGTGTCTGCGATGACTAAACCAGAGACTTTTGGCTGGGACTTCTATCATTAGCCATTCGCCAGTGCCAGCAGACATACTTAGTGGTTTTAAAAAGAGGGTGAATAAACAAAATTAACACAATCGCCTGTGCCACTCAGGGGAACCATTTTCAAAGCCCTGCTAGTTTAAAAGCTCTGTAACATTCATGGTACCTGGCAGACTGGAGGTCCACATGGCAACTATGATAATTGAGCATTTAATGGCGTTTTTAACTGAAGAGAACATACTTTTTGGAGTGTAGTGTATTGTATTTTTTTTATTTTTTTCACACTCCAGAATCACACGAACTGTCAAATCACCAAGAGAAGCCAGAGGCCGAACAACTGGTTGACTTCACCATCGACTCTAGTAGCTCCTTAAATAACATGTCCTGACTGGTTGGCAGGATATTGGCAGGACATTGTTTATAACTGGTGGATGTTTAGAGCCGGACAAGCTGCTAATGCGTCATATGTGTGTCCTGCATCGGGCTATGTATTTTCAGAGACATTTTTATGGTTTGGACTGACTGTGGAGGGAAAAACTAGGAGTAAATAATAATAAAAAAAAGTTTCTGTCCAAGCTCATCTCTGGGCTTTTGGGTCTTTGAGCCAAAATGTATTCCTGTAGCATGAGTACAAGCAAAAAATATATATATTCCTACGTCTGAAAACAAGCACTTCTTCTGCCTCTGCTACTGTTAAGGCAAACTTCTGAAATCTGAAAGAGTTGATCAGAGCAGTAGAGTGAAAAAGAGCAACATGTCTGTGAAGAATCTCATTCACCCATGATATCTAAACAGGGTTGTAAGCAACTGCACTTCTTGGAGTTGAAAGACATGGGAAGCCATTTGATGGTCCAGATGTGTCTTGAGATCCCATTCTAGGAAGATTAACTGCTCATCAATACCAGAGCTTTTCTAGACGGGTGTGACAACAATTCCCATTCACATCTGGACATGTGACAAGAGAACTGCTGTCCAGTGGTGAAGGGAGTGGTCTAGAGGAGTAGAACTAGTAGAGTTCCCTCTGACATCAACCAGAAACTGATGAAGTTCCTCAGTTGAGGAACGAAACATCTTTCAACTCCAAGAAAAAGTCCAGTTGATGACAACTGAACCCTTTTTGGATGAGTGAAGAAAAAGCCAACAATCCAAATTCACAGTAGCAGTGTTGCAACTTAGTTTTAAAACTTTGACAAACAAAAACACATTAAAGTTTGAATAATCATAAATGCAGGGGGTGGGACTTTGCCATGAGCCAATCGACAGAGAGTAGTTAAAATCTTGGATGAGCTGTATGGCTGCCAGGTTGCGTGGCGTGTTGGTGTATCCACTGCAGCCTGGATAATAGCGGAGAGTTTATGTTGTTTCCGAGATCTTCTTGACACCTTGAGTGTGTTTAGACGTGCCCTGTAATCTGTGCACAAGAGCAACCACAGCATACAGAGGCCCTGGTCCAAAACCCTCCTAAAATAGGCAGTGATGGGGTTTAGGTGGAGGGGGAGTCATCTAACTAGAGGGTGAAGGGCACTGATGGAAAGGTTGAGAGTTCACAGCTGAGTTCAGTCGGGCCCTGCACCGCTTTAGGCTCTGGGCCAACGCTGAGATTGGGATAAGCTCCTGATGTTCCACTGTGAAATGGGATCAGAGGAGGGACAGAGGGAGGGAATGATGGAGGAAGGGCTTTGGGGGTATGAATAGGCCAGATTGGCGTAGAGATTTGAAATTGTTTAACAAGTTGCTGTTTGGAATATGCTGCTGGGAGTCGAAACTGTTGCAGCTGGACGAGGAGGGAACACGCTCGGAGGAATTTCCTCTCGATCGCCGAAAAAGTGTGGTTTGATTTAGACTCGGAGAACAGCCAGTGACCTGTGTCAAAGGAAATTATCTTCCGAGCATCAGAAGGATATAAATATTAATCTACTTGGACAAATCAGACAATATCCCTCTGCAATGGCTTCTCCGACTGATTGAAAATACAGACAGTTGAGTCACAATGGCGGGGAGTGCTTGAAGTAATCACTTGAAGTAAAAGTCCGAGTAAAGTACACTCAAATTGCTGAGGGGCTATTCCACCGCAGGTGCCAAAGTTTCCCTTAACTAAAAGCTGATGAAGCTAACCTTAGCGTTACCTCAGTGTAAATGCCCTACAGTTAAAGAAAAGAGTGGGAGTGCCCTTATCCTCTCAGCAGGGGGGAGTGAAAGCAGAAGGAAAAAAAGGGGGGAGGCTGGGAGGGTCGTGAAGATAAAGAAAGAGTCTTTTTTGGAAAGCCAGGCTCCTCCGACAAAGTTTTTGGAGTAAACAGCACAAAGTTCGCGTTTGTGTCACGATCCAATTTGCACTGAAAATAAAACTTATTTTTGGATCAGCGCACAGACATGAGGTCAGTGTGTATTTAAATACCGACTGCAAGGAAAGTCAGATCTGATAACATCACTTCACTTCTAAACATTTTTAATGTCTGTAGAAAATGTTTTTTGACTGCTCTCCTGTGATCACAAACTGGATGAGTGATATGTGTTAGCACAACTTTTTTAACCACCTCAAGACAATGACTCATGTTCTCTGTTATTTCTGACTGAATATGCACCAAAGTACCAAAAATAGACACAAACAACTATCTTACAGTTTGTGCAGTGTAACTGTGAACAATGTTGTGTTCCAACATCTATCTACTAAAAAAATGAAGGTGGCCATTAGTGTCAGCAAGTCAAAAGTAACTCACACCATTAGTTAACAGTCATAAACCCAAGGATTCTTCAATAATCCACGTAAGAAGTGGCCATATTTGATGTAAACAAACAACTACAACTACAACAAGTGAATATCAAGGGCAATTTGATGTCCTTTACCAAAAATGTCAAAGCCTGAGGCCTGAACAACAAACAAAAACGACCATTCCTCTGCGTCCACAGCAGGCGTATCAACATCCTGGCTTCAACTAGTTTCAAATGCCTGACCTAACTATGGCTCAACCTTTGGTGCTCTGAAGTTCACACCATGCTAATAGGAGCTGTCATTGCCAAATGGCTTGTATTTATGCCAAGCATACCGAAGAACGGATACATCATACTTTATTAACACTTAACTAAGAAAACTCTTACAGATGGGCACAAATGAATGCAGATAAATACTAATAACTATAATTATATTTGGATTTTATTATTATACCTCAACACAATACACTGAAAAGGTAGCAGGTCATGGTGTCATCACAGTTTGATTGAGTTTACGCCATACGTCCAAAAAGGGTTTAGTTGTCAGCAACTGGAATGAAGTTAAAAGACGTGTGATTCCTCAACTGAGGAACTTCATCAGGTTCTGGTTGATGTCAGAGGAAACTCTAATAGTTCTAGTCCTCTAGACCAGTGGTCCCCAACCACTGGGCCGCGGACCAGTGTCAGTCCGTGGGGCAATTGGTACTGGGCCGCAGAGAGATGATGCTCAACAATTTGTGTTTTTTTTTTATTATTAGACGCTAAAAAGTGTTTTGATAAGGGATCAGACCCCTTTGTGTTACAGGAGATGTCCAAAAAATACCACTTTTATGCTGGACGTTTCAATTTCATTAGTGGTATTCATCAGCTACACCTCAAAAACCGGTCCGCGAAAATTTTTTTCTAGACGTTTGACCGGTCCATGACGCAAATAGTGTTGGGGAACACTGTTCTAGACCACACCATTCACCACTGGACAAAGGTGGTTAAACCTTTTTAGGCAGAACATACAATTCTGCCTTGAGATCCCATCGTAGGAAGTTTAACTGCTCATCAATACCACACCAGTCTTCTCTGGACGGGTGTAACAACGACTCCCATTCACATCTGGAGTTGTGACATTTTAACTGCTCATCAACATTAGGAGCAGTTTCTGGATAAAAAGGTTTGATCAAAAAAACTCTTCACACCTTTGTCCAGTGGTATAGGGAGTGGTCTAGAGGAGTAGAACTACGAAAGTTCCCTTTGACATCAAACAGAAACTGATGAGTTCCTCAGTTGAGGAATGAAACTCGTTTCAACTCCAAGAAGAAGTCCAGTTGCTGACAACTAAACCCCTTTTGGAGATCATGACCTGAATGAAAATCTTCAGACATTTTACTCTATACGATGCCTTAATTAGTATTAATTACTGACAGAATAACTTTACTGATTGTCGGTATTTTATCGTTGAGTGCGTGCACGGACGTGTATGTGTGTGTTAAACAGAGAAAGCGAAAGAGGGGGTTTACAGACAGGCATGTCTGATGAAGATATCAGAGCGAGCAGAGTCAGGCCAGGACCAGAATGTTGAGGAGGACTGGGGGCCTCAACAGGCAGGAAGGAGGATGCTGCTGCCTGCTTGAAAACTGCCCACACTGACACACACACACACACACACACACACTCACAAACATACAGATTGCCATTACTCCGCCTGTGTTCTTCCCATATGTGTGGCATGAATCACACTTTAAAGATCACGAGGCACAGCACTGTCTACCTGGGGGATTCCTTACCTCTGCATCCCTCCCTTCACCTCTGTGTCTCTTCCTTACTCTCTCCCCAACTCTGACTCACAGAAACCACTGACAGAAATTCAGCTTATGCAGCCTTTCCAGCAAAGTGAAAAGAAAAAAAAAAACAACTCTCTTTCTCTTATCAAACAAGGAGAGGAGTTGGCAACCCTGAGCTCAAAGCTGATCAATTTTTAATTTCTCACTACTTTTTCATGTTGTGTCAGAAAGACAGAGAAAGATGTCAGCAAACAGGACCCCTGGGGACGGAGGGATATGATGGGGCATTGGTAGAGTTAAGAATCAGTAGCCATAGAGAAGAAAAAGAAAACAGAGGAAAAAATAAATACACTCTCTAATGTAGAAAGAGATTTTCTACGCTGTCTGTCTTAAAAATACAACAAACCCAATACATGGTGATATGTAGTCATTTAAACGTGCGGACTTTTCCTGTGTTCCCCAGCACATTAATTAAGTCTGGCTCTGCCTGGTGACACGGGTGGTGAAAACGAGCAGAAAATCGAACTGTTCCATATCAAGGAATATTTTTACTGCTGTTAATGCGACCTAAATACCTTGTTCCACAGCTGAGTGGGCTAGCACCTGCTGCAAGCGGTGGCTAGCCTATTACAGCTTGCTACAGAGCTGTCGCTAATTTTTTGATTCAATTAGCATGCCTCAGAGCCTTCCAGTTTAATTGCAGACTACTTCACAGTTACCTCTCTGATTAATCGCCGCCCATCTGTGAACCATTGCATGCAGAACTTGGTGGAACAAATTTGTGTATTCTCAAGTATCAGCTGCAACACTCGCAGCAATGGGAAAAGGCTTTGATCGTCAGCGGTTCACCGAGAAGCCCAGATATTTGACCCGAAGAACCCATCTGGAAATAGTGCTAAGGACCGTGACTTTGCACCAAACTGAGTTTGAGGTTAAACCGCTTTTAAAGGAAACGCACAGCTCAGAATTATATTTATAAAAGTACAATAAGTTGTAGAAGATTTCTAAAAAGGGTGACAGTGGTGGCCTAGTGGTCAACAAAGCAGACTTGGGTCCGCAAAGCTTCAGGTTCAAAACCACAAGGTGCCAGGTTACCACTGAGGTGCTGCGATTATAGCACCTTCCCAACCCTCACTCCAATGAACTCACCACCCACAGGTAGACTTAAAGGATGGTGCAGTGTGATTTGGGTAGCGGTCGTGGAGACTGCCGCTCCTGCGACCCAGCAACGGACAAGCTGATGAAGTTTGTTTCACATAATACAGGTTGTGATAATGATTTATGGTAGCACTATGCCCAAAGGACAGAAAGACATTCAAAATACAGAGAGGATGTCCAGTGAAGTCCTGCCAATCCAGGAATCCCTACATCAGCTGCAGAGTTGGCGCTAAAACTGTTGGTATTTCATCTCCCATGGCTCATATTCATGCTTGTTAGAAAACCATGCTTTCCATTAGCCATGCATTGTGTCATACCACAACTGTGAGATCCGCACAAAAGAAGTGGGATATTACAAAGCTAAATCCCATAAAGGTAAGCAGGCTGGTGTGTAAATTTACCAGGTTCACAAGTTGTTGAATATCACAGACTGTAAAAGCAAAAATAAATAAATAATAATACTTTACTTTATATTGTTAAAAAACACCAAGGCAAACAAAGTTGTTACACAAGTTGTCACATTAGAATTGCTAGGTTACAATAGAACTAAAGTTCCCAACAATCCAACTGAAACTGTGTTCAGAAAATACCTTTTAATTCTTTATCTCATTGATCCTAGCAAGACAAATATGTAATATTGCATCTATTGTTTATAAACTATGGTTAATAAAAGTTAAAAAAATAACCTTGGCTTCCTCATGTTCTGGTCAGGTAAACTTATGGGTATGAACAGAAAGGTCAGCACACAAAAAATAATGATGCAAACATTACTGAAAAATATATTGAAAAAAAATCAGAGATGATATTAATAATTTCAGCTTTTTTTTTTTTTTTTTTACACCATCGGGTCTCAAATGCATTGATGCGATTTAAAAAAAAAATGGCAAAATTTAAAAAATCTGGCTGTGAAAATACCCTGTTCATTATATCATTCAGCCTGTTTTGGACCAAATTTTGAAGCCAAGCACCTGCATCCCTGGCAGCCCTCAGGCGTTTTCAGTAGATCAAAATCGACTGACTGTTGGCCTGATATTCTGATTTTCCCCTAACCTCTCCAAAAAAATAAAGGATTCACAACAGTGCAGTCGAGGCCTGCAGGTCCTAACCCTCCTGGAGAACCACCAAGAGACCCCCTCACCTCTCAACCAAATCAGATCAATAGGTCTGTGTTGTCTGGGCTGTCGGCCAGTGTTTACTTGTGTTGACCTCTGGAGCTTATGAAGTGCATGACAGGATAGACGACAGCGGAGAAACGGGTTGAAACACAGCAGCAGAGAAGATGGGCTGCTGTAGAGGAAGAAGGACACCAGGTGGGAGAAGGGTAGAGGGAACATGACGAGAGGGCAACTGGAGGACAAATGAGAAAATAAGTATTTCAATATCAACGGTAGAGAAGTGGATCAGAGGCGATCGAAGAGTTTGGCAGTGAGAGAGAGAGGGAGGGAGAAAGGAGGGCAGATGAGTGGTTACAGCAGCGTAGTTTGGGTCAGAGGTACGGCCGGGATATCTCAGGTTATCATAGCAATCATTTAACCACAGACTTCCAGCTATCACAGCCAGGGCATGCTGCTCTCAACCCCACACAATCCTCTCCTCTGTTCTCCAACCAAGCCCTATTGACAAATCTCAAACCAAGGTCATGAGTGGTGTTTACACAGCCTTTAGCACAAATTACATCATCCAAACTCTGGTCGGCTGGATGAACCTCACTGTCACTGGGTGTAAATGAACGTCCTGCTGGAAGAAAGAAGGAACAAGAAAAAAAGAAAAAAAAAAGAGGAGGATAAAAATGTG
The DNA here is from genome assembly GCA_016785265.1 of Paraplagusia blochii. Taxonomy (NCBI): domain Eukaryota; kingdom Metazoa; phylum Chordata; class Actinopteri; order Pleuronectiformes; family Cynoglossidae; genus Paraplagusia; species Paraplagusia blochii. Next base: position 31,056 of record JAFBJS010000780.1, read on the forward strand.
AGAGAAACAAATGACTCCGTAAAATACGCTGTTATTGTCTTTCTGTCTCTTCCTCTTATAAGTCCACACACCAAACAACCATGGAGAATAATGCACATTGTTCCTGGCCCCCTATAATGATGCATAACCCGGTCGCTGCACAGGGATATAATACCAATATGTCAGGTCTCTGATTTGGCTACAATTTGCATGGTTATAATAGCTTATCGACTGGCTCAAGGTTTAGCGGGGGCCAGGCGGCCTCACTGTAATGACTGGCGGTATGCGTCCGACAGTTTATTTCAAGCTTGTGTGGCTCAGTCGACCCCCCCTCCCGCGCCCCCCACCCCACCCATTCCGCCCTCACTCTGATCTCATCAATACCCAATCTTGATCCCACTATCTGCATCCCGACAAAGACTACACAAACACGCCTGCCCTTCACCGCCCCCGCCCCCTCCTTCACCCACTGTTTTTATTCCTGTATCATACCAGCATTTCCCATGAAGATCAATACAGCTGCAATTCATTAGAGCCTCCCAAAAGGTGCTTGTCTGCAAGCATTTGCCCATATAACAGCTATCGACCCCCTGTAATACTGGCCCGGTGCCCACCCACTCCTCTGTTTCTGGTGCCAACAGAGGAGGAATGATTCAGGAGCAGAACCATGAAATTTGCTATTAAATATAATGGGGTTTTCTTAGACAAAATCAAGAATTCTGGTTATAACATCACCAATGACATCGATGATTTTACTCAATAAACATGTAGGGCTCTAACTAGGGTTGACTTTATTTTACATTGTATCACAGTTTACAGAAAATGCTTGATTAAAATGTCGAGGATATTTGTTTATTACCAACATATTGTTGTTTTAGTTATTATTATTAACTACAATTGTTGTTGCAGTTATTATATGTTATACATATTGTTGGTGATGACTTTACTTCAAAGCTAAAAGTAATTGAGGACCAAAATGTTTTAACCCAGATTGAGATGGTTTGGACAGGTTTAGAGGAGGACCACATTGGTAGAAGGATGAACATAGAGATGTGGCTAACAGGTAGAGACAAAGAGGAGATTGATGGATGCAGTGAGGGAGGACATGGAGGTAGTTGTAGTCAGAGTAGATGATGGAGAGAACAGGGGGAGATGGAAATTATTGACTTGCTGTGACAACGAAAAAGAAGCAGAAGAAGAAGAAGCAGAAGAAGAAGAAGCAGAAGAAGAAGCAGAAGAAGAAGAAGCAGAAGAAGAAGAAGATAAAAAAGAGAAGACCACAGATTTTATAAACACTGTGTAAAAAATGAGATCTCAGTGCCCAAGGTTTCATTTTTTTCAGCCTATCTCTTAGTCCCAGCTATTCATAGAATCACAGTCAACTGTCAACAGTATGCAGAGCAACAACAATGCCTTAAAAATATCTGAAAAATGTGTCAAACTTAAGGCCAACAGGGAGAGTTTCTTAACATTATGAATAAAAATGTTATTTTATTACACAGCAGTTAACAACATTTGTTAAATAAATAAATTATAATTAACTGCAATAGTGTGCATTGATACAACTGGGCCTTAAGGAGAACTGTATTGCTAATGTGGTCCACTGGTAAAAATTACACCTATGCCTTGTCTAACAAGTTTAACTTGTATCTGCCTGTAAAAAAAAAAAAAAACATGTGAAACATGTGAAAAATTGCAGAGGAAAATCTCAAATTCCAAAAATGTCTGATTGGAAAACCCAACATGGAACTCCATTGACGAATCAATTTCAAATTCTCTTTCTCCTTCTGTCTTTTTATAAAGCTATTTCTCATATACAAAAGGAGCAGGGAGTGGTTTATGATGAAAAGAAAAGAATAAATTGAGAGTGAGAAAGTGAGAAAAAGATCCTTGATCCTTGATTGAGAGGTTAGAGTGAAGGCAGCGTGGCCGTGCCCACTGTGGGCACTCAGCTGGAACTAAACATGGACGTCAGGACGCCAACTTCTGCCAAAGACCTTGATCCCCGCTGGGCTCTTTCTCTCTCTTTCTCACTCTCTCTTTCTTTCTCCCTCTTTTCTTCTGCGCAACAATAAGTGGGAACTCACAAACCGCCCCACATCTTCTCACAACCTGCCACCCAACTGGTCCAAACAAAACACAGCCCAACTTCATTTAGTCATTCAGTGTAACATTTTCATTACGGCTAATACTGGGGCGGTGAAATGGAAGATGGTGAGAATAAGTGGTGGGAGCTGAGTTTATGATGAATACTTTCTTCCATGCTGAAGAAAAAAAAAAAAAAAAAACGAAAATTATAAGTGATATTATAATTTTCAGAACTAAACACTGTGATATTTAAGGTTGCACTCTCGCCTCCTCTACCTCCTTGATACCCCCTAGCTTAGATCCAAGCTGATGCTGGTAACGTCAATGGATATGCGATACATATTCACAAGAGGGATATTACGCAGTTGCAGCAACCTTGTCTGCTGAAAATCCATGGTGTAAATCTCCTGTTTCACCACATCCCAAGCTACGCCATGGCCATAAAGAAGTAGTCACCGTCAGTAAGAGTACTAAGGAAGTCTGTGGAATCTGAGCAATGCTCAGTTGGTATTAAGGGGCCCAAACTGTGCCAAGAAAATATCCCTCATAATATCGCACTGCCAATTTATGACCCACGTTGCAGCAGAAATCGAGATTTGCACAGCAGGTAATATTTATTCGCGTATTTTTTGGTCTTTGACATTAAACGTTTTCTTGCTTTACAGATAAGCCCTTACCTTAATGAATTCATCAACTCAAACAATAACTATTGTGTGGTGTAAACCAGGATGCAATTCTTCTACAAACCAGTTGCATCCAGCAGTCAAGTGTTTGGGTTATTCTCCAATAAACACTTACAAAATTACAAAAAAACTATGAACCATCTTTTTTTCTCCTTCTTCCTCAGTTTTATTCTACCATGACTACACACCTGTATCTACACATAGTATACATATATCAGCCAAGTCACTGGACATGGTAGAAGGGTGTTGGTACCAGCTAGGAACAGAAGAGTTGCACCTCAGGACTGAAAAAAAAAAAGAAAAAATGGTGCAACTTTTCCTGTGACAAATGCTGAAAGTGTTCTTAGAAAATATAAGAGTGTGTATTCTGATACACATTTTGAGGATTAGTTATGGGGGTATGAGTGTTTGGGCAGGACCACCCTCTTAGGGATGTGTGGGTTAGACACAATGGGTCCAGTGAGCCGGGGTCCAGACAGCTGTGAGGGAGCCCTGCGTCATACAACGTCAGTACGCCGTCTCTCTCACACGCAGACACACACACCATCTGTGAACGCTAACACATGATGGAGCAAATAGGATTACTGTATAGAGGAAGGCAAGGAGGATGATCCAAACCCCATAATATAATTTCCAAAAAGGGTCAGGGATGGAGCCGGGCGTGGGGGGTGGGCAGGTGTGCGGTGAACTACTCGCGACTGGGGATGGGGAGGGGCAAGGCAGGAGCTTAGCCGGTCAGGGGCCAGATCAACAGTGCAGTGATCTAATGGCTGTCTAGTTCATGCAAGACAGCTTAACCCACGCTTAAAAAAAAAAAAAAAAAAAACAATGCAAAAAAGTAGGGCAGGGTATAGAGAGTAACAGAAATAATTAAGAAATAAAATAAAAAAATCTATCTATCTATCTATCTATCTATCTATTTTAACTGTCAACTTACTTTTTTTTTTCTGTTGTTAGATGACAGTTGAAATGAATGCATAAAAGAAAGTGATTATTGCATTAGAAGAGTTCATTAAGGGACCATACATACATATATATATACAAACATATATATATATATATATATATATATATATACACATACAATATAACTCCATTTAATCTTTTATGGCGAAAATCACTACTTTTGACA
>JAFBJS010000780.1:35366-57391 GCA_016785265.1 Paraplagusia blochii
AACACAAAAAGAAAAAATACATGATTTATTGACAAATAATGAATAGAAAAGTTAATTAAGGAACCATATACCTGTATATATATATATACACACACATACAATATAACTCCATTTAATCTTTTATGGCGAAAATCACTACTTGTGACAAATTTTTGATGGGATCTTCCCAGTATTTACATCTACTCCATAAACATATACAGTATATATAAATAGGATCCAGCTCTTATGGGTTCAACCATGGGTTAACCATTTTAATGTAACATCTTTGTTCTCCATGGGGCTAAATCTCTGATTTGCTCCAGGTCGAGTGGGTCTTGACTATAAAGACTACTGAGATAATCTAATATGAACACATTCAGCGTGGTCTACAGGAGCCCGCCCTGACATGTGACTGGCTGCAACACCTCAAGGTTTAGAGGTCAATACAGATTTCAGCAAATCTGAGCAGGAACGGCATGAGCTTATATTCAGGAAGGGGAGGGGGTTAGGGGCCCATGGCTTGGCCTCCAACCCTCACTTGTTAAAACCCTTGAAGTTTTTTTGCCCTGACCTAGACTTGACTCCTTCATCTGGGATGTCAGCTATACTAATTACTACCTGATAGCTGCCTGGTGCCAAACACGATTTACTTCCCTCTGCTGCTCCTCGATTCCGTTCCGACAACCAATGCCAACCTCACTTAGCGCTAACAAAGTGTTTCGGATACAAAGTACGAGGCCCCTCCCCAGCCTCTCCCTACTCCACAAAGCGGGTGTTTCTGTTCAGGGTGTCGTTATCTGGCCAAATGTTGCCCAAATGTCTGGATTAGGGGCAAAAGGTTGGTGCACTATGTAGCAATGGGGTTGGCAGCAATGCACACTGAAGGAAAGATCAATTTCATTAGCCAAATGATAGGAGATTAAAATAAAGCCAGAGAAGGATTTGGAAGCAGTGCCTCACCCTACATCTCAAGGTTGGACCCCAGACAAACTGTTTCATCTGGAGTGGGTGCGGGGTGTGAATAAAGGACATGCTAAAGGTGAATGTGGCTGGAAGGAGGGGCAGAGGTGCACAGCAGTCAGGTGGTTACGGCTCCTGGATGGGAAAGAGAAATCTCAGTCGCTCACTCTGGACCAATTTATTTCCCAAATGCCCCGGGGCCCGACCGTCCAACCTACTGGCGCCCTTCAGTACCTAATCTGCATGTCTACCACTTGGCCTTAGACCCTCTTCACTGCCCTCTGGGCCACTCCCACCTCCGACTGTAACAGCCGCTCATATCTGGTGGAGCAGGACAGGCCCAGATCAATGCAGGTTCGACGGTCATTATCAGCATGGCGGTGTACACGTCTGTGAGTGTGTATTACTAAGTGTTGTCTACATGAGTTGACTATCTTTGAGAGCTTGTGATTCCGCGGGTGTGTTTGCGTGCATGTGTGTGTGTGTGTGTGTGCAGAGGTGGCCTGTCTATTTTGATTAGATAAGGAGGTGAGCCCTGCAGTTGGAGGGCAGGCCAACTGACCGGCCGACGGCTCCAGAGGCAGGAGAACGGCACGAGTGGTGTGTGTTTTTTCCACAGGCTCTGTAGTTCAGCCCTGAGAGGCTCACAGAGGTGATAACCAGACTGTCTCTAGGTCACACTGATAACAACAACAACAACAACTGCACACACAACAGTTTTCCTCCTGTGAGAATAGGTACAAGTGTAGCTGAGTAACTACAGTATATCTGATGGACTTCACATCTGTTTTTAAGTGTAAAAGAAAACTAGTCACCAAAACCCTAACAGTTCGTGATTAATTGTTAACCGTTAATATAATGCTTTACCTTTATCAGCCTGAACATATGACATTAAATGCATTTTATGATTGTTCTTCAGAAAAAAAAAAAAAAAAAAGCATGATAATAATCTTATTCATTTGGGTTTGAATACTGTCATATTTTTAATGAATTATAATATATGATTTCATGAAAATGATAATTGTGATTTATGACCACTGAGCCTACGGTGGATGTTGTCCTGCGGTGGGAGGTGATGTTGCTGTGTCGGCAAAATTTACTCACAATGAAGAGCATTTGGTTCAACTCCACCTGAATCAGATTGAATTGCTCAAATACTCTGGGAAATTAACACAAGTTTATAATGAGAGGATTAACAGAAAGTGACCAACACGGCATAAGAAAGTGAGATGAAAAGAGAAGTGTTTTTTCCAGGATTGAAAAATTATTTTAGTTCTAGAAAAGCTTTTTTTTCCCTGCTCAATTATTGCCATGGATTTCTTTTTCCAATTTCCCACCAGATAATGTTGCAAAGTCACAACATATTTTTTTTTAGATATTCTGGGACACTCTAAACCAGGCATGGGCAAACTAAGGCATGTGGGCAGGATGCAGCCCGTTAAGTTTTTCATTGCGGCCCACTAACCTTGTCCAAATTAAATAATCTACTTATATTATTATATACTTCTGTTTTTTCCCTGCAATAATGCATTTCTCCAGTAGATAAGGTCATAAAAAGAGTTAAAATTGTAGGATTTTAGGGTTTCATACATGACTTTTACATGCGGTTTATTAGAGTTAAAACAAACGATGCATCTTTCTGTTCTGGACTCGGACCCCGTGTCCAATTTTAGAAACAAATTCTGGCTCGGGAGTCAAAAAGTTGTACAAAAAAAAGTTCAACATTTTTATTTTGTGTTGCAACTTTAATCCTAATCCTGAGTAAATTCAGCAAATACTCAGGATGTGGGTATTTTTTTTCTGATGAAAAATTGTGATGCAAAAAACAGCTTACTTAATCTTGACCAATATATAGCAAGTTAAAGTTGTTACAATGTCAAATATTAAACAAATAGGGAATGCATTTACAAGAGTATTCCTTGCAACTCAAACTCCCATTAGTTGCATGTACTGCATTAAACACAGACACACACACACACACACACCAACACACGTTACATCTTCCTCCTGGAAGCTTTAGACTCAGTGGCTGCGTCCAGAGTTGAAATGTCAGCTGACACAAAGATCAAATGTCATTAGGTGGTGCCAAGAGATGTGACAGGCCAGTGATGGTCAGAGAATGCCAGAGGATAAAAAACAAGACACAGGATGGGGGGGGGGTCAGGGAGTAGGAACCACAGCATCAGTGGAGCCTATCTCATTAGTTCAAGGCACAATAAGCACAACTGACCAGGCTCTTTAAAAATGCTGTGGTTTAAGACACATGTGAGCTGTAGACATTACTTGTCTTGATTGTGCTTTGTGATTATTCTTAAAAAAAAAAAAAAAATGTCATTGACTTGGACATAAAGACAGATTTTTAATTCAGAAATGGCGAATGTTACTTCAACTTAACACACATTGTATCAATCATCAAAATTTACAGAAGCCACAATTATAGCAATGTGATACATCTGAAAAAGTAAAAGTGATTTAATGCAATGACAAGATTGTTTTCTCTTTTAGTCCCTGATAAAGGTCCAAATGTTCAAACAACTCCTTGCACAAAATGTACAACAATAAAAAATATTTTACAACATATTACATTTATGGACTATGTATATATTTGAGGGTAAAACAAAAATACATACGTCAAACTCCTCAAAAAACCCCGATGACCATCATTCAGATATAATATCACTGAAGGACGTTGTGGTTTCAGGCGTTATGAGAGTTACCATATCGTACTATTACAAGACCAGAAAATGCCGTAAATTCTTCTACACTGCCACACAAACCTTGGCTGTCATAACTTTATTACATGCTTTATGACTTCACCACAACCCGGATGTCAGAAAATGCTGCCAGGATCTCACATATCCCCTCGATGATGCAGAGTGCAGCAGGATTCTTTTCCTTTTTATCTTTCTTTCTCTATTCTAACGCTGGATTCATTCCTCACTGCAGCAATCAGATGTAGTGTAAGCACTGGTTTGTGTGTTCTTTTCTCCTAAGTAGTTTGCCATGTTGAGGTCAGGGGTAAAGGCTAGGAAGATTAGAGCCTATATTGACTCAATGACAAGAGGCCATATGGGCAAATGAGATCCATGTCTGTGAGGCACTAATCTGAGGATGCCCGCTGAATGACCAGGGATGGACACTACCCACAACAGCTAAGCGGCTTGGGGATTTGAGATCAGCTTGTGGCCTGTGCTACTGTACCCTGTACATTAGCTCCCCCATCTGACCCACAATACACTGTGACTTAGATGACTGGGAAATATGGCAGTTCTGCTCCGACACCAGCCGTTGATTACACTCACTGTTTGTCAGCTGCATATATAGAGTTCAGCTCATTTACGATCTGAAGGCAATAAAAACTGTCAAATAAACACTGTAAACTTTTATCTATCTGACCCAAGAACCTGGGAAATACTACATGTGTTTTTTCTTTAACCCATGTTATTATGATGAAAACATATCACAAACATGATGTTGGATTATCCTAACATCAGATGGAGACAGGGTTAATAAAAATACTAAAAATATTTGGTTTAAATTTAGAAACTTATGTTTTAGCAGAAATATAAACAGTCCTATCTTACAAAAATCAAGATACTGGTTAAGGCTCCTTTTTACCACATTTCTATTGATTCTATTGATATGAAATAGTTTCTTCATTGAGGAATTAACCCTTTCAGCTCTGCCTTTGTGTCTTCTTTAAACAATACAGTAAATATAAAGTTAGGTTTAACTGCTTATTCTGTATATTTTGGCACTTGAACATTATTATGTTTATGTTAAAATGAAGGACAGTGGTTAGATTGGTAGACAAATGATCCTAGAAATGGAGCTATCAGGTAGGAGACAAAGAGGAGATTGATGGATGCAGTGAGGGAGGACATGGAGGTACTTGGAGTTAGAGTAGAGGATACCGGGGACAGGGTGAGATATAAAATGCAGATTTGCCGTGGCAACTCCTAAATAAAGGACAAGCCAGAAGGAGAAGAAAATATATTTACATATTTTTTAATCAATGTACAGTATATGCAGATTATTAAGGAGACATCAGCAGGGAAGAAACGTGTACAGTAAGTAGCTGAGCAGAGGATAAAACGGTGTTTCCCCTTCAGCAAGAAAGTTTAAAATCATAAATAAAACAGTGAGTGTTGTTGAAGATGGAATGGAATAAAAAAAATAAATAAATAATAATGAAAAAAATCTAATCAAATTGTAGAAAAACACGCCAGGTAGGGGGTATTTTTTCAGAGATTCTGTCGCAGCGATTGGCTGTGAGGGGAGTAGCAGAAGGACAAATGGACAAATCTGAGGAGCTAATAAGAATGAATACACAACAGCCCTCATGGGCAAATCTGGCACTAAGATGATAATGAGATTATAAAACCCAAGTATATTGCAGCAAATTGTGTAAGTGTTTCATTGAACCTTGTTGAACTTTCATTTATGCATGCCAGACTCGCTCCCTTTTTTTGTCTGCCTACCCTTTCTTTCTCTCCCCAGGATGATGGCTCTAGAGGAGGGGAGAGGAGAAGAGGATAAAATGCCTCCTGGATGGAGTTTACCTAGTGCAGAGGTGAACCAAAGACCACAGACTGGGTTTTTCTTTTTTTCCAGACACGCTTCTAGTTAGCATAATCACAATACCCTGACTGTTACAGTGCTCTGCATAAGATATGTGATTATGCATCACACATCACATTCTGTCAGGAGTCATGCACGGGTTTATGCACATATATCTATAGGTGAGAATCGCTGATGGCGCAATGGAAGCAGCAGCCGCCGCTTTCACAAAAAAAAAAAAAAAACTGCGTTTTACTTTGTTTCCAACTCAACTTTAATATTTTCCACTAAAATTGAATTATGTATGCATCTGCAAATGACGTTAGACGAGCAAAAAAGGTGAGCAGCATATCTGCTGCTCTATGAGTATAATTATTAGCCTAACGTATTGATCAACACTCTTCCTGTTTGCCAGTTAAGACAAACAGACAACGGCAATCTAATTCAGGACGAGCTGCGAGGACTCATCTATTGACGGCGTCAGCACATCTCCGACTCGGGTTTTTTTAAATGAATACACAAGTTCAACAGAAAGCAGAGCACCTGAATCCATCAATAAAACCGGGACAAGTCTACAGAATTGAATCAAGCGGCAGAATGAAGGTGGAAATGTCTTTGATTCGAAAGAATGAATGACTGGAAAGTAGAAAAAACTCAATGGTACACAGGGTTGCTGTGCATCCTGGGACAATATAAAGATATTTCTCGCCGAAAAAAAAAAAAGAATGTAGAACTTAAAAAACAGAAAATGATGACGTATCAAAGAAATCTGCAACACTGCTTCACATGTTTTGTGATAATAGTTTGACAAAAAAAAAAAAAAAGGCCTGTGTGATGAAGCAAAACTGATGGTAAGCTAAGCCAGGGGTCTCAATCTCAAATAAGTTGAGGGCCACCACCCACACTATCACCAAAGGGCCGCGTCAGCTTTCAGTGTTCAGTGTGTGAAAATCAGTTTTCCATAGATTATGTGCAATACAACACTGAACCAGGAGACTGTGGATCAGCGTTTGGAGAAATATAGGATTTACCATAAAATGTGGAGAACAAATCTATATAATATTATTATAAATTCAACTTCAACATCAAGGCGGGGGCCGCAAAATATCGTTCCACGGGCCACAAATGGCCCACGGGCCTCGAGTTTGAGACCCCTGGTCTGAGTCAAGTCAAGACTCTCATAACAATATATCTGGTTATATGGCCGTTCTGGTTGATGCGACTGCAAGAATTTCCCTGCCCCTCAATGATGGGGCAGTGATGGTCTAGTGGTTAAGGAACTGGACTGTGGTCCAGAGGGTTCCAGGTTCAAATCTACTTACTGCCAAGTTACCATTGAGATGCAGTGTGCAAGGCATTGTACCCACTCCCTGCTTCCCAAGTGATTAAAGCTGACCACTGTTCACTTAGTTTATGTGTTAAAAGAGGTTAAATTTCATTGTGTGCAGTGTAACATTTTTTGTCGAATTATTTTACAAATGTAACAAAAAGTCGGGATCATATTCTCCTGAACAATACCAGGAATCGTTAATTCACTCCATAATCTCCATAGGAAAGGCATTTACTGATGTTATAAACTATAATGAGGAGTTTTTGTATTGATTTCTATTGACTTTCTTTGCAACCAGTGTCTCCCTGGTGTCTAATTTATGTGTGTCTCCCACTCCCAAGGCTTCATTTTTCATAGCAGACGGCTGCATCCATCTCTTAAAAAGACCATGGTCCTAATTGGTATCTTTTTTACATTGCATGTCTTAAAAAATCTTGAATAATGTGTCTGAATGTATTGGTAGCAATAGGGGCAGCCAACAAAAACTTATTTTTTTTTTTCAAATTAAAAGTGTTCACAACCTTCAGAATGACATTTCAGGTTGTGTTTTATTTGCCATTTAAAACCATGCTCCTGTGTTCACAATAGTAACAATAAAAAAAAAAAATCTGAGTTGACGATTAATGAAATATATTTTTGCTGTGTATGGTCTTTCTTCAATATTTTGTTGGCAGATATTTAGTCTTTGACATGTCTCCACTTATTACCCCAGAAAAAATGCAATACCTGGTTATAAAAAGAAAAAAAAGAAAAAAAAAATCTTAATACTTATGCACAAGGAACTTAAGTTAAGTTACAGTGCAGCAATGCAGCAATCTTTTTATTTCCATTTTATTGAATACTGCATATCATATAGTGCATTAATGGCATTTGAATTATCTCAAATGGCAACTATAGACTGAAATTATATAATGAGTTACCAGGTGTCCTTGGTACCTGGTGGCCCCCATAGTCTACCTAAAGGGTCCACAGCATGAATTAGTCCAAAAAAGAGTGTTCCTGTGCTTTTAGAGAAGAGGTTTGACAATGATATTCAAATGGGTCCAATCATGATGTCAGAACAGTGGTCACTATTGCATGTCCCAGAACTTTTATTATTACCCTACATTATCTGGTAAGTCTGCATCAAACAAGTAGTTCTTCTAATTACTGAGTAATGAAAATAATGAGTAATAACCCTCACTACTGAGCGTACTGAGGGTTATCCCTGGTCTATACTTTACTGTGCATGATTTTGTTGCCCAACCTAAATAAATAATAGTCAGGCACCATAACTGTTTATTCCTAAATAACAAGGTCTTGGCACTGGCTTCTAATTGCATCTTCATGTCAATACTTTAAATAACACATATTAAAGTTTACTTAATTCAAAAAAAGTCTGTTGACATCTCTGGAGACTTGTATAGACACAACTTGGTCCAAATGTTTGTCCTGTTACTCTTCTTCAACCCATGTCAGTAGTCCCTGCAGTCAGCATTTTCCCCAACACTCTAGTGCAGCCCATCACAATACATGACCCAAAACAATGGCCTGATCCCACATGAGTGAATCCAAGTCATAGGTTAAGGTCCGGATCACCGGAGTTTACCTGTCTATTTCCTGCAGCAGTAGGACAGACGTGTGGCAGTCGCACTAAGATAACAGATAATGTGAAAACACACGGACAGTTCAATTGATGTAGCGGACTTCCACTTGACCAAGCTGAAAAAACAGCGGTCTTTGGGGCTGAGGTTAATTTGAGTGGGTTTCCTCTGCGAGAGTTAAGTCGGACAAACACCAATCAGACACACTGTGTGTGTGTGTATGTGTGTGTGTGTTAAGAGAGTGTAAAGAGGTGCAGACAGCTGGTGTTGTAATTGCCAAATGAGAGAGACAAGGGCAACAGTCAAAATCATTTCCACTGCAGGACACAGCAAATTATAAATATAATGCATCCTGCAAATGACATGCAGGTACGTGCATTAACCTAAAAATATGTTTTTGTTTTTGTTTTTTTACATTGCAACTATATTTCTGAGCATGCTGCAGAACTCTAGAAACCAAAAAGAAGCTTTATAATGATGAAAACACAAAGTAAAAAAAGAAAAAAGAAAACGGTGAAAAAAAAAAAAAAAAAAATAGTGAAGAAAATAATTCACTTTACAAAACGGCATACTGTAGTGTGTTTTGTTACGATGTGAGCGAAAATGAAAGTGAGTCCTTGGCAGTCCATTAGGGTTAATTACAGCCCTGTGTTGGGACGCTTGTAACAGAGCAGGGTTGGTAATTAAAGTACAGGTAAGACATTAACTTACTTTTGTTAGCCATTAATCAGTGTTTACCTTCAGAGAGTTCTCCCTTTGTAATTAATAATCAGCCTGGACAATGAGTAATCACCCGAGAGGAAGTTGTGTGTACGTGTGTGTGCGTTCTTGTGTGTTTTCCCACCTACCAAACAACATCTTTGCAGATCAAAGAACCCATCATCAATCTCTCCAGGCAGAAGAAAATCAATAAACTTTGCACCAGAATAAAAACTGTTTATATACATGGTATATTTCTTTATACGTTCAACTTTATCTACTGCAGGTCAGCCTTAGTTTTCTCTCTACTGCTTTATTGCACTCTGATACTTCCACCAGTGCCTCAACATCCTCCATTTCTGCTGAACCCCCACTAACTGAGAATATATATATATATATATATATATATATATATATATATATATAGGGTAAGGGATATATCCAAACAACATCTTTGCAGATCAAAGAACCCATCATCAATCTCTCCAGGCAGAAGAAAATCAATAAACTTTGCACCAGAATAAAAACTGTTTATATACATGGTATATATTTCTTTATACGTTCAACTTTATCTACTGCTGGTCAGCCTTAGTTTTCTCTCTATTGCTTTATAGCACTCTGATACTTCCACCAGTGCCTCGACATCCTCCATTTCTGCTGAACCCCCACTACCTGAATATATATATAGGGTAAGGGGTATATAAGGGAGGAAAGTTCAATGACAGGTGATGGAGCTGATTAAAATGAAACAAATCCAGGTTTGATAACATTTAAAACAAGAAATTTGTGTTGAATGCAACCTGTGCAAGTGGAAGTGTCTTTGATTTGAAAGAATGAATGACTGTTAAGTGGAAAAAACTCAATGGCACAAAGGGTTGCTGTGTATCCTGGGACAATATAAAGATATTTCTCCTCTAGAATCTGAAAAACAGAAATTTATGAGGTAATCTGCACTATTGATTCGCACGGTTTGTTTGTCAGAAAACTGAAAAATGCCAGTGTCAGCAAGCAAATAACCTCTAAGTCAAGACTAAATGCAACCTTAATTAGTGTAATGTCATGTCTCTGCCAAGCATGTTTGACGCAAGTGTCCTGAAATGAATACACCATATACACCCGGATTCAACACAAGTTAAAAAAAATGGAGCAAAAAACAGAGATGCATCAAAGAGTGAAGACTTCTGCTTCAACTTATTTCCTCATCGTTCCGTCTGACTAGTCCCAGCGTCCATGTCTGAGGACACAACCAATACTTTGTTAGCCTTAAGACATCACTGTGTGTGTGTGTGTCTGATCCCATGCCATTCACAGTAACAGCAGCAGTTGAATTGCCCCGGGGCCAGGTTCGTTCTGGCTTCACATTAGAGCCGCAGATCCTGCTGTGGTGCTGTGTCTACATATGTGCATGCATTGGTCTGCTCTGGTCTGGTCCTGAGTTACCCCACTCTCAAAAGCACACGCATTCTCTGCCATAGCAACCCACACAGTAGCAGTGGTCCGAGCCGAGCAGCAGCGACTGTTTGGGGGGCTGTTGAGAGTTGGTTGATTGAAGGGTTGGGCCGCGATGCCTTGACAGTCTTTCCCTCAACCTTCTCTCAACCTCATCACCTCTGCTGCTCTGCTGCGGCTCTCGCCACAATTGCAGCTGCCTGTGAACCTGCCAGGCTGCCAAGGACACAAAGACAACGGGGTCAACCTTTGACTTCAGAAGCTGCCACCAAAAGACCAGAGACAAGCTGAGTTGGCAGCTCTGTTAACAGGCCGGAGACTCAGATCTTTTCAGTTTGGTTAAAGTAGCAAAAGTCAATAGAGAAACAAGTCAATAGTGCACACATAGAGATGGATGCTGTGTCAAAAGGGTCGGTGCCGGGACAATATCAGGCATACCAGCCCTTCCAAGAAGTAGAGCGGGATATCTTGGCTCAAAGGTCTCTTTTTTTTTTTTTTTTTTTTTTTGACAGAAGCCAGTCACCGAGAAGAGACGTATAACATGAAAGTGAAAACTGACATTTGAACATGAAATACAATATGGGGTTTTTTTGTACTGAGGGATAGATGACATTTAAGGAGCTGATTCACCGAGAAGATGTTAAGGCCAGCCTCCCACACTGTTCCGTGTGGAACATGGTGTTTCAGGAGCTGAGATGAGATAGCAGTGTTGGAGATGTCCTCACTGACATGTGGAGCATGTGTAAGATGGTCTGTACATTCAGCATGATGTCACCGCGGGGCTCCAGAAGAATGAAAGCACTAAGACTAACCTCCTGAGTGTGTTCACGAACAAAACAATCAATATCAAACGTATATGTTTACACGCACTCAGCTGGGAGACACTTTGATCCGGAGTGAGTTCCAATACATGGAGAGGCCTTGGAAGAATACCAATAAGAATCAAATGTCAAAGGGACTTTATAGCATATTTTTGTAAAATGTTTGAACTTTTTTTTTTTTTTTCTTCCCCTCTAAGCGTCTGGACGAACAAGCCTTCCAAGTGGGTCAACTCTTCTGACAACACTGTAATCATCATCCCTCATCAACTGTCATGTTGAGGATTACAGCTTTCATCCCTAATCCAACATTAAGGACACATTCCCGTGATGGCAGTGGCATCATCGAGGCCAGGCAACCACAGCGAGGGCATAGGACGGGAAGCCAAACACCACAGGAGCAGATTAGGTAAAAAAAAAAAAATGGAGGGAAACATTGATAATGCACAAGAAATGCAACAAAAAGAGGTGTGGAACAAAACGACCAAAATAGAATTCAAACTAAACAGCCTTTTTGCATAGTGTGTGTGTGTGTGTGTGTGTGTGTGTGTGTGTGTGTGTGTGTGTGTGTGTGTGTGTTGGACAGAGAGAGAGAAAACAGCCTTTGTTTTTGTGTGCATCAGTGGTTTGAGATAATCTGCTGCTGCTTCAGTTTCTCAGTCAGTGATCCTTCTCAATCAGACGCACTAAGACCTCAAATCTACCCAAACACCCACCGGTGCACACGTACAAACATTTTACTACAGAAGCAGTAATAGTACACACACACACATGCTTATGGGAACAACAATGAACCTTGAAAACACTGGTCTACACACACTTGTGCAGCAGATGAATACATACAAGGTTGTAATGTGTAGGGGTTTTAAGGTTAGGTCATTTAGAATGATTTATCATTTATTTTTAACAGCCCTGGAAGAACTATAGTGATTTACTATTTTCATTATTTTTTTTTAATATAAACTTCAGGTTAGGTATACTGCCAAAGATAATGTCAAAATGGGAAGAAAGGTTATGCACTGTTATTCACCAGAGGAAAAGACAAAGATAAGATATTTAATCAGCCTTTTATCTATTTATTGGACATACATTTATATAGAATTCAGTGCATTTGCCCAGTATGTATTCTTCCTGTTTAACTTCAGCCCAACCTTTAGTTGAATTCTACCAAAATAAAATCGTTTTGTTGTTCTTTTGTTTTGTTTTTTTTTCTAAATTTGAATAAAATAGCTATGCTGCATCAACTTTTTCTTCATATTTGATATTGAAACTTTAAACTTCAAAACAAGAATTGATCATTTGCAACTACTGTTAATGTCCCTGGTGTGTTTGTGTGCTTGTCACCTGCAGAGACTCTGGGGCAATCGGGCAGCATGGTGTCCAGCGGTGTGTCCAGCGGTTCTGCACTTGATACCCAGTTACAACAGTGCTATAGAGAAAAGACGACATAAAGAAACTTTTTTAATATCATCCACATTGCTTCCATATATGCAATATTTTATTCATTTATTTAGTATAAGCAGTATATGCCATTTTGGGTTTGTAATATAGCAATATACTGTTATGGGCACAAACAAGTTGTTTATGCTGAAGATGGAAAATCTAACTGGGTAAAAAGTTGGTGAAGATAATGGAAACATACTTTTAATTAAACTCTGAAAGAAGAAAAAAGACGCGTGAAGAGAAAAAAAAAAAAAAAGGTTGGTTAGAAAGACAAAGGAAGAAGAGACAGGTGGGGAGCAGACGGGAAGAAGCACTATGCGAGAAAGCGGTGATGTATGTGTGTATGAGGTGGAGGGGGAGGTGGGGGAGAGAGAGAGGGAAAGTGAGATGGAGAAAGAGGAACAAGCAATTAAAAGCTGTGTGACATGTTGCTTAGACAGCTTGGCGTTTGTTTGTGGTGCAGAGCTGAGGCCTTCTCCAACGTGGTGGATCAGTTGGTGTCCTAGGGGAGGGGGTCTGCCCAGCCTGCTGACCCATAACCCCCTGAAAACACCCCTAGTCCTCTCAAACCTCTGCGGTTGACAACTCTACTGTCAGAAAGAAGGGAAGACCTCTTATTCAGTTTCTGCTGTCTTTATTTACCAGCTCATGACACATTCCACCTCAGATTACTCCAAACATTGTTGCTCAGAATGTAGACAGAATTAAAACCAAACTTCTATCAGAAGAACAGAACAGTTTCATTCCATCCTTTGGGTTCTCATCCCCTGGGTGGCGGAGGATTACTTATCATTGTGCAATGTAGTTTGGTATGCTGTGTCTTGTAAAGCTAGCACAAAAAACAAGGCAAAAAGGAGAGCGGGACGCAGGGAGGTGGACGAGGAATGCTTGGAGAAGACGTTCCCCCAGATAAGATAAAAGTTCAATAGAAGAAAGAAAAAATGTAAAGAGATTAGAACGTGCAGCTGGCGTCCTTCGGAATCACTCCTTATCTGCCCTTGTTTTCCTTTCACCCTGGCCCCTGACAGTCATTACAGTGTTGTGCATGCCTGCGTCCGTGTGAGCGTCTATGTGTTGCAAAAGATAAGTGGGTCTGGAAACCCTTCAAACTCTTATGAAATAAAAAAAAAAAAAAAAAACGGACACACACTTGCACATTTTTGAACTTAGAAACAAGGACTCCCACTGTGAGAGGGATGGACCAGGGAAGGGAGCGTCTTGCAAATGTAAACACAAGTACGACAGGTGTATTTTGTTACATTTATCTGTGCAGGGTAGTGCAGACCAAGCCAATGGATTAGCAATGATTGAACTGTTGCAATGCTACCTTGCTAATGTAACAATAGCAATTTAAAAAATAATAATAATTAAATCTAAATTGTTTATGATACTTAATGGCATACAAACTTACTAGGGAGAATGTTTACTTGAATTTAATTGTCACCCCCCCCACCAAAAAAAAAAAAAAAAAAAAGAAAAGAAGTGTGTAAGTTTCTTATTGCAAAAAATAAAATATATATATACACTCCATTAGCTGATTCTCCAACTAATGATGTGCCAGACATTCGAACAGATCTTTACTCCAGGCAGGTCAGTCAAGCATGCTACAAGGTCCTGGTTCTATAATTTGTGCAGATTGATGGCCGACATAGTCATTCTAAAAAACACATGTTGTTCTATGTTATAAATAATCCTGCTAGGAGCAAATTACAATCGACAATCACTTGTTAGGTTCCACCATACATACATCCACACTTTCATCCTAGTGCGGGTCGGACTGATTTTTACGTCTTGTTTAACAAAATAAGAAATGTACATTGGTTTGCCAAAAGTTATTAGTTTTAATCATATTTATTTTTTTTGGGATAAATAAAGTTTCCTACGTGGGGGGAGTAGCAGAGGGTGTTTTTTTTTTGGGTGTTGTGTAAGTTTTTTTTTTTTTTTTCATTAGGAATCTTGTTTGTGACTTTTCATCTCAAGAAATCAAAATGAACTGAAGTACAAATGGAAACTGTCCAGTTTTCGAAACTTAATTTCTTCAGTTGTGTCAATCAAAAGTGCTGGCAGCGAGAAGATACCAGAGCCAAAAGAGGTTGAGGAAGGATCGGCTCAGAGATGCGAGGCTTGGTGCACAGGAGAGGAGGAGAGGATTGGGTTTGGTAGTGGAGGGGGTTCAGTGTTGGGAGATGATGACAAGTCATCCTGGTAAACAGTGGCATATTGTGTATTTTTAGATTTGCCCTGGATGTGCTCTTCTCTGAGCCTTGGCTCGAGGGCAGAGCGGCACAGAAGCAGTGGGGCTCCTTGACTGCTACATCAAGTGTCTCATTGTGTCTCCTTTAATTCATTCAGTTTGTCTGGAGGAAGATGTCAGCTGGGCTGTGGAGCAGTGGGTGTGAAGGCAGCTGGAGAGAGGCGCAGAGAGGAGTGGAGTCTTTCAAAGAGCCCTCCTCCCTCAACCCTTCATCTCCACCAACACCACCAATGGAGGAAGGAGGCCGAGGTTTGAATAGATTTGTCAAGGCAACCACACATGTGGAAAGTCTTGCGCATAGCACACACTCGGCCCCGGTGCTGCGAGACACTGCAGGCACAACAGCAGTCACATAAAGGCAAGGCCTGCTGGCTGGGATTAAAGAAGGGTTGATGTGACAAAAGGATGGCAGATCACATCGGCTGCCTCTGACACGGGGAATCATCACTCGAAGCGGTTCGTGCACTGATCAATGACTCCACTGATCCACAGGCAGACAGAAACAAACATGTAAACAGATCTGACTTTTCCTCCCACCTCTGCTGCTCTGTGGATGTGTCTAGGTGTGTGTATGGGTTTGAGTTTAAGTGAAAAGATACACTCCCAAATAACTAGACCTTGGTCCAAGTCCACATAACCCATATGGATATTTTCTACAACTTTATTTCTGAATTACTTACCGAGTTATATATCTGTCTCTTATACACATCTAGTAATCATATTTTTCAGATGCTATGAAAAGGGTTGAGGTTCTCTTCAGGACTGACAAGGATTGGAAGGATCAGGAATGAGGTGCTTAGAGGGACAACAACGACATGAAGGTTTGGAGAAAAAGCCAGATTGAGATGGTCTGGACATGGTCAGAGGAGGGACAGTGGATACATTGGTAGAAGAATGATCCTAGAGATGGAGCTACCAGGTAGGAGACAAAGTGGAGATTGATGGATGCAGTGAGGGAGGACATGGAGGTAGTTGGAGACAAGGTAATTTTTTGGCACAATTAGCACAGAGTAGCCTGAGGAATTAACGCTACTATTATGTTTTATGGTTTTTGTTTTTTTTTTTCATATGTCCACATTATGTGATTTTTATGTCAAAAAATTAATTCACTGTGGCAACTTTTGAAAAAAAAAAAAAAAAAGACAGGCCGGAATGAAAAAAAAAAAAAGTCATATGTACAAAGTTGAAAACAGGGACAATATATCCTCTGTTATCCCTAATACAGCGACAACTTTTTATCAATGACTGTGATAAAATTTTAGATTTCAAAGATTTAACTAATATAATAACACGGCAAATCCAGATGTAGCCTCATTCTAAGCTGGGGTTCTTCCCATATCACACATCTTGCCTATGTCCCACAAAAAAAAAAAAAACCTTCTGTGGAATAAACTCCCTTGTAGTATTTTACTTGTCCTTAACACTTACTGTTAAATGTCAGTCTAAGAATGTGTGGTCTATTTAAGAAAAACAAAAATGTTGCGGTGCAAACGGAGTCTTACAATGACAAATCCTATTCTTTCGCAACATAACAAATAACCAAAGACAAAACAAAACAAAAACGGAGACATGAGTATTGTTACACCCCTAGTAACCAGCTACAAATAACATTTTGCAATAAAAAGACGCTGGCGCCTAGTTTGTTGGTACTGCTGACTAGTACTGTACTGTGTGTTCACGAGATTTGTCTTTAGATTCCAGATAATGTCCTTGCGCAGTGTCGGTGACCATCTATTTTACGAAACCCATTTCCGGAATTGTTGGTGTACTCCTTAAAGACAATAGAAAGTCAACTTAATTATGTTTTTAATGGTTTCATGGCAACTGAAGACACTAATTGTGGACACTTTGCTAATGGGATTTTTGTCCATTCTGGCCTATGCTGCTCAACTGTCCATGGACGCCATTGTGTGACTTCCTTTTTCATGATGAGCCAGACATTCTCAACTACAGACGGACTGCAGACACTGCACAATTCAGCTTTTGGAGGCAATTTTTACATCACTGGAAATAGTGTTTTAACTACTAAATGGATAAAGACGTAAAACAATAATAGTAGCGTTAATTCCTCAGGTGACTGTGTGTCTTAATTGTGCCCAAAAATCACTTTTTAAAAACCAAACAGATGGTAAAACAAACACGACTGCACAGAGTACTAAGGTCTCATGAACCTTAACGCCCCTGACAGTCTGCAGACTAACTTCTCAGAAAGTACTTCAGAGCATTTCACTCTCTAAGTGTCTGTAGCTCCATCTTATCCAGTTGCTGTATAATCTCTATGGATTAGGATGGTTTATTCATGACAGTAGTGTACTCAATGTGTGTGTATGTTTGTGCATAAATGTCTGTGTGTGTGTGTGTGTGTTTGTGCGCTCTGGGCAGGCCACTAGAGTGTGACAGCAGGCCAGCACGGTGACAGGAGACACCTTGGAGACTGTGACAGGCTGCCAGCTGTACACCATCATTCACATTTCTCTTTTTCTCACTCACTTCTCTTCACCATTCCACTCATCAATCCCCACATTCATCTCTTCATCTCTTCTCCTTCCATCTGTATTCACTCCGTTCCCACCTCACCTGTCTGTCTGTTTTTCCTTTTTTTTTTTTTCTTTTTCCACAGCTCTACCCTGCGCTTTCTCGGTGGCAATAGGATTTAAATAATTGAACATTCCTCATACTTTATTTCTGTGTCTATTTTATTCCGTCTCAGTTGAAGGGTCTTTCCATCTCTGCCTCTACTTATATCTGTCCACCTTCTCTTTCCTGATCCCTTTCTATTCCCTCCTCTTCGGGGCAGTGACGTCATTTGTCCCTCATCTGACCCATTTGGTCTACCTAGCTTGGCCCAGCAGGTACTGATCTCTAAATCCCATCTTCTCTCTTTCACTCTCCTTTTCTCATTTCTTGGTCCAACCTTCTGGTGACTTGCTGAACCCTGAAGGGCATGAATTATCTCATGTCCAAAGAGAAGAGAGCGTGTGCTGTGACTGCGGTGACCCGACCCCACTTGTGCGCCTTTCTAAGGGCACCTATATTTATGCAGCACTCACAGCATTATGCTGCTCCTCTTGTCATGTAATACAGCATCTGCTCAGTCAATGTGTTTTCCTATGGTCCTGCTGCGTGATGTTTATTAAATGAGAATTTACAGTAATCTGCTCTTGCTTTGTGTTGGTGTCACCCACTGAACACACCAGGGGGGATTTAACCATGGATTAGATTAAAAAAAAGAAAAAAAAAAAATCTGTTCATAACGCAGGTGTGAATAGAGGCCATCTTATAAAGTTAAAATATGTTTTGGCCCATAATGTTTAGATATACAAATATAACGATTTTGGAATTGCCCTAATATCCGATCAGAGTCCTGGCTAAATACATTCATCAAGGAAAAAACTGCAGAAAATTATACCTGAAATATTTGAAGTCTGTAAATATTACTGTATTACAGTCATAGTCTGCACTTGGCTTGGAAAAATACAAACACCAATTAATTCAACACAATCAGCGGTGAAGCCAGTGTTGCACAAGGAGCTGCAATATTAAAATGACCCAGGACAATCTGATTGGATAGTTCCAAACATCCGTAATAGCCAATCAGATGGACAGTTGAGAATGTTATATTTGTGAGGCAGACATTTCTACTGGATTATTGGTGGTAATTTATATAAATAAAGATCTTCAGGCATTGGGAAGTCATAACCTTCTACAGCTATGGTGGCATTTTCCTTTTGGCACATTGCAATTAATTTGAAAAGCCGTGTCAAAAAAAATAAAAAAAATAAAGCGTGTTAATAAGTGTGAGGGTGAGTAAATCCTTTCCTGTTCCCTGCCTTCATGCGGACAAAGAAGGTTGTTTCAGATTTATTGTGCTGTTTAATCATCGCAAACAGATAATCATTTATCTTTCCAATTATGATGTGCTGTACAACCTTTATAGGCGTGAAAATAGAAGACGCCCCATGAGGAGGAGTCAGCAAAGCCATATACATGCGATGAGTAAAACTCGCCGAAGAATGACAGGTATAGGAAAAATGACAAAAACAAAAGGCACGGGGACGTAAAAGAGAATGTTACACAGATAAATGGGCGCACGTGAGCGCCGGCGTCAGTGTGTCTGGGCGTGACATTTGCATCTCTGGCTCTCAAGCACCTCTGGTCTAGGCTGGTCCTCATCAGTATGTGCATACTGAGTGAGCCCAGGTGCTGCACGTGGCGCAGAGGTCACTTCACAAAGGGCAAGTGCTAAAATGAAGCTAACACAAAAGCATGAGCATCCTATCTCACTTGCTCACCCCCAGCGCACAGAACCGCATGCGCGTACGCCGACACGCAGGTACGGCCGGCAGCGTGCACACTCACCGCTGAGGCTTAGCCGACTCAGTTATTCATTGACATGCACCCAGAGAGAAGAGGGGAGAAAAAAAAAAAAAAAAGTAGAGGTAGATGAAAAAAATAAAGGTAATACATGCAAACAATGGTTCTATATGACTTCTAAGGCTGAGGGGAGAAAAAAAAAAAAAAAAAAGTAGAGGTAGATGAAAAAAATAAAGGTAATACATGCAAACAATGGTTCTATATGACTTCTAAGGCTAGCTGTTGGTCAGGGAAACCTGTGTAGGTCAGCAGAGTTATGCAGGGTGAAATTAAAGAAGAGCAGAATGTAAGCGACCTTGGCTCACCTGGATGGATTTACATGATGAGATTGAAGCCTGAAATATACCGAAGCACGGTTTGCAGCATCTCTCTGTTTGCCTTCAGGGCGGGTTAATGTACGTGCGGGCGTGTGCATTTTCTTTACCTGCTGCATCCAGTCCTGCGTGCCTTTGCTCGTCTCCTGGAGCCAGATGTTGTGAGCAGAGTCGGTCAGTGCGACGGCGCACACTCTGTTCTTCACTTGCATGTCCCTCTGATTCATCTGCAGCAATGCACAAATACACATTTTGAGAAAACACACATTTGCCATTAGGAGACACGCAAATTATTCCAAATACCTTACCAAAAGAGACATTGAGGTGTATGAGACACATTAACCTCTTTGTAAAATGAAGTAAAAAAAAAAGATGAATTGCATATTCTAACGTTTGACTCTGTGCAACAATTTGGTAGACTACTTCTCAGACCATGAAGAACTGGGCCAGTGGAGAGCTTTGTGACTGGCAGATACAGATTCGACCTGGTGTATAGCATAATATTATAGGGTAAAATATGAAAGAGCCGCTCCACCATAGCGTGTCCTTGTCACGTTCTGTACAAATGTCCTTCTCTGTGCACGTTCAAATACCTCGGTCCCCATCCTTAATACCCTTTCCCTTCACATGTCACAGCGAATGTGGCATCACTAGTACCGTCTTCCTATTCCCCTCTGAATGTCAACGCCAAGGAAAATGTCACACAAAGGACTTGTTACGGCAGTACAATAGACTTCCCACACCGTCATGCTACCCCAAGGAGTAGCATGGCAAGCACTGGGAATGAGCCGTTTCACTCAACCCGCCTTAAAGATAAAAAAGGGAAGAAAAGGGAACAGGACTCGCAACAATAGGTTAACAATCACTGACTATATATATTTAGTGCAGCTGGGAAAGAGACCGTCGGACCGGGGGTGGTCTGCTGCAGAATATCAGGTAGTATGGGTAGTGGGAGTGGGGTCAAGTGAACGTACTGTACAGCTGTGCAGAACAAATGTTTCCTACAGTAATGTTTCATTTTAGGTTTCATCTGGAGGGGAGAAAATCCTGGCAACGTCTGGGTTACTGAACTTCTGGTTGGACTGAAATAATGATGGTGTAAATGGCTTTGCGCCAGAGAAACAGAACTGAACTGAACACTCTGGTCAACCTTAAAACTAACAACGTCTATTGTGAAAGAGAAACAATACTAGTAAAAGAATAGTTGTATATTAGCAAAATCTCCGTCATTGTGATTCACACAAAGAAATGTAACCTCAGTATTAAATATATATTCCTAAAGTGAACAGTGGGTATCTTTGAGTGCATAGGGACAGTGCCATGCTCATTGGACCTCAGGGGTAACCTGGCAGCTAGTGGAATCGAACCTGGACCTTCCCTCCTAACCTGAATATAGCACATTGTTTAGCTGTATTGGGCTATGAATCGGTTCATGGAGCAAAAAAACAGAAACAAAAATTTGTTCTAGAACCGAAATGACTATTGAAGATAGTCGTGACTGATTCATACCTGTTTTATTTCTTTATAATCCTTGTCTAGCCTACAATTGGGAGTATGGTAGCCAAAGCTTTGAACCAGATTTTTTTTTTTTTTGCCAATCTGTTCCAAACAGAAACAGTATTTGAATGTTTCTGGTGTTGGGTTCTATCATAACATTGACGCTGCTGGACCGGTAGAACAAAAAAAAAATACTGTTTCTGCATCGATTTTGAGACAAATTACTTTAATTGTGAGCTACACAGGATTTGTTAAGAACATAATCCAAAAAAGCAATATATATACATATGTTTCTGGTTTCGTTTTCTAGATTTTGTTCCTTGAACCGATGCGGAAGTCCTGAATGTAGCAGCCAATCTAGAAGGATGGATGAGATGTTTTTCCTCACTTTTAAACCAACCAGTAAAAAAGAGAGCAGGATTTACAACAATAGTTTAAAAATCATTTGCACCTTTGGTGCAGGAGGCGAGTAGACTGGAGATGGTCGTGACACTGCATTGTAGTGCCAAGTACGGGTAGTGGGTGTGTGTGTGGTGGAGCCCACTGCTGTACAGCTGTACAGAACAAATGTTAACTGTGTTAAAGCTTCATTTTAAGTGTCATCTGGAGGAAGAGGGAAAAAAAAAAAAAGAAGAATCTTGGCTGTGTTTGGGAAT
Source organism: Paraplagusia blochii (assembly GCA_016785265.1). Lineage (NCBI taxonomy): Eukaryota > Metazoa > Chordata > Actinopteri > Pleuronectiformes > Cynoglossidae > Paraplagusia > Paraplagusia blochii. Next base: position 57,283 of record JAFBJS010000780.1, read on the forward strand.
ACGGTACTTCTGGTGGGCTCAAAATGGCGTTGGTGTTAATGGCTTGGTGCCTGATAAAAAAAAAAAAAAAAAACTCGCACTTTGCAGTGCGTTCTAGGTAATGTAAAAA
>JAFBJS010000780.1:66454-124883 GCA_016785265.1 Paraplagusia blochii
TGTCAGACTGGTTCATTACTTGATTGACAACAATTACGGCATCTTCTCCGCCCATTAGTTATTATTGAAATGTAAACCATTATTTCACAGCATACTCAACTATTTAGTAATTAACACCTGTACGGTGTTGAGTGGTAATAGGTCTCATGTTACTGTCACTTCATTACCAGAACCTGTATATCATTTCACATTATAGTGATACTGATGCAGTGAAGACAGTGGACATAGTTTTGGATCAGCAGTTCATATAGTGTTTAGTAAAAGCATTTAAAGACATTTCTCCTGATTATGATTTCTAATTAGATACCGTTCTTCATTAATGTGGAATAACGACACAGTGACTAATTAAATCCCTGTGTTAATTAAAATATATATTAATAAAAAAAAAAAAAAAACAGCAGCAAAGGCTTCATATAATGGGCAACATCTTTATTATCACCAACATCAACTACGACGTGATGCGTGAAAAGTTACTTTTGAACATTAGAAACAGCCCGATCACCTTTCTGCCACTTTCTCCCACTCTCCCTTTAAAAGTGCTTCCTTCTTGTCTTCCTCCCTGTCTCTCAACCCTGCGGCAATGCTGTAAAATAGAAACCTAACCTCAATATTTTCCCTCACGGTGCTGGGACTTGCTGGCCCATTAAATTCCCCTTCCCATGTGTCAGCTTGCACATTTCCACCATGAAATTTTCGTATAATTAAACTTTCTTAATGATTTATAAGCCATAATAATAGCCGTAAGTATTTCAGAGCAGGTTAAAGGGACAGCCTTTAAGTGCACGCCGGGGGATGACCCTGTTTTAACAAAGTTTCGGATGGGTGACTCTCAGCAGGCGGCGAGGATGGATAGGGTGAGGGAGAAGGAGATTGACGTAGGGCCAGAATAGGAGAGAGGGCCTAACAAGGGTGGGTGGAGGAGGAGGAGAAACAGGAGGCTGAGACCTTTGTGTCGTAACTCAGGGGTGATTCTGACATCCAGGAGAACCAGGAGATCCGTGAACCCTGGCAGGGAGGAGACGGCTTATGATAGTGTCAGAGAAATGTGGAGGGAGGAGGAGAAAATGAGAGGCAGAGACTAAAACTGAAACAAAGAAGGAAAGAAAACACTGGATGTTCAATGCTGTGCCAACAATATGGAGATCAACTGATCTTAGGATATATGTTTAAAAAAATAAGTTATATTTTAATAAACCAACATCAACTGCATTAAAAAAGACAAAGGAAACAAAGTTTACTGAACAAATTTGAAGCAGTAATGAAGTTAATGTCTAAATGATGTATACATGCACGTGCACACACACACACACACACACACACACACACACACACACAAACACACACACACAGATGTTTGCTCTCGGCTGCCTCTCTGACGGCAAGGCTGATATGATTGCCACTTAGGAAATCAGTGTGTTTTCACACCACTCTAAGCTCTGCCAGAGCTAATGTGTTAAATATCCATCGGGTACTGCTGTCCATTTCAGATACACACACACACACACACACGCATTCCATGTAATAACTAAGTCCATCAATCGAGCCAAAAATCCTAAATTGGTGTACAATGTGGAAACTTTAGACCAGCTATGATGTGCAATTCTCCCTAATTCCATCTAAATTTGTAATGATAAGAAAAAAGTGACGGGGAAAAAAAAAAGTTTGGAAAATACTTTTTTTTTGGAGTCTATTTTCCATCATGGAGAAATGTTCCCCATTAAAACTTGTAAAAATTAGTTTTAATGACACAAATAGTTCAGTTTGGTTGATCATCTATCTATCTATCTATCTATCTATCTATCTATCTATCTATCTATCTATCTATCCATCCATCCATCCATCCATCCATCCATCCATCCATCCAATATTTGTATTTTTTTAAGGTGCAGCCCACTAACGGCGTGAGTTACTAAATATCTCAGCTGTCTGTGTTTTCACCTTAGCTGTGAAAGGGGTAGGAGAAAGGAGGAGGAAAAAGAAAGCAAAAACAAGAAATCTGGAGGCGCCTGCTGCTCCACACATTACTGGCAAATCAGGTGTGTGAGTTAGAATGCGTGTGTGTGAAAGAGTGCATGTGTTTTTGTGTGTGTCCCTTCAGGGCTGCAGGAGTTTGATTCTCAAGGGAGGTGTTTTGCACAAAACTTCTAGGGCCACTCGACCCTTCGCTGAGTGAGAAGCCACTCATAGAAAAAAAAAAAAAAAAAAAGTTTGGGGAACAGGAAAGGGAGGGAGTTTTGAAAGAAAGTGACAAAACGAGTGTCCCTCCCTTCAGTTATCACTCTCTACTCCTTCATATTTGCATGTCTCCTGTGCCGTGGGGTGCGAGGGGGAATAAAAGCCCCCTGAAAAAAGAGAAGAAGAAAAAAAATTTGGTGATCCCCTTGAACTAAACAGAGAGGGAGAAAGAGTGAGAGGCAGGCAAAATATACAGAAAGGCCAAATGGAATTAATGGAAATATATAACAATCTGAAATGAGCTTTTTGTCGCCACCAGCCATGATTTAAAGCAGCTTTTTAAGGAGAGAAAAGATGAGTCAGAAAAAAAGAGAGAAGGAGCAAGGAAAGGGTTGAGGCCATATAACAAATTGAACAGACTGGGGGAAGCTACAAGTTAATTTGCCTCATCTTGGGGAAAAAAAAAAAAAAAAAAACTTTGTAGTTTTCCATGCAGATTTGCTTAAATTATTACTTTAATGCCCAAAGTAATCAAGACATCAGAATGAAAGATTAGGAAAAAAAAATAACGCTAATGTAGGATTTAAGAAAATACAAAGCAATTCAATTAGATGATTAACCAGCCAAAGCAAAGAAGGGGGGAAGAAAATCTAAATATTCGTCCTTCGAAACATTTCCTCTTTGGGCAATACATTTTTAATTTCAAAGATATGGAGAGTCAGCAAAGGATAGAGAAACCAAAATCTGTTTTTCTGGCTTATTTAAGAAATAAGATTCCATAAAATGAGTTAAGTAGCTACAGTTAAATGATATTTGTTTGATGAAACGATTCAAACAAATCTAAAAAAAAGGTTCTAATTATTATAATTCAGGTTTAGAATACACACACTTAGTAAAATATTCCCTGTCGTAATATTACATTTCTGTATTTTTTTACATTGTGTCAGTTTGTAGTTTGTTAAAGCACAGTAAAAAACAAAAACATACAAAAAAATAAATAAAAATAAAAGCAACCGATACCCTGGAGTATATAATGGAATCCGCCTGGCGATTCCCTTAATGAATTAAATGTAAAATTTACAAAAAATAAATAAATAACACAAACCAGTTAAAGTGCTTTTCAAGTGATATTGTTGATTAAAAACAAAGCCTGAGAGAAAGCAGCACAGCACACAAACACGCACACACACACACACACACACACACACACACATATATAAATACACAAACACATACACACACTAAACGTGTGCACACACACAATACTCTATAAAGAATATTATTAATCTTGTAAAAAAAAAAAAAAAAAAAAAAAAAAAAAACAAATTAAAAAAAAAAAAAAAAAAAAGCAATTAAATCAAAGTGGTATGGAGCCTGGAGCTATAAGGACTGTCAATTCTGCTGGAAATGCCACAGAAGATTACAGTTGGGTTTGTGGATTCCATGAACCCTCTTTTTGATTAGGGAGTCAATTATTTCTCATTACTGAAGATGCTATTTCGGAGAAAGACCTTGTCAGTCAATCATGCAAAAAGTCCTGGAAAAGCGTGAATAAACCATTAAAAAGAGCGACAGATGGGGGTAGGGGGAGAGAGAGGCAGCTCACTGACCCTTTTCCCCACCCAAACTCCTACTTGTAGTCAAATTACCTTTTTAACTATTACACCTCTGTCAGGTCTTTGTCAGCCCATGGTAATTAGGGCCTTCAGTGGAGAACATTTGAAAAGAAAACAGTATATTTATTAGTTTATCTCAGGAAAAGGAGGCATTTACTCAGAGCTGAAGGTAAGTTTGAATGTGGTGATTATCCTGTCATTTCAGGCTGTTTGTCTGAGCGTGTGTGTCCGTGTGTGCGTGTACGAGTGTGTGTGTGTGTGTGTGACAGTAAATAGGTGTCTGTTTGTGTCAACGTGAGGCAAAGCTGGTGCGTACTACTCCAGGTAATGTGCTGATGCGGATGGACACACGCATGGGCTTTCATACATATATAATATATACTCGTTTGAGTGCACGCGCGTGTGTGTTTGTGCACGTGCATTCTTCAGCAGCGTTCACACTGATAGGCAAGGCATAGCACATTTCTCCTGTCCTCTTTGTTCTGCGTTGGGTTTGACACCTCTAAACAATAGCGGCGCTTCACTTCACCCAGCCCCATCCAACTGCCAGCCACACACTGCATGGACGGGAGCTGCCAATTAGCACCATCAAACATCCCTCATCAGCTGTCTCCATCAAAAACAACCAAAAAACAACTCCCTAATTGTCAGTATTTTTAAGAAACAATCACATTAATTAGTTAAAAAAGCACCAGGACTAATTACATGGTATAGATAATGTAGAGTAAATAAGAAAAAAGCTGCCGACATGAGACGGGTGGGCTCCCAGTGCTCACTCTGACACTGCTGTCCAGAGCTGGTCATTATTTTGGGGAAGTCTCCCTTCTCAGCCCAGGCCTGAATGAAAATGAAGTTTCTCATGTAAATCCAGATTTTTTTTTTTTTTTTTTTTGGGGTGTTTAAACAGTGTATTCATGTTCATACTTCCCTTTGTCTCAAACCGAGAGACTGTCAAACACAACTCCCCGTTCATCTCCCTTTGTGTAGTGCCACGCTGGGTGAGCTGTGTTTTTAGGTGGCCACAGGGCAGCCAGACGATGTGGTGCGGTGTGACCCCCGAGGGAAAGAGATGTGCAAAGGGAGGGAACCTATCACGGAGAGAGAGGTCTCAGAGGGTGAGAGGTGAGCAGAGGTGTCTGTGAGATGACTGTCGCTCCCTTCGGTGGTCCGAGCCCTGTTCATTAACCCGCAACCCGCGGGTTGACCAAACAGAAATAGGGGGTCCTAGTAGGGAGGGGGCAGGAGTCTGTGGATGGGCGCAGAGGACCACAGTGACCACCGGGGACCTGCTGTCTCCCTGCCTTCCTGTCTGTCCGAGGGTAGATCTGTGTCATCCATGACAAATAAGGAACCAGCTTTTTTTTTTTTTTTTAACAAAACACAAACACAAACAGGAGCACACACACACACACACACACACAACAGGAGCAGACACACACACACACACACACACACACACACACACACACACACACACACACACACACACACACACACACACACACACACACACACACACACACACACACAGACATCCACTACTGCTAAGGGAACAAAGGACAGGCAGTGCCCCCTAGTGTTTCTATCTCATAGAAATTAGAGCAAATCACCTAACCATCCCTCCACATGCAAGGCCACAAAAGCAGACATATCAGGGGAGCAGGAAAAAAAAAGTAAGGGGAGCAGGAGGTGAAGAGGAGCAGAGGCTCCCCTTGACGGTGTCATCACATCCAAGGCACAGGGGGAGAGAACGGGGTGAGTGAGGTTGAGGGATAGCAGGACACGGGGGGTGAGAAGAAGAGAGCATCGAGGAAGGGGAGGACAGTTAAAGAGTGAGCACAACAGATGGGGGTCATACTGTAAATGCCAACTTGTAAATGGTGGAGGGGGGGATGTTGTAAAGATGTGTGACACGACCGAGATGTTTTAAATATTGAGAGAGTGTGAAATATACAGAGGAGAAGACGAAGGAGAAACACAGACGGGCCAAGCATGAAAGCTAATGTCAGAGGAGTCCACGAGTGTCTGATTCCACCTTAACAGAGAAGGAGAATCACACACAGACACACACACACACACACACACACACACTGATGAGGCCTTATTACTGTAACCTGTATATGAATAATGGACTTTGCCTTGAAAAGCCTGTCCGTTTTTGTGTATGTTAGAGTATTTCATTATATGTTAACTTTGTAGATACTTAAGGAAATGGAGAGTAGTTGAAGGGAGACAGAAAAGTGGTAGAAGACAGTAGTTTTAAAAAAGAAAATATAATCCCATACGATCAGGAAGTAGTAAACTAAGATCTAAAATTAAACAAATGAAGTACTATTCTACTGGAGCAAAAAGAAGTAATGGAAAAATGATTACACCACCCTTGTTTCCCTTCAAAGTCCTGTTCATGTTTATATCTGGTGCCACTTAAGTGTGTTACCTGGGGAAAAAATACATAGAATCCCTAAAATCGCCGTTTTTGACAGTAGAGTGCCAGCTATTGATGGAAGAACTGAAGTGATTTTGGTTATTATGAAGAAAACCATGGAAAATGCCTAGATCTCAGCTCTGGAATTAAACTCTTGTGAGGATTTGTGTTGTTATCTTATATCTGTCCAAAAAGGCAATGAGACATTAACAATGGACAAGACATTTAAGGAAACTGCAGGGTGGTCTAACATTTTGTTCTTTTTTTTTTTTTTTTTACTTTAGCCATGCCCAGGAACAATGTCTCAGAAGAACACACTCGACCTTTATCTTTTCTTCTTAATCTAAGTAAATCTTTGTCCACTTTTTCTTGGACGTCCAGTTTCAAACCCCTTCCTGAAACAAGGGACTATCTTTTTAGTTTTCAGTTTCATTCATCTTCAAGCCAGCAGAGCATCAAAAGGCTGCTGCTTTCTCAGAAGTCTCTCATTCTTTTACTTCTCACTTTACTTACTCTACCTCTCTTATAGCCCCCTCCACCGTATTTCACAGCACATAAAGCCTTAAAATGGCACATAAAACAGTTCATCTCCTTTCACTGTCAGCTTTCCAGGCTTAAAAAAAATTAAATATGTTTTACTACAGGTACATAACTAAAACACACCCTTGGAAAAAAATGCCATAAAGGAATTCAAACTAGCTTTCCCATAAGCATTAGAGGCTGCAGTGTAGGGACGACACCGGCTGAAGAGTCCACTGTGAAGTGTTTCAAGCCTGGAGTGCAGAAATGCAGTGACTGAAAAATTGTAAGATTCTTCTCCTGATAGAAGAAAAAAAAAAAAAATAGCGATACTGAAAAAAAAAAAGTCTTCACCACCAAACTGAAAGAATGCTGCAATGCTGGAAACACAGAGGCTCTAAAGCAGGCAACGCTAAAAACACCACAGAACACCAGCTCGCCACCGAGTGAACTTTAAAAGCAGTGAAAGACGGGGAGAGCAAAGAGTGAAGGAGGCGTGCGTGGACAGAGATGGAGAATTTAAAAGGAAGAATGAGAAAAGCTAAAAGCAGACGCAAAGAAAGAGACGCAGAGGAGGGCGAGAGGGTTTAAACTTCAACCTCGGAGTCAGTGGGTTCAGTGACATTTGCACCAGGATCCGCCTTAGTGCTCCACACAGCTTTTCACAAACAACACTTTCCCTTCCTTTCAATCCCTGACTCTTTTTCTCTTCCACCTACATTTGCTGCAGAATGAGAACATTCACAGTGTGGAGGGCAGGAGGGAAGAAAATACACTGGACAGAATGGGTGAAATTCACCCATTGATGGCTGCATGACAATTTGCCACCCCATATGTCCTCCTGATTCTTCTCTTATATTGTATGCATTCTTATGGCAGAATTAACAAGGATGGGAGATGGAAAAAAGAAAAAAAGAAAAATGACATGTGACAAGCGATTCATTTGAGCTGTCAACATGTCATTTTCACCGCATTCAAACCACACGTCAAGCCGCTCCTATGCCTTCACTGGTGAAGGTGACCTGGGTCGCAATGGGCCGACACACCCACACACAGCAGGTGAATACAGGGCAAAATCACAACAGTCAATGTCAGCGAAGGCAAATAAGTGTCAAATAGTTAGAGGAATATATGTAAAGGCAATAACATATAGGAGAGATTAGTAAAATGTTTGATTCACTAATATTACGTTTTAAAGATGTTGTCCAAAAAGGTGAATATGCAATATAAAAAGAATAAACTTTGAGAATGTTGAAGCTTTTTGAAGGGAAAAAAAATGTGTTTTGGATGTTGTGATGATAAAGACAAAATAGAAAGAAAAAAAAAAATCTCAAAAGGAGACAAACCAAAGTGAGGTCGCTGACGAGCGATGGATCAGGTGGCAGAGAAAGCACCAAGGCCAGTGTGAAGATGAGGTTAAGAGAAAGAGGAGAAAAATAAAACCTGGTAAGATCAGAGACCGCGAGAAAGAGACGAACGCAGACGTAGAAGGATTCTTGGATTGGAGTGTGGACAGAAAGTAATCGCCTGTGTACCGACTCAACGCTGAACTGTTTGAGCATCAGAAAAAAAAAAAAAAAAAAAAAAAAAAAACAACAGTAATGTGGAGTGCGTTGACGACGGGGCCAAGGGGCAACGAAAGAATGAGTCAGTGAAGGGGTTTTCATTGCGAGCGAAGAGAGGACGGTAAAACACAACAAACGTGGCGAGGGGCACACAGGAGACAAGACGTGGAAAAACGAAGCCCAATGGGCTCTGGAGAGTGAATGAAAGAGCGAGTGAGCTCTGAAGTACAGGACAAGGAAGGGAGCAGGACCTTGCCTCTGTGGCGACGAGCTGATGGAACCGAGAGGGAGGCAGACAAAGACACGCGCTGATCTCACACGCTGCAGAACAAAGAAGAGAGGTGCATCATGGGAGTCTGAGCCCTACACCACCATTGACGCCATACTGGACGAACACACAATGGACCGTGTGGAGAGAAAATGTGAGGACATAGATGACCATGGAGTAGTGTTTTAATAAGGAAAATGATGTTTCTAAAATCTTCTGTTTTGGACTTTTGTGTCTAAGCGTTTTGCTTAGAAACAATCTTTAAGATCTGAACTAAGTTTTCGACATCACTTCCTGTTCTCCATATTTTAATACAAGTTATAATTGTTGAGAAAAAAGTAACCTTCTCACTTTTGTTTTCCCAAGAATGATCCAGATTCCATTCTCATTGCTGTCAAATATTTTCCTTGAAAGAACGAAGAGCCAAAAAAAATTCATAAATTGTCTACATTTACATTTTAACCCATAAGATCACTGAAGGTCAAACACATTCAGCAGGAGATTCTATACATTAATATTTTTATTTATTTTTTTACTTTTTTCTTAGTACTTTATTTATCCCTCGGGAGTATCCTTTAGGAAATGATGTCTATGCATTTAACCCATTACCTTAGTGAGCAGGGGTCAGGTGACGACGACACCATGCTCAGGGAACCTCAGCGGTAACTTGGCGGTAGAGGGGATAGGAACCTGGGGCCTTGCGGAACCAAGTCTGTTTCATTAACCACTAGGTCACTAACTGACCCCAACCATGTTTATTTTTGGAATTTATTCATCGCTCCATCTGAATTGCACTGCAGTACATTGCAAAATATCAACTCATCACTTTGTCTTGTACTTGTAGAGTTTCAACTCTTGGACGTCTTGTCCAGTTTAGGTCAGAGCAGCCTCAATAAGTCCACAGCTCAATAACCGACTGATACAGCCGTCTAATGGACTGTGAATGACTGTTGACTGATTAATATTAACGCTCTTGAAAACGAACTAAAGTTTTGAGAGCACAACTCCACGAGAGGCAGAAGATTATGGCAAACCTTTGTTTATTTGCCTTGATGTTAGAATTTGGCTTTGCCAGAAAACAGGCATTGCTCACTTTGAGCAAGTGAGCAATTTTAGAGATTTCTTGCTTTAAAATGATCATTAATCAGATTATGAGATTGAATCAGTTGCATTAGTATCAATCATAAAACAGAGGCTGCATTATCAATTATCACAAGCCTAACAGAAAAAAAAAAACAATATTTTTTTTACTTTCTTCTCTTTTTTTTAAAAAAAGAAAAAAAAAACACTTTTACTCCTGTCTCCCTCCTCCTGTGCTCTCTCTTCCTCTCCCTCTGTCTCTTTCTCACTCTCTTCCTGCGGCAGGTCTGATATGCCAGAGCAGCAGCAGCTGAACTCTGAGTAGCACTGTCTCCGGGAAAAAAACAAAGTGATCAATGCGAGAAGGCACGGGGCGCTCATGGACAGGCCAATCAATGGTGGAAAGAACCTTGCCCAGGGCCTTATGCAAATGGAAGCACGTCCCGTAACCTCAGGAGTGAACATGCGCACTGTAGATCAATGGGACGAGGGGAGAACCTTACAGCAAGATCAGCCTCAGCCAGTAAATATGTAATGATGAATCCCTCAAGATTAAACTGAACTCAAATGAACTTCAACTAGCGGGGCTTCTTGTATCATAAAAGTGGCAAAAGAGAGCATGTGTGGAAGGTGGAGGTTGGGGTAAGAGGTGGGCGGAGCTGGACGAGAGAGAGAGGCAGGGATTAGAAGGGAGCGCCGCACAATGATGCGTCGTGGACAGATGGATTTTTTTATTTTTATTTTTTTTTTTCACTTGGAAAGGGTGGAGGAAGAAAGACAAAGAAGGTGATGGACTCACCTGGACACTAGTTTAAGCTGTAATGATTTTCAATTATGTCACCCTGGAAACGCAAAGAAGAGATAGAAGGGTGGGGTGTCTGTGAGGTTGATTTAAAATCATCACTTGGAGGAAAGTTACTGATAGAGAACTTATCCCTAAAATTTCAGACAAAAACTTCCTGAAATAATTGACAACAGTTCACTTGAAGAACTGACATCCACTAAAAAAAAAAAACACAACGATGCCCAAAAAGCAATAAAAACAGATACACATACAACAATTGCTGATTTCACAACGCAGTTGTTGTGAAGCTTATTGACCACAGTGGCGTCAGACCTTGAGGTGAGAGAAGAAGCTCAGTGTCTGGCTGAGGTTTACTGAGTGTATTATACACTGAGAGAAACTCAAGCAATGTTTTGATTTTAGCCTTGGTTGTCAAATTTGTTTTACATGACCTTTTTTTTTAATGCCGGGGCCTCCAGAAGAAAACAAAAGTTTGGGAAACAAGCAGGAAAAAAAAGTTGAAATAAACACACAGGTTGTTTTATGCATTTACACCTGCAGCCTCGTGAAGCAAGGTTCAGGAAAACAGCTTTTAAAACAGCGAACAAAAGGTGAATCACATCCCTGAGAGCTACTCTTAACAGTCTACTTCGCAGAGTTCTGCTTAACAGCCCTTCAGGAGAATCTGTATTTAAACACCTCTGTTTATACTGCATTCACTGAAAAGGAGAATTAATTAGATACAGTTGTATTAGTGGTACTGTGTTTGGAAATAGTGCAAAAAAAAGTAAAGCAAATGTGAACTCATCTAATCTCAAAAGAGAGTCGACCAAATGGCAACATCAAGAAATGGAATCAAAACAAATTTCTCAATTAAAATTATTGATCTGATCCCTTATTTCATCTCCCTGTGCCAGTAAATAAAATATAGCAGTGATATCATGTACAAATACTGGTAAAAAAAAAATGTAATATTTAATCTACTGATGCTAAGACTTGAATCCCTGAAGCTTCAGGTTCTAATCCACCAGCTGTCAGGTCGCCACTGAGATGCTCTGATCATAGCATCGTCCTGACCTACATAACGTCCAGTGGGCTCACCAGCCACAGGAAGGCTAACAGTATGGAGCTGTGTGATTTGGGTGGCAGTCGTGGAGACTACTGCTCCTGGTCTATGTGTTGAGTACACAGCTTTAGGACTTTTATTTAGAACATTTAAGACTGCATTGCCCCGAAAAACGGTCAATGGACGCCACCCGTCGTTCTCACCTTAATCACATACGAATAAACCAAGGACCTACTGGTCCTACTGGCTGGAGTTGAAAAGTGTTACGTTCACTCCAATATGTTCAATGACTTTTACTTTGATAGACAAGGGGGAAATACCATGTTCACTCAGGTCTTATATTCACATTTATAATGATCAAAGATGAGATCCAATGAAAAAAAGAAAAAAAATGTGTGAACTGATCAATCAATTTTGTCAAATTAAAACGGTGACTCTATCAAAGGTTTAGGATTTAATCACAGGTTTTTAGGTGTAGGGTTTTTTATATTTTTGATTTACATTTCAAGCAATCTGGCTTCACATCGTGTTTAGTTGATAGGTATGATTGTCCAATCAGAGGCTTTAAACATTTTGTTTTAAGAAATTACCCCCCCAAAAAAAAAAAAAAAAAAAAAAAAAAAAGAAATTGCACTCGTCCAGTTGTTAATCTGAAGGACGGGAATTCGTTTCACACTTCAAAAGGGGTTTCAGGATGAAGGCGGAATCACTTGGCACAAAGAGAAATTTTTGTTTAAAGATTAAAAAAAAAAAAAAAAAAAAAAAATCAAATCTACCTGTAATTATACGATGTGAACAGAGAGGCGGGCAGACGGACAGATCCAAACACGGTTATAGAGCAAATTTCTTTGGTGGAAGGAAGGACGTAAACAAAGGTAGATGAACTTAAAATGCACTTTTCCACACACTGAAGGGAGCAGATCAGAAGAGTATTTCCAAACCCCCTGGCCCCCCACACTTCTCCTCAACACAAAAAAAAAGAAAGAAATTGCACTCGTCCAGTTGTTAATCTGAAGGACGGGAATTCGTTTCACACTTCAAAAGGGGTTTCAGGATGAAGGCGGAATCACTTGGCACAAAGAGAAATTTTTGTTTAAAGAAAAAAAAAAAAAAAAAAATCAAATCTACCTGTAATTATACGATGTGAACAGAGAGGCGGGCAGACGGACAGATCCAAACACGGTTATAGAGCAAATTTCTTTGGTGGAAGGAAGGACGTAAACAAAGGTAGATGAACTTAAAATGCACTTTTCCAAACACTGAAGGGTGCAGATCAGAAGAGTATTTCCAAACCCCCTGGCCCCCCACACTTCTCCCCAACACCTCAAATGTAATCTAGAAACCAAAGATGCTCCTGAAACACAGAGAGAAACACCAACAAAGGTGAGAATAATGGCGACGTATTGAAGGGAATACTTCACAAAGCCTATTGTGCCAGTATCCTTTTCAGGCAGCAAACCCGCTGTAATTTGGTCTGCGTCATCTGCCTCTAGTCACAATGCAGCACTACAGCTTTGAAATGGATGGCAAATGAAGGCCATTTGTACATAATCACAGCAGATAGAAGAATTCTGAAGCCCTACAATGTGTTGTTGGGGCAGAAAGAAAGACCTTGGTCTATCTGTGGCAGCCAGCGCTGCTAAGCTCTGGCAAGGGAGGTCTCTTTTTTTTTTTTTTTTTCCCAGAAACAAGCAAATCAATTCAAATCAAATCAGCTTGCTGGCTGTGACATTTAAACAGTTCAATTTACATCCTTATGTTAAGAGGAGAGCCGCTCTCTAAGATGCCTATTCATTCACAAAGAAATTAGACGTCTATATTTCAGCTGCTTAATAGAGCAAATATGCTGTAGCCGGAGCGAAAAACACGCCGTGTTTCTCCTCGCCGTACAAAGGGCTGGGCATTGTCTACCATCAGGAGTGCAACCTCGAAACACGGAAAAAAAGCGATAATATACACAATAAAGGCAGTCACAGCAAAAAAAAAAAACGGGACCACGCATGATGTGTATGCATTACAACATAGGTGTAGATATAAGTGCAAACACACGGAGAATCAATGGCGATGTATGTCCTAGGGGCTGCCGTCCTGCTGGGCAGGCTGGCAGGCACTTTTGTCATGGTGGTCCTTTTGTTTCACATCAAACAAAATGCCACAGCTTTGCATACGGCTCCACTAATTTCTGATGGTGTGCCCCAGCCATTTATCATCGCCTCTCACCCTCGCTCTGATAGCTTTGCTTTCAGCCAAGCTGTTTTCCTCAGGAAGGTGCAGACTAAAGCAGGCTGGGACCACAGACACATACGCATACATAAATACACGAACAGAAACACACATAGGCATAAAGCCGTCTACAAACCCAGTTGTAGATAGAGGCAGGCAGACAAACATACACACATCACATGGATATTAGGACACGCATATGTGCAGGGAAGTGCAGCGCTCCTGAACTGCCCCAGAGCCCGGCAGCTATGGAGAACCTTGAGATAAAAACAAACCACTTTTTTTTTTTTTTTTTGTTTTCGTTCCTTTTTGCTTTCAGTCCAGAAGCCACAAATGTAGACAGACCAGTGTTTGGGGTTTTTAAATAGTCCACAAATGCAGCATTACAGGAGGTCATATTTGTCTTGTTTACTGCTACAAAGTTTAAGCATTGGTTGGCGATTATTTCAGGTGAGGGTAGAACTTCAAAGCAGCTGCAGGTGTAAAAAGCAAATTACTGGAATGTGTTTTACAAATTTGAAAGTAGGTTGGACATTCTGACAGCAACTATTAAATACTATTTATGTTGTTAATTTATTTTATTTTTTTTAACCAAACCTATGAAGGACTAAAGTAAATCCTGAAGTCAGCGTGCAGGATTTAAGGACTAGGTGATATTAAACCTGGAGCTTCATAAAATCTTGCTTTACTAAAATATATATATATACAGTATATATATATGTAGCTGGATGGAGGGACGGACAGATGAACAGAGGGACAGTCAGACAGACCGACATACAGGAGAACTATACCAACTGTGTACTAACCATATGAACAGATCCCTGATGGACAGGGCAGAGAATTAAATGACCTCTCAACTCTCCTTCTTAACAGTAAACAAACTTCACTGACTCAGTTTGAACCAGCCAACGTCTTTTTCCCCCTCCCTCCTCATCCTCATCCACACACCAGAAATGACTAGTCCACAAGGAGTGAAAAAAAAAAAAAAAAAATCCATCCTTCATCTGTCTCACCTCAAGCATCCTTTCTCACATCTGATCCTTAGCTTCAACGTACAAACACATGAAAAACCAAGGACGGTGCAGAGAAACCAAACCATATCTGTAGATAAGACACTGACCGTGTGCAGACACACTTCTTCTGTAAGCATGTGTTATTTGTACTCACATAGAGAAACAGGCCTCTGCTATCATGTCTTTGAATGGCTGTTTTGGTGGCTGGCTGGCTTGCTGACTGATTGGCACCCACACAGTTGTGTACTGGGAGACAGATGCATTCTTACATAAGACCTTATATAAGGCTGCCCTCTGTCCCGTTCAATAACACTGCTCCTTTCTCACTGCTCGAGCAGAAAGGTTAGTTCAGGGTTAGACAACTCTTCATCAAAGTGACCGCCGTCGTTACCAGCCTTCACGTCTGGCTACGGAAACAGATGAAACGACAAGCTGAGCAAAGCTGAAGTCATAGAAATAGACGCGGGGCTTAATTTCTGGGAGCCTTGTTATCTCACTGCTTCGATTCTGGTAAAAAAAAAATGTGTCCGCAGGTGAAGAAAGCATTAGCAGAATCCACAACCAAAACAATTATTATGTTTTTTTGTGAGTGTGTTTTGTGTATCAGACAGGGGGGTGGTGCGGGAGGGAGGAGGGGGGGAGGGAGTTTGTGGACCACAGGCTCTTAGATTTTGAAGGATACTGAATAACAGGACTTGGGGAAAATAACCCATCTTCTTTTAAAAACAATACACCTGAGACACGTGAGGAGCACAGGCGAAGAGGAACAGGCTGGCCAAGCATGAAAACAGACGTCAGAGGGGACCAGAGATGCGGCGGGAGAGACAGAGGAGAGGCCATACAACAGAGATGGATGGGTGGATTCTACTGGAGATAAAATAAAAAAAAAGAGAAATGATTAAAATAAAAAAAAAAGTGGGAGGTAGAGCGAAAGAAAAGGAGCTTTACTCTCACTGTTTCCCTTTCATTCAAAGGAAAACATCAACTCCCTTTGATGCGCCTATAATTAGTCAGTACACACTGTGAAGTGTTTTAAAAGAAATAAAACTGCCGTGGAACACTCCGGCACTCCAAACAGGGTATAACATGCTCCAAGGATGAGGAATAAAGGGGTGGGAGTTGGGGGGGCAAGCGAGAGAGAAATTAATGGTGAGCCATTTTGATGTGCTTGATCAGAAATGTATTTATTACCAGCAGAGGGGAGCAGTAATTAACCCACAGACAGCTTGTTTTCTCTGGGTCTTCTCATGTGTCAAACGGTTGATCCCGCAAGGCTCTGCTCTCTACTCGCCTGCCTGTGAGTCCACCTCCCATCCCTGTCCCGCTGGACCACTTTCTCCTCAATTAAGAAGATGGCATGTGTGTGTATGTGTGTGTGTGCATGTGAAGGCTTGTTTGTACGCAACTATATATGAGATAATATAACAACAAGATGCAATAAAATAAAAAAAAATAAAAAATGATGTAGTTTGCTAGCTGTTGGTATGTGTGTGTATGTTCCTAAACAATTACTGACAAATGTAATTCTCCAAACTCCAAAAGTTGAAGACTGTAACCAGAGGAAAAGATAACCTAACAAAGGTTCAGTCTTTCCAGTAGCTCATCACTTTACGCTGAACTTCGTAAGGTAACTAAATGTCATTTTGAAAGGTGTTCCCTGATTGGATTTAGATTTAAGCTGAGACCACAGGCTAGATTCAACGTCTTCAAGGTTTCCTACGACGGCCTGGACATGCATTGGTTATCAGTCTTACTGATGAAAAGGACATTAAGCAATTTCAATGTTTCTATGAATGAATCGATTTAAACTAATTATCAAATGACTTCTTTATCGCAAACTCGCACGTATCGGACTGATATGATATGACTTGCCTGACTGCCGTCCAGATCTTGTCTTCAACTAAAATGTATCGAACTCCCTGCACTGGACACTTAGAAACAGATGCTTACTTAGTGTTAGTAGCTATAATATTAAATTGAAAAAGAAATCCAGCACACAAACTGCAGTGTTTCATAACCAAACCCCAAGCTGTAAGCGGAGCTACAAGATAAGAAGAATAAACGGCCCAGTTGTATCAACTAGTTCATGCACTGCCTAGCCAAAAAAAAAAAAAAAAAAAAAAAAAAAAAAAAAAAAATCGCCTGGATTTAACTAAGCAAATAGGTACGAGCCTCCCATTGGATAATTACTGCATGGGCGATTATCTTTCTCCTCAAAGAATGAGGTCAGCTGACTCCCTGAATATACTGAATGACCAGGTTATTCCATCAATGGATTTTTTTTTTTTTCTTCCCTGATGGCACGGGCATATTCCAAGATGACAATGCCAGGATTCATCGGGCTCACAGTCTGAAAGACTGGTTCAGGGAGCATGAGACATCATTTTCACACGTGGATTGTCCACCACTGAGTCCAGACCTTAACCCTATTGAGAATCTTTTGGATGTGCTGGAGAAGGCTTTGCACAGCGGTCAGACTCTACCATCTTGGTGAAAAATTAATGCAACACCGGATGGAAAAAAAATCTTGTGACATTGCAGAAGCTTATTGAAACAATGCCACAGAGAATGCATGTAATCAAATCTAAAGGCAGTCCAATGAAATAACAAAGTGTATGACCCTTTTTTTTTTTGCTGGCACCTTTTTTTTTTTTTGGCCAGGCAGTATATTTTAGAGCTCAACACTAAACTAACCTTTACAACTGCAAGGTGTTTGACAGTGGGAAGCTACACTTAACAATAAATCACAGTTTTAATCACACTAATCCCATTGTATGATATGTGATCCCAAAAAGTAACTGCATGGAATGTTTAACGTTCAGCAAGTTGGGGCAGTTGGTGGCCTAGTGGTTAAGGAAGCAGACTGGGGTCCGCAAGGACCCTGGTTTGAATCCCCATACTGCCACGTTACCACTGAGGTCCATGAGCATGGCACTGTCCCCACTCACAGCTCCCCGGGTGCTCAAATGTGCTCACTGTTCACTTTGGTGATGGGTTAAATACAGAGGTCAAATTTCGTTGTGTGCAGTGGTGTGAATCTCACTTTCATAAGTTTGCTTTCCTTCCTCATTGAAAGTTTTTGATGGAAATACATGCAGAGGCGGATAGTTATACAGGTTTTAATCACTGCCATATTAGAACAGGTGACGGAGTTTTGACACTGATCCACAGCCATGACTGGGACTGTCTCCTGGGAACCCAGACTGTGGTTTATTTTAAACCACAGTAACTTAAAGAGTACACAGGGATCTTTCAAGTATTGGTTTTGATGTCATCTGTGCCATGCTGAGTGGGCTGTAAACGCACACAATGTACTGTACGTGTGTGCATTCCAATTGAAGTCGGTTTCACATTCACACAGATATAACATAAAAGCGAGCACTTAGAGCCTTGTTGAGGCCTTTGAGCGCGCGGAGCACACCAACATGGATGCTTGCCTTCTGAGTGGAGAAAACACAGAGTAACACAAAGATACAACAAGAGGAGAAACCCCCCCGTCTTCGTCAACTGTGAGAAAGCCCTGGAGATTGTGAAGCTGTCATGGACAAAACACTGCATGAATATTTAGCAGCCAAATTAAAATTACAAAATACTAAACAAAACAAGACGAGGTGACGAAATGAGAGGGAGAGAAAATAACATATTCCAGAATACACCGGTGGGACAAGTGCCCACCTTTAATTCCCCACTTCATATCCTCATTCATTTCAGTCCCCGCTCCCCCGTCCTTCCTGCATCGGAGAAAATGAGGAGCCGCTTGTCTTAAATAATAACAGATGTATGGGTAAATACTTCAGATGAAGAAACCAACATGTAATGCAGCTTTTAAATCACAGAGTCTTGCACAGAGTTATTCTCTGCACTAATTGTATTTTAAATAGTAACACATCCAGCGTAGCATGTTAAATAGTGTTCAGCATATAGTTATCATATAGAACGTAATTGTGATTTTGATGTTTGTCCAACAAAGCACTGAAAAGGATTTGCCTTATGCAAACAATACTTTTTTTTCCATCGTCTTTTTGATGGTGCTTTTTTTAGTGCAGTCATCATTTTCCTTTCACCCTGTCCTCTGTATCTTCTACTCTGACTCCAACTACCTCCATGTCCTCCCTCACTGCATCCATCAATTTTGTCTCTTTGTCCCCTACCTGGTAGCTCCATCTCTAGGATCATTCTCCTACAAATATAACCACTGACCCTTCTATGTTCGAACCATCTTACAAATAAAATGTATTATTATTATTATTATTATTATTATTATTATTATTATTATTATTATTATTATTATTATTATTGTTACCATTATCTTGCGTCCCTTATTTTTTTTCCTCCAAATCACTGAAATAGAAGGAATTAACTAATAAAAGAACACGTTTTTCTTTCCCAAATGAACCTTTTTGACCTATTTTACCAAATTGCTGGTGAAATGTCTGCTCAGTCCTGGGATAGAAAACCTTTCGTTTCCCTCTCTATGTTAAACCAGATCAAATAAGGGCAAGAAAAAAAGAGAGAGAGGAACTCTGACCCTGCAGAAAAACTTTCCTCAGCCTCAACTTTTTTGTGCAATTTTTCAAGTAATACCTTCTAATTTTAGTCACCACCCTCCCTGACCTACTTTGGCATCATGTTCTTTCCTGTGGTTTAGGGGTTCAGCTGATCAGTTACTTTATATTTAAAACGAATGTTTGCTTGGTTAGTATTCACTCTTGTAAATGTCTCTGTTGAAAAATATCTATAGTTTTCATCAGCACGGAGAGGAACTTTCTTAAAAAAAACAAAGAACACTGAGCGTCACTGACATCTATGTGATCAGTACAGACTACTATGCAGTAAGAAGCGAGCCCGAGTGGTATACAAAACTACTTTTTTCCTCCATCAATCATTAGTCCCTAATGCAACTGCAACCAGCTGGGAATACCTCATCCTGATGGTCCCGGCCATGTGCACGCAGAGGCCTGACTATAAGGTAACTGGAGTCATGAAGCCACTAACAGAAGAGAGAGTGATGATCAATATGTAATGGAAGGTCCCAGTAGGACATTAGAGTTAAACAAACAGTATAGTAAGTCAAGCATTCAGCTTGGGAGCTCCTATATAACCTGCAATGATAAAACATTTATCCCAGGGGTGCAATTACAACGCATGGAGACTTGGCCAAACTTTTATCTCCACCTTCCCATGTGAACAATTTATTCTCTTAAATTTACTTTTCCAGCACCAATTTTTAACCTATCCTTTTGTCACTCTTTAGTGTGATGAATCCATTATATCCACTTCCTCATCTACTTTCAAAGTAACAGTGTTTTTTTTTTTTTTTTTTTTTTTTTTTTTCTGTTGCCATACTTAGATTTAGCTATGAAGCATTTTCCACGTTTCCCTGTGTTCTTGATGGGTAGAGAAGGTGGGTGGTCCCTGGGGACGGGGATGAACCAGATTGTTTGCAGATACGGTAGGTTTTTTGGGGGGAAACAAAATGTGTTTTTTTTTTTTATATATATTTTTTTGTTTACTCCAACATCTCTCTGAGGATAGCCAATCTGGTACTGCTTGGTATCAGGTTATAAATTCACTTGACTTCTGACTTTTTCATTAAAATATGGTTTCTGAATGTGTAAATATATGGGATGAACTTAAGTCAAGAAGACAGTCAAGATTTGGGTGCTGGCATAGAGGCATTAAGAACATTCATTTAGGATATTGAAAGGAAAAATACCTAAAATCAGTGTTTTTATTTCCATAGCGATTGGAATCAAAGCTACATCCACATCTTATAAACTCTCTATGGGTTGACCATATGTGGGTGTGACTGTTGTAACAATGGAGTATTGTCTTCATCAATGTGTCTTTATGTAAGAGAAAGGCAGGAAGGAAAAGAGGGGAAGAAAAAAAAAAAAAAATATATGAAACACCTACCAGTTCAACGAAGGACAGCCCACCGTAGCTGTGGGCCATGATGAAAACATTTTTGGCCGCGGCATTGGACACAAAGTTGTCCCACACGTATAGCACGTGTTCCTCCGAGGAGCCATTTTCCTGCAACATAAAAGCAGAACACTTAAGTAAGACACAAAACCTGTCGGGGTGGGGTGGGGGGTGCTAGTGCTAAAGATCACAAACGCTAACTTACAGCCAAGAAAAAAGAATAGCATAAATGGAAAAAAACAAAAAGGCTGCAGTGGCCGGAGGTGATTTCTATAAAGAGCCACACTTGAGCAGATCGATAAGTCTTGCATATTGCAAATGCCCCAAATGTAAAACTCAATAGCCTGGGAGACATAACGTTTAAATCTTAATTTGTACCCTGTTGCTGAATCAATGGTCTATCCATACACCGGTGAAGGCATTGTGGTAAGACACAAGAGGAAGGTCAAAGGATAAAGAAATAAGGGCCCGCAAAGATGATATCTGTACAAATATACATATTGCGAGAAAGTGTCTGTACTTGTACATATCGTCTCTACGGCCATTCTGCAGATAAATACTGTAACGTGAGTTTCTAATTCTTCTACAAACACAGAAGTTGAAGAAACCTGTGAAAGAGGAGACGAGTGCACGTCCGCAAGGAATTACAGTAAAAGTGCACGTGAGAAAAGAACATCTGTTAATGAACCTGTGACATTGATTCAGCTCTTTGAACTTCCATCAATCGTTCTGCTCTACAATGGATCTCCACAGTCCACAGTTACAAGACAATACAATACAGTCTTGTCAAACGTAAGAAAGAAAAAAAAACAAAAAAAAAAACAACAACCTTTACAAACCACAATGTATTCAGAACTAAACTCCAGGAACAGACAGATATGATTAACCTTTGTGTATGTGAGAAGGAAAACCCTAGAAAACAAACACAAGGAGACAGAAGAGAAAATATTCTCATCTGATAATTGAGCGTCAAACCAACCTATAACTGTAATTACAGACACGATAAAAAAAAAAAAAAAAAAAAAGATGAGGCAGACAGATGAGGCTTGAGAAACCACCTCAGTGGATTTCACTAATTTGTTTGTATTTAACAGACAGCAATAGTGTGTAATAAAACTGAAGGATAACAGCATCACCATCCACTGTAGTTACTGTGAAAAAACACAACACGTACACTTCAGGTGATGGGGAAAAAAATATGGTCTTTGATTTATAAAAGACCGCGAGGCAGGTTGTGTTTCCAAAGAGGCCTTTGTGTCTACAAGTGTGTGCCAAAGTGTGTGTTGCACTTGTTCGATATGATGATGTGCTGATGTGTGTGTGTGTGTGTGTTTTGTTGCGCTGTTTGTCTGGAGGTAAATTAACCTGTCAGAGTGTTTGTGTTTACTGCAAGATTAGGTTGTGGGGGCTGCAGTGTCAGAGCCCACTTCCATTCACAGAGTGATGCAAGAGCAAGCAACTCTGCTCCTGCCCTGCCCTTCTGCCATCTCTGCCCCCCCTCTGTGTGTGTGTGTGTGTCTGTGTAACTAAGAGTGTGTGTCATCTCCGCGCTGGCTGCCGAAGCAGAGTTGTCTGTCTAAAAGGCTGTGGCATCAAAGTGCTTTGAAGTCTCCCTCCTCTCCTCCGCCATGTCGCCCTTCATCTGTGAGGCCCATTTCATTAGTCACCCTTCTTCAACCTTTTCCTCCTCTCCATCCTTCTGTTCCTCCTTATGCTGATTCCTCGGGGCTCTTCTTCACACTCCATCTCCCGTTTTTGTCCACTTATCCACCCTCCCTTCGGTGACACTGTCTGTTATTGAGATATTAGGCAGGGTTTACCCTCGTACCCCAAATACATCCCTGCATGCTTGTGGAGTCTGGTAAAAATCTAACTGAAAGATAAAGTCACATAATAGAATGTAAAATTATTATATTGATTCCTTTGAATATAATAATTTTCAGGAAAGAGTTAGATTCAGATTTTTTTATACCTAATTTCACATAATTATGTCGAATGAAAATCATTGTACTAGAAAGAACTTTATTACTCCCTTGGGAGTATTCTTCAGGAAATTATGGAATTCCTTGTGCGATTCCTAGCACATATGGGATTCTACACTAGATGTGGGCAAATATTTTGACTACCCACATTGGGTACTGATGATTATGTAAAAGTCAAGAATTTAGACCATAATACTGCGCCGGAGGCAGATTTATAATATAAATTTACTATTTGGCCATGTTGGAAAGGTCAGATTAAAACGTTCAAAAGGCCACATCCGGCCCCCGAGCCTTAGTTTGCCCAGGTCTGTTATATACAGTATTTTAGATGCTAACCCAACCTGTTGTGAAGTGAGATCTCCCCTGTAAAAAACATCAAATATGACGCTATAACTTCTCTTCTGACTTCTTTTTACCTTTACAACGTATAGATTGTGTGATAGTGTCAAACTAACTCGGTGCTGCCCCCATCTTCTGCATTCACCCTCAGTGTCAGACAGCAGACTGACAGCATACCTGGCATGGCAGTGTAGTGAATTATCTAAAGAGCATTTGCATACTGTTGCAATTATTTCCCGGGGTTAATTAGCTGCGGTGGAACACAGCACCCGAAGAGACCGTCTTCCTGTCACCAGCTCTCACACGCCACCTCAGCTTATTTATTTATTTCCACAGTTTGTTTGTGCGCATATGTGTGTGTGTATTCCTGTGCGTGTCTCTGTGTGTGTGTGCGCGATAGGGAGGATGTGCTGCGAGTGCATCTGCCACTACTGTCAGAACAGCATCCCCACTGCATACCTGTTGCCAGCATCCTTCAGCCATGACTGTCAAGGGACATTTGAGGGGAGTGTACTGTTTGTGTGTGTTTACATACATAGGGATCCATACTGTCCTCCGCCGAGAGTAAAAAATACAAATCTACTCCCGAGACAGTCTCCGGACTAGACCGTCTCCAGATGCTGACAGCTAACTAGTATCAAAAAGAAATGTTGAGAGAGAAGAGGGAAAAAAAAAAAAAAAAGAACTGGGAGGAGGAAACGGATAGAAGGTGCAGGGAGAAAGTGAAAGTGACAGCAAGAGACAGCCATATCCACTGCATGGAGTATATACACTATATATTGGAGTGTCTAGCAGAAATAACAGGTGGATTTTTTTGGTATTTTTTTTTTACAAATAGGAAACCGTATTTAGAGGAAATAAAGTCGCCCCATGTATAAGTTGAGTCAGCATGTTTGTTCAAATGTATGCTATACAATCCATTATTAGAGCATAAAGTGTATCTAAAGTATGTCATTTAATTGAATAATAATTAATTGAATAATAATAATATATTTCAAAAAGAAAAATTTATTGTTTTATCTTGATTGTGGTGTTTTTACAGTTTATGGGACTGTCATGTGAGCCACAACTTTTTCCCCATGTACTACTAAGTTCAGATTTGGGCAAAAAAAAAAAAAAGACTCTAATTGTTTGCCTGCAATCAGTACATTTCCTCACTAAAGAACTAATTTTAACCTTTATACATGACTTATCACATGTAAGTATCACATCCACTTGCTCCTGATCTGGTTCCTTAGCAAACTCAAAAAGTCTTTTTTTACAAGCCTGACTCAGCAACTCAACACTTTAACTCCAAAAATGTATGAATCCTGGTAAGACTTTTTAGTAATAACCTCACATGGGATATTATAACAGATGTTTTGACTGAAAGAACTGCATGTGGTGACAAAAGTATAAACAATTATTATTAAATTCAGGGACAGACTGCTTGCTTTGATGCTCCATTTATACCCACTCAAAATATATCTCTCCCTATCATCTGCTTTTCTTTTACTTGGATACAGAGACAGCAGTCTCCACGACTGGCACCCAAATCAGACTGCACAATCCTGTGAACTTCCCTGTGGCTGGTGAGCCCAGCTGAAGTTACACATGTATAAAATCCCTTTCCGATATTAACCTGCTAATAAGGAATCTCCACTGATGGTTCCTGTTTTCCTCTTCTTGTGCCAATTGCCCCAAGTTTTTTTTTTTTACAATAAGCGCACTGAAATGTGGTTTCAGGCGAGTCCTTGTGTCCCAATCAACAAAATGGTGTTAATGTGTTAAGTCTGACGTCATCACCAAAGCTGTTCGCTGACCTGCTACGGGACATTGCGCATGACTGGACTATGGGACCGTCCAACTCTTTAAAATTCCATAAGTGCTTCCAACTGTTGAATGCTTCCAATTGTCCTGCTTAGGAAAAAAAAAAAAAAAGTTCAATTTAGATCTTTCCATTACTTAAACGGTAACAACTCACACACCATTCCAGAGCCGCGCACACACAAACACGTGAAACACAAAGAGAAGTCATGCTTGAAAAGTGCCACTCTGTCTGCCTCAAACACACACTATACGTACGTATATCCACAAACACACACACAGACACACACCGGTTTCTTTAGAAGTCGGCCGTTCCAATACTTGCCCTGTGTTTGTTCATTGTAATGAGAAGCAGAGAGAGCCGAGCGGATGAGAGGAGTGTGCTGCAGCCAGAATAACAACCCCAACGCCAACACAAACCCAGTGTCTGACCAACACAGGAAACAATGAATCTAACAACATCAACACACTCAGACAAACAACCGCTTCAGACCTTGCTTCTCCTCCCCGCCGCACCTCCTCATCAGCCGTCCAAAAAAACCTCACACACTAAACTTCACAAAACTCCCGAGGATGCTGGGACTTTGGTGAGCGGCAGTCCGGATGGAATGGAGTGGGATAAGAGCCGTAATACCTTTCACGCTCAGAAAGCTTTCAGAGGCAGCCAGGAGTGTCAGAACAGTGTCACGGGATTCCTAAACATCTTTATTGGGTTTGGACCCTGAGTTCCAATCTTCCAAAATGGCTAGGAGCATTTTAGGATGTTTCTGAGCGATGAAAAAAAAAAAAAAAGCCGATGAGGAATCATTAGTAAAACAAACACATTACACAACAATATCATCCAGAGATTATTCCTGCGAGCAAAGGAGGGAAAATCATATTCGGCAGAAGCCTCTTCCGCACTCTTTCATCTTGCACAATCATAACAAACACACACACACACACACGGTAACTTCTCTGACTGACTGCGTCCCTAACCTCAATCACTCTCCGTCTCCTCCTGCTCTCAGGCCACTGAACCATCTCCAGTCATTACACATTTAATCTGTTCTGATCAGTGCAGGGCAGGATTGTTTTCATTGGGGTTTAATGATTAAAAATTTAATAAGCAATGTAGGTAATTACATGTTTGATATGGTTAAAAAAAAAAAAAAAAGAAAAAGATTATTGGAGTGTGTAAACTCATACGTTGGCATACATGACTCTTTAAACACAATTAAAAAGCCGACCTGGATGACACTTGTTTGCAATCGTGTTATAATCAACGTCCGGGAGTGGCGCTCTCCATCACGATCACTTTTCCGTTTATTTTTCTCAGCTTCCTGTCTTTGTTTCTCCTCGCTTTTTTTGCTTTGGGGTTGCACACGGAGAGCTGAAGTTAGCTGGAAGCTGTCTGGGAGCTGATGGTTCTGCTAGAGTGGGGGGAAAGGGAAGGTATGGAGCAAATTAGCAGCTGAGATGGGAAAATAATGACTGTGGCATTGTGGGTAATTAGCAGGTACCGGTACCTATGGAGGGTTGGGAATATAATGATGTGAGAAAAAGACGGAGGAAGAGGGAGAGTGAGGTGAATAACGTGCGCAGTATGTGTGCGTGAGAGAGAGTGAGAGAAAAAAAAAAGAGATTGTGAAATATACGTGAAGGTGTGTAACTCAACTTTTCAATGAAAGGATGTAAACTATCGGGATGGGAGGAAGCGTAATGTTGGGGAGAAGAAAAAGAAGAGAGCAATACAATAGCGTACATGTCATCCCACGTGCAGATTAGCGTGCTCAGACTGTATACAATGAAATAGCGTGACCTTGGCTGGGTCACTCGGCTCTGACAATATTTGCCAGGGCATTGTTTCAAATCAATAACTCATTAACAAAGTACAAAGGAAGTTGCTGTGGGTTTGTGAGATTCTTTATTAGAAAAGAGCGGCTGCGGGCCAGAAAGGTCATCACTGTGACATCTCAGCTAGCCTCGCACCGCCGCCCGGATTGTCAGGTGAAATTACTGCGAGCCCTTAATTGACATAAGGCAAAGGAGAGCAGGCAGGCAGACAAGGCTGTGTTTGTTCCAGTATGACCCTGAGGTGCTCCGTGTGTGTGTGTGTCTGTCTGTGTTAAAGTTTGTGCATGTGTGTCTGTGTCTTTATCCGGGTCGGCCTGTGTGTGCAGATAGACGAGAGACAGGAGGAAAGAGGGAGGGATGAAGGGAGCTCAGAAGGTGGGGAGGTGTGAGGGAGGGCAGGATGGATGTGTTTGATGGTTGACCTGACTAGAAGATTGGGAGCAGGGATCTGAGACCAGCTACACTGATTCTGCCTTTGGCAAACACACAAACACACAGGTATGTGCTCACCCTGACAACCCCTACACACACACACACACACACACACACACGCACATCCCACACATCATGCTCTACAGATATTCCGGAAAAAAAAAAAAAAAACCTCAAACACACCACAAAAGCACACAATTGAACAGACTCGCCTCGGCTTTTTAAACTTTGAAAAGTCCAAATCTGATCCGATCTGGATTGAAACACTTGCACTTCGCACTACACTCCTGAACCACAATGACAATATTACTACTGAGTTATTATTGTACTCTTTTATTATTTATTTTAGTGTATGTGCCTATGCACATAAAACAGATTATATTAGAATAAAACAATAACTAAGTAGTAATATTATCATTGTCATAATGAAATATAATAACACTAATCATTAAGATTGTGACTACTCAACAGGAGTGACCAACTAAGCCACTTACACTACTAACATTAACCTACTAGTGAGCGAGGTACTTCCTACCTCATCTAACACCCACTGTTTGGATTGTATTTGTCTTTTTTGTACTTATTGTGTTTATCCTTTGTTCGGTGCTGTACTGCTGCTGGAACCATAGTTACCCAAAGGATAATCTATCTATCTATCTTTCCGTCTGTCTGTCTGTCTGTCTGTCTGTCTGTCTGTCTGTCTGTCTGCCTGTCTGTCTGTCTGTCTCTCGATCGTACAAAAATAGAAGTCCAAAAATAAAGATGGCATATAGCCAATTTGTTCTGTGCAGCATGAAGGTCAGCTGCCCTCTCGCCCCGGTCATTGACCGCTCCTCTGACCAAGTTCAGAGGTTAATCAAGTCCCTACCTGTCCTTGGAAATGCTGAGTCTCACCTATTGGCACAACCGTAGGCCAGAGGTCCAATAAAGCCTGTCTGTATAATTGCTCCTGGCCCACAGTTTGGGGCAAAGGGGTGAAGGTGACAAAGTGCAAAAACACCAGTTCTATAGAGAAACACGGTAGAGCTGTGTCAAATACGATTACCTGCTGGAGTGTGTGTGTGTGTGTGTCCATGTCTTGATGTTTTATAATCAAGTTTTGCTGTGAGTAGGCGTGTGCGCATTTATGTCGCCTGATTCCTCCGGATGTCGCAGTACAGTGAGGACACGGGGATACAGGGCATCATCTGCTTAGCTCAGACAAGGACAAGGATCTTAACTGGCCCCTGTGGACAGCTGCAGCTGGGAATAATGGGTCTGACTGAGGCAGGGGATAGGACGAGCCACGTATACACACTCTACAGAGTCCGTTCAAATCGAATAAGGTTTGTATGAAGACAAATAACTTCTAGTCAAAGCAAATACGGTGCACCTGTGATGGTTAAAGGGTTAATTCAGGCAACTGGACACCGAGTTGTTTTAGAAATTGTTTCACCTTTCAACCAAGAGGCTTCTTCAGTTCTAACTGTTAATGGGGAGTAACAGAAGTTATATTCTGTGAGTGAGGAGAAAGGGGTGTTTCAGGTCCCTCCAGTTGGGTGGACTTGGGTTCCCATGATCCCAGTCATGTAGTAGGTATTGACGAGTCGTTATCATCTACACCAGGGGTCTCAAATTCGCGGCCCGTGGGCCAACTGTAGCCCATGAAATGCTATTTTGTGGCCCCCACCTTGATGTTAATGTTGAATTTATTGTAATATTTTATACAATAAATTCTAATTATATTTTTATTTGTTCTCCACATTTTATGATAAATCCTACAGTTCACAAAACCCTGATCCACAGTCTCCTTCTGGGTCAGTGTTGTATTACACAGAATCTATGGGAAACTGATTTTTGAACACTGAAAGCTAACACGGCTCTTCAGTGAAATGATAGTGTGGGTGGTCAACTTATTTGAGATTGAGACCCCTGGTCTACAGTTATGGAAAATCCCACCCCAGGTTACTTCAATTTGTTGTTCTTTATATACTGGAAGGTACATTTGTTAGGCCAAATTTAATGTTTACAACAAAACAGAGAAGAAAAACTCATAAGAGTTTAATTTAGGGTCTGATATCATCATTTCATTGGGTTTTTTTTTATAGAAATTACCTATAATCATTTCAGTTATAAAAAAAACTATATATATATATATATATATATATATATATATATATATATATATACACACTGTATTTGGGAGTTATAGTTTATAGGAAACATATGCTAAACATGCATGACCAACATAGAATGATCTACAGTGTTACAGTACAGTACAGTTAATAGAAATGGTTACCTTGTCCCAGAGCCACCTCAGTAAATCGATGTTGCATCATAAAAAAAACTTTCCAAACAGTAGCCTGGAAGGCGAGAGCTGACAAGACTCGAGAGCTGAAAACAATGATGGTGTTTTGTGGTCAGACTTCAGCCTTCGGGTGATATTGGGCAAAAGGAGATGTTGTGCCCCATGAGGTAAACATCCAAGTTGTTTCTGTAAAACCTTTTTAATATTTCTTTTTTTTTTTTTTTTTTCCACAAACCTCTTAGCTAATAATTTACAGTCTTAACAGAAACTCAGACCATCAAATGTAAACACACAGGGGGATAAAATCATTAAACGCAGATAAATGAAAAGAGCCTGAAGTGGTAAATCTAGCACTCTAAAGAGCTACAATACCCACACCCTCCTACCCTCACCGTAGTGTGATTGTGCCAAATGTGTAATTGCAGAGAACAGTGGTCAGAGGCAATGTGCACGATCTCTTTTCATAATCATATACATTCATATCTCATTCTTGCAGTCCCACGAGACTGAAGGTAGTGGGAGAGACTCGGTCTACTATATTTCTAATGCTTCTGGAGTGGTCTCCTGCCAGTCTGCCCCTCTCTCTCTCTGAACATGTGAAAGACGCACAATACAAGAAAAGAAAAGAAAGGAAAATGAAAGGCATGAAAAATAATACTACTTTGTCATTTGCAAAATAATTGGTGCTTTAAAATATGATGAAGCTCTGTTTTTATGCCCCTTGCTCTTTTCCCCCCACTTGGTCTTCTTCTTTCCAGGGCACTGTTGGCCTAATCCCAGCCAGCCAGCCTTGGGTGAACTCTTTGGAAGCTTCTTAAGCTCATGAATGTGCCTTTTGTTACTGCCATTCCTCCGCTTGGCTGACAGAAAATAGCTAACTGGATTACTGCTAAAATTCAGAGTAAAGTGAACTCCCAAAACTTCTATATGGCAAAGCATTAAGAAAGAAGCCCCTCTCCCCTCACCTCCCACCCACAAACCTTCCTCTATCCTCATCAGCAACCCTTCGATTAGACCTTCTATCCTTCCATCCCTGCCTTTATTCTCTCTTTCTTCCCCCTGCCCTAGTGTCGTACAATCTGCAGCAGAGGAGAGGGATTAGATAAGGTTGAGAGGTTGCACACTATGAACCCGAGGCTAAAAAGTAGGAATCCTAAAAGTATTTAAGAGCTTATTAATGTGTGTAAGGAAGCGTATTAATCAACTCAACTAACTCATGGGGGGAACCACGCACGTGAATGTGTGTGTGTATGTGTCGGTCAGTGAGTCAAAACATATTAAAATTTTATTGTGCTCATATTGCCATTCAAGTCTTCAGGCAGGTTGTTTGGCACCACTGTCACAGTGAAAAGTGTTGAAGACTTAATTGACCAATTCTATTTTATATCATCCTAAGGACTTCACTTTATCTGCAGTTCAGTTCTGTCCTTGTACATGTATTAGATATCAGAGCTTCCTAAAATAGCACGGTTACTGTCTGATGTATCTCTTCATGTTGAAAAAAAAAAAAATACATTTTTGTTTAGAGACAGAAATGCAATGCACATTAAGCAGTGGTTTCCTTCCCAAGATGACAAGGACAAAGATATTTCTTGTAGGTTTTCTCACGTCTATAAATGATGACAGGGTCAAAATATTTGAGGTGCTAAAAACCCATTTACGCAGATTTGAGTAGAATTATGTTGTCAAATCAAGCACAAAGAAGTGATTCACTCATCATTTTTGCCTGGACTGACACAAGTTATTGACTGACACCTCCATTAAAACTTAAACTTAGTAAATAAACATCCTACCATTTAATCTGAGATGAAGAAACATACTTAATGTCTTCTCCTCCTTTCAGCTTATCCCTTTCTCAGGGGTTGACACAGTGAGGCAACAATTTCCATCTCACTCGGTATCTTCTACTCTAACTCCAACTACCTCTGTGTCTTCCATCACTTCATCCACCAATCTCCTCTTTGTTTACTACCTGGTAGCTCCATCTCTAGGATCATTCTTCTACCAATGTATCCACTGTCCCTCCTCTGAACATGTCCAAACCATCTCAATCTGTCTTCTCTAGCTTTTTCTCCAAACCTTCCTGTCTGTGTTGTCCCTCTAATCACCTCATTCCTGATCCTGTCCATCCTTGTTTCTCCAAAAGATATTCTTAGCATCTTTAACTCCTCCACCTCCTGTCTTCTGTCTTTTCCTAGTGTCACTAAACCAGACCTGTCCTGTAAGCCTTTCCCTTCACCTTAGATGACTCCCTCTTTCTTTAATCAATTGATTATATTTAAAAAAAAAAAGATTAAGATTGTTGGAATAATTACAACCTGACTATCCCCCTCCCTAATTTTATAATGCATTGTGTCAAAGATATGTGAAGCTGATCTAAATAAACCACACATGTGGATATGTCTATGTGTACTTGTCATCTGACTGTGGCTCACTCAGAGACTGCAGTGGTTGGACACAGGGCAGGAGCTGTAGTGGTGGACGGAGGGGAGGTCATACAAATCCAAATCCTGCCCCACTCCCAGGTCAAAGGGCTAAATTCAAGGGGCTTCAATGTGGAGCCAGCTTTCTTATTCATTCATCTTAATCCTGTGTCTCACAATCCCTGCATGTAAGGACTTTGTTGAGAATTCTAAACCGACTAAATGACCCCTATTTCCGCCAGTTAATGAGGATCATTTTGAATAATCTTCTACTTTGGGGAAAAAAAAAAAAATCAAATGTATGAAAATCAAATTTTTAAGCTGCACCACTAAGAGTAGAGCATAACTGACACTGACACTCACACTGCTTTGGAGAGAGTCCAGTGTAGCATGACATGTTACTCCTCTTGTGTATTTTTGTGCTTTTATTGTTTAGAGACTGAGTGGTGGCCTGGCAGTTAGGGAAGTGGAATGGGGTCTACACGGATTCAAGCTTGAATCCATCAGCTCATATTATGGTACAATGTGATTTGGGTGGCAGTTGTAGAGACTGCCACTCCTGTGACCGGGCAACCAACAAGCAGATGGAGATGAAGATGAATGAATGAATGAATGAATTCAGGATTATATTTTTGTTTGGGATGTTGGTCCACTAAGATATGACTGAACTATTTTGTTTCTCAAATGTGTAGTGTCAAATAAACTTGGCCGGTTTTGGTCTTGTGTAGAGATCATTCATAGATGTTGTAAAATTCAATGTTAGAAGATCATCATATGGACCAATGCATTTTTGCAATGGGTAGTTGAGGGGTAGTTGAGGGCCACATGAGCGAGTAAAGACTGTCTTTGTAACAAAAACTAAAAACGTATTTTAAATAACTATTATTTGAGGTTCAACCCAAATTCATGCCTGAAAAAAAAAAAAAGATTATTTTTTTTGGTTTGTTTTGTTTTTTTTGTTTGTTTATTTGTTTTTTTTTTTTTACATCATTTTACATCATCTTACAACATTTAGATGGTTTCATTTCATTTTCATGACTTTTCAAGTTTAAACTCACTATTGTCATTCCTCTGTGTGGCAGGTCATTAATTTAAACTTATATATATATATATATATATATATATATATATAAGACACTGAAAAACATGCAGTTTGTCAAAAAAATAAAATAAAATCTAAAATTTGTTTTTGTTGTGATTTTGTCTGTTCCACCAATTCTGATATATATATATTTATATATTGTATAATATATTTTATATATTGTAATTGTTTTAATTTCAACCAATTTGGCTTCATTTATTTTAACAATCGATACTGGATCCGTCCAAAGAGTCATTTCCTGAGTTTTGTTCAGTGTCTACAATCCGTGTGTCTCTGTGTGTGTGTGTGTGTGTGTGTGTGTTTAGCAGGCGTCCAGTCAGTGCTGCATGATAAGAATTTTTGCAGTGTGTTTGCACAGTGTGTGTTACTGAGATAATAATCCCAGCGGTCAACAGGAGCGAAGGGCCAGAATTGCACTGACCGGCCCACCATTGGAAGACAGAAAAAAAAATAAAAAAGGGAGAGAACAGAGGGAAGGAAGAGGGTGAGGACAGGGGGAGAGTGAGAGAAATAGATAGATACAGAGAGGGGGAGAGAGGGAGAGAGAGGGAGATAGCCATGTGGTTAACACTTGCTCACTAAGAGGCGACTGGAGCTCAGCCAACCTCTTCACACACAGGCTGACCACACAAGAGCCTCTCTTTCCTCCCTCTACCTCCCATCCTTCCTCCATTCCTTGTTGCCTAACATTTCATCTGCTCGCTTACTCAGCCACCCTCCTCCTTGCTCCTCCTCCTGCACCTTTTTGCCTCTTTTGTCTCCTTCAAACTTACCCAATTTTTCTCCCTCCTATTTTCTCACCTTAGTCTCTCCTCCTACCTCCCGTGACCCTAAACTGTCACCCTGTCCGCCCACCCCACAAGGCCTGTTTTTGACAAACGCATCCTTTTGTTCCCACAACCCTGCATTTTCAGATTATTCCCCTCTCCTCTGTATCCCTGTGCAGGTCCCTCCTTACCCGTATCGGTATCCTTTCCGTCTCAGTTTCCTTCTGTGGGTTGCGGTATTTTTCATAAAATTCCTTCTTCTTTTTGCTCTCTTTGTCTTCTTTCCGTTCTCTCTTCTCAGCAGGTTCGTCTGAGAGTTCAGTGGGAGAGGACAGAGGACTGGACACGGCCGGCTTCTCCACCTCCAGGTAGTTTTCGTTGGGGTTGAGCACCATCACACCGTAGCCTTCCTGAGAGATGATTAAAAAGAAAAGAGTTTAAGGGTGGTTGCGTGCTCATATTCAATTTTTGGTTCCCACATTTTGGAAACAAGTTTGTTTTGTGCAACATTCTGTGTCCAAAAACCTCAAAAAAAGGTATTTATTAGTATCTATGGTTGAAGAATGACAGAAGCTTTTTACACCAGTATGAATTAATTTTTGTTCATTTTTTCCTAAAAAAAATGTTAAAACCAATTAATCAACTTCCCAAGCACATTTACAAGAGTTTATACGAAACAGTGCAAAAATCCTACAAATTAACTCATGTGACTCTACCAGTCCAATAAATATAATGGGGACAGCGGACACAGAGGGCAAGTGTGTTCCTGAGTCTGAGAAGTAACCTGGGATTGGAATTCACTGGTGGTTTCAGTCAGTGAGCAGCATTTAGTGACTTCCAAAGGCCAATTGTCACTAAATATCAAACCCAATCGATTTCACCATCACTCCGCAAAAGAGTTCCCTGCTTCTGTGTATGTGTTGCATCTATGTGACATAAAAACGCTCTACTCACAGAGGAAAAATTACCAATTAAAATGCTTTATATTTTTGTCTTTAAAACCCTTTTATTTTCTTCATTTTAATGATTATCACCACTAAAGGTATACAACAAGGGTTCAAATAAAGAACTGCTATCTGGCCATTTTGACAATTTTCTTGTTTTTTCTTACATCAATATATATGTCATGTCTTTTAAGTTCAGGTAAAGTAACTAACAATATTTATGTTCCAAAATGTCAGTTTTAAATGAAAACATAAATACTCAAGTTCTGATAAAGGGATGATGGGAAAAAAAAAAAAAACTAACTGTGGAAAGAAGGAAGTTTTCACATAGCCTTAAGTGACTTCTTCAACTCTGAGGCCATTTTTAATTAACTGTGTTTATTGTCCCAGGCACTCTGAAACTAAAGCAGGAAATGGAGGGAATCCTGTTTCACCCAACTTGTCCTCCTTTCCAACCGCAAACTCATGGCTACTGAGCTGTACAAACACACACACTCACATATAACACAATTGTCCCACGCTGAGGAGAGCGGGAAATGTATCAGCACTGGCATAAAGACTTTTAGGAGACGTGAAAGGGAGTTAATAGGGGAAGTATAAGGCTCAGCTTTCCTTCTGCAAAATCGCCATCACTTCGGCACGTCTCCTCGTCCCTTATAAGTGATAATACAATGTGCATGTCTCGGTTAATGCATCGTGTGTGTGTGTGTGTGTGTGTGTGTGTGTGTGTGTGTGTGTGTGTGTGTGTGTGTGCATGTATGTCTTATGAGTCCACTGACATCAAACCTGCCACACACCCCTTTCCTTCGACACCTGCTGTGTGTTGACAACAGCAGAAATGACTGAATCTCACACTCAGGCTTATTAAAACAGTCAAGCAGTCATACCATATACAATATGCTAACAATTCAAAATGTTATGTAAAAAAAAAAAAAAAAAGTAAAAAATCCTTAGCATGTGAAACATAAAACTGGTTAGAAAATTGGCAAATAATACATGTGGAAAATATAACTGTTAAATTTAATAAAATGATTCAATAATTCATATTCCACCAAATGCATTTTTTGTAGCATTGGCATAAAAATATTTCTAACCAACCCAGATATTGCTCCATAAATAGTCAACAAAAAATAAATAAAAAAAATGACTGGGGAAGATCAGAGCCTTGTCACCGCGGAGACACAGGCCAAGTTTAGCTCTTCAACTGCACGTTCACACAGATGGATTGACAGATAAAATATGTGAAGAAGGAAACAACGGAGATCAAGAAAGAAAAAAAGTGGGTAAAACAGGGCAGATATTATATATAGATTGCATTAAAGTACAGCAGTCTGACTGAAAAGGCAGGAGCCACAGTGAGATGCAGTCTGTTCACACTCACACCAGCTTTGTGCCACTGCCCACTGGTGGCAGCTTGAGAAAGTAACCAACAAATAAGTGAAACCTATGGCAAAAAAAAACCCAAAGCAAAAATATATATAAAAAAAGAAAATCATATTGAACCATAAATAAATATAAGGCTGCATTCACTCTAACATTTGCTCATATCCTGGTTGACAGAGCTAAAGTGAACACTGTACTTTAATAGTCTGCTCCTAAACCTGGATGCTCCACAGCGGCAGCTCTCAGCCTCAGCCTCAGCAGTCAATCACCCATTCTGGCCTTAAAAACATCCTCATGCTAACCTCAAGGACCCGGTTTCTGGCCTCTAGTGTCCTTATCCTAACCTTGAGTGGCCCGAAGCCTATAAACCTCTGCGGAGCTAACAGTGCTCACCCTTTCAGCTGTCCAGTCACCCAGAAGGACATCGGTGTATTTAGAGGAACAGGGCGCCTGACAGCATCTCTGCGTCGGAAGCAATCATTTACTTGAACACTGAGAGGTCTGTGTCGGTGTCGAGACACAGATCAGTCACTTCCTCCTCTTATTCTTCACTCCATCAAACACAAATAGGTCTGGTGATGGAGGGCTGGGGTAAAGCAAGGGGAGCAAGACAAAATTGCAAAATTAAAGGTTTAATTATTTTTTTTAAAGGCTGGATTTTTTTTTTCTAAGAGAGCTCTGGGAGATTCCAGACTGGTGGTGAAACCCTATGTATAGAATATATTAAAAGACAAATGGTAACATTACGGCTTTCTCTCCATCCCTCCAAACGCCGTCTCCCACAGAGCTCATGGGTAAAACCCCACTCCTTCTCTTATTCGGTGACAGCTGAATCTCCAAACTTAAGTCATTTGGTCTTTGTGTTTCAAAATAACTGTTAAATCTGTCGCTCTCCCTCTCACACGCGCACACACACACACACACTCGGGGACACACACAGACTGGATACACCTGCTAAATCTGATCTTTGTTTTCTGATGTCCTGTCAAAGTTGTGAATCTCATACAAACGCGCACGGCAAACCTTGGGTCAGCCTGCCTTTCTATGCAGCTAAATCTCTCTCACACACACTGCTAACACTGGGTCACTTTGCTTTTGTCCAGATTACACACACAAACGCAAAGACACGCCGGGTCTCAAATAAAGCTACTGCACACGCCGTTGGGACGGCCTTGTGTTTCTGCTGCAGTATGCAAGTTAAGTCTCTTCCCATGCCCTGTGGGTGCCCCTGTGCCACCGCAACACTGAGTCTCTGCCCCGGGGCCAGCGGTCAAGAGGGTTGCCCCGACCCCTGTACAGGGGGCACGCCGACCCCTGTCAGCCTGCTTTGGACTCTCCTTAGTGTTCCTTTGTCGGCCTGTCCTACAGCAGATAGCACAACAAAGGCCGCTGCTGCTACGGAGACCGGGACTCATTTCATCACTTTGATGAAAATCCTCCTCCCTCTTCCAAATCTGCAGAGTCTGCAGAATCCAAATTTGCAAAAAAACCTTGCAGAAATAGGTGGAAGTAACAAAAAAAAAGATCAATATTAAATATCGATATGATATATAAAAATATCATATACTTATACATATATATGCATGGCTGTGTAGACACAGTCGATACGTCCCTGACGTGCCCTCTTTGTTGTCTTATTAGAGACCATTTGTGCCCTGACAACCCAGAGATAATTATTTCGTCTTTAACGCTCCATTTTGATGTTATGAAGAAAAAGCAAAAGTGGACACAGTGAGTGAATAAGCTGTACCTTTAAGAAGGCTGTGTCTCTAATTTTTTCTCCCCCGGTGTTGTAGTAATGAAATGAAATATGTCTAATGTGCGGTAGAAGGTAGAGAGGCGGCCGGACCGAGAGAGTGTTTCATCTGTGTGCGTGTGTAACTCACAGACACTTTGATGTGAGAGCTCTCATGTCGTCAGCCTGGGCTCTGGGCACAGGGAAAGGACAACACTTGACAGGTACAAAGCACGGCTGATAGCGGTCACGGGTGCACGCAGCGAGGAGAGAGTATAGTTTGGTTGCATGAAATTTCCAAGGTGCATGTGTGACTGGGAGCTTTCATTTTGCACCTGTATTGTAATACATGTTCTGCGTCTTAAAACTAACACTGCTGCTTTAATATGCAGCAGGTGTCCACTGGAATTATCGCCCGGGCGGCTTTGTCGGTTTTCTGTCGGGGATCCCTTCTTCTTAACCGCCTTCTCTTTCACTTCCTTATTCCTTCAAACGCAGCTCATGATTTGTTGCTTGAGCCTGATTGACAAGGAAGAGACGGTCAGCCACTGTAGCTCAGCCAATAAGAGGAGGAGGATGACGAAGAGGAGGAGGGGAAGATGTCTGGAGGCTACAGTTGGGTTTGTGATCTGAAGGGGGCACAATAGCTACCGGAGGGATAAAGGCCGGGCTGGAAAATAAATGCAGACGTCGGCACGCCCAATGAGTTTGCGACAGATCGCATTTAAACGGAGTACGATAACAAGTTGGAAGCATTATGTCGAAAAAATACATGTAAATGAGAACATGGGTGAATCAGAGAGCAGAGCGTCATATCCATTGCACTCTCACTCTCCCCGCCCTGTCAGGGCCACCCTGCTCTGCGTGACCTTGTCTGTCTCCGTCTCTACGTGAACCTTTCTTGCACGCAGGGCCTCTTTATCCATTCAATCCCCTCCTCTTTCTCTCTCACTCTCTTTTTCTCTCTTTTCCCCAATCTCTCCATCTCTCTCCCTCTCTTTTCCCACTCCCTCCCTCCCTGAGGCAGACATACCACACAGATCGCACACACAGCACTGTCAGATTAAGTCACGGTGCCCCCTTCTCATTTTAGCACAGCACCCGTCTCAGGCACACACAAACACTCACACCTTTTACTCTTGCCCCCCATACTGGCCACACAGCAGCACAGTGCTGTTTGTTCGCCCGCAGACCATTGGGAGAAACCCTTACAGTAGCACAGAGGCTATGAAAAGGCATATGTAGGAAGTTAAGGGTGATTTGAGAGAGGATGAGACGGGAATGTCATCACCCTGTCAGCACAGAATCAATCATCCTCTTGATAGCTGCTAATACTCAGGAGAGCATGCCGGTGCTTGGAGGATCCGGATGCGACTTTACGGACTGGGTTAAAAAGCAACACGAGGCTGAGGAGTTTACACAAACACAACCTTCAGAAAAGTTGATTAGGACAGTGGCTATAAATGCAATTATAAGACGAATCTCTTGTTTAGCAATAAACCACATTTTACCCTTGTTCTGATCTGAGCACCTGGGTGGATCCATCTTTTTATACCTAACCTTCATGATCAAACATGATGCTTTTTACACCATTAGATAAGGGAGCCCAATGGGTAGATCTCCAAAGGAGTGTTGGTAGAGCCTGAGCAATAGCTAAATAAAAATAATAGTACAGTATAACATATGTTGTATGTTAATGTAGAGCGTAAAAGGTAAAATATATTTAGAGTTTTCAATTTAGGTACAGTAGATCACTTCAGCCGAAAAGTAGCTTACAAGACAAAAAATTTGTGGGCTGCCCATGCATTAGATGCTGAATCAATTCTCTCGCTCTATGTTTTAGGCATTTTGGTGTTACGGACAATATTGTACTTAAATATGTTGCCCTTCTAAACTCATGTGTAAATAATCCACAGATTTATAAATCCTAAACCTGTATTCGCACCCTTCAGAGGTCATGCTTTGACTTGAAAAATAAACAACAATAATATAAATAAAATTATAAAATAATAATAAAAAAAAGATTTTGGTAAAAAGATGTTCAAATGACATATCAGGTAACTCTAACTTCAGTATTCATTAACCTCCGAGCCAGCATAGAGACCAAAGAGCCAACACAAA
The DNA here is from genome assembly GCA_016785265.1 of Paraplagusia blochii. Classification (NCBI taxonomy): domain Eukaryota; kingdom Metazoa; phylum Chordata; class Actinopteri; order Pleuronectiformes; family Cynoglossidae; genus Paraplagusia; species Paraplagusia blochii. The sequence continues at coordinate 106,271 of JAFBJS010000780.1, forward strand.
TGTTTACGCAGGGAAAGTGAGACAAATTGGAGCTTCATTCCCTCACCTGCCCTCCAAGTTAATTTTAAACAAATCACCCACTGCAAGGGTGCACTTTTAATTAAGTTTCTCAAAAGTCAACTTTTTCACTTCATGTTCAAAGACTGCGATTGTGCATGCGTGTGTGTGTGTGTGTGTGTGTGTGTGTGTGTGTGTGTGTGTGTGTGTGTGTGTGTGTGTGTGGTGCCAAAGCCAAGCTAATTTGGTCAAAGTAAATAAGACTGCAGTAATGATTATCTTTTTCTTGATCTTAATGAGCAGAAATAGTTAAGGTTAGAATCCGAGGCTAACCTTTGGAGTCTAGTCAAGCAGCCGAGTCTCTGTAATAGGCAAGTGAGATTTTAACCTTGGCGTGGATGCCTTGGCTCATTTAGACATTGTTTATAGAAGGAGTTGAATATTTATTAATGAGTTCAAAGTGGAGCGACGGGGTGGAGGAAGAGCAGAGAACAGCACACAGCAGCTTCTGATCCCTGATGGTTTAGCTTCTTTTTCATGCTCACATTTACATTTATTTATCCCTGGTTTATTTCTGTTCCTCTCCAGAACGCTCTATTTCAAGCACCTAAGACATTAAGACGTTCACTTCAAGTGGCAATTATTTACTAAACTGGATGTGTGTGAATCTGCGAATATCCTCAGCCACTATTTGTACTGGTTGATCGAGCGTTCAAGTGTGCGGACAGAGCACATAAACATAATGCATAGACATACACATTGGGAGGCCTGCTTCATCTGTTCCCAGCACGACGCACACAGAGGGAGGTGCGGTGTTGGGTGGGGGTGGCTGGATTGGGGGTGGATGTAGCATTAATCACCGTCCAGGTGGAAATTGTCAGAGCTATCGATTCTGCAAGTAAATGTTACACCAGTCATTTATCAATTTTCACCCTGTTTCTTTACAGACCTGCGTGTTATTTGCAAAGATACAACCGTGAACGTAAACTCAAAGACACGTTAAATTCCACCGCCGACTGACCGCACGTGTCACCCGCAACAAAGTCACTTAGCGATGCTTCTAGTTCTTTCTGTTTTACATTTGGAGGAAAATCAAAAAAAAAAAAAAATAATAATAATACCGACGAATGATTCATGCCTCAGCCAGCAGTGTTGCTCTGGCAGGTTATCAAATCTGTTGCATAAGAAATTAACAACACCACCAGTGTTCTTTAATATTAGAAAACACCATCGTGTGCTCGCCACACACAGCGATACAGCTGTCTCTTATACACATCTTGGGAACCCCTGCTTGTTTTTCAGAAGACCTGCATGTTATTTGCAAAGATACAACCGCGAACGTAAACTCAAAGACACGTTAGATTCCACCGCCGACTGACCGCACGTGTCACCCGCAACAAAGTCACTTAGCGATGCTTCAAGTTCTTTCTGTTTTACATTTGGAGGAAAATCAAAAAAAAAAAATAAATAATAATAATACCGACGAATGATTCATGCCTCAGCCAGCAGTGTTGCTCTGGCAGGTTATCAAATCTGTTGCATAAGAAATTAACAACACCACCAGTGTTCTTTAATATTAGAAAACACCATCGTGTGCTCGCCACACACAGCGATACAGTCAGAAGGAAGAAGAGTCCTCAGCCCACAGAGGAAAAGCTGTGGGGAAATAAATACAGGAGGCTTATTCTGATGCCGTTAGCATTTTGATTTATATATTCTATATTGTCTCCCCTAAGCATACACATGTATTTTTAATGAGGGCACAGAGAGATATAGATCATGGAATGATAGGTGCCTCCCTGCCCTCCTGCCTAACTATTTAATGTATAAATCAGGGAGAAAGGAGTGCAGAGAGGGGGAGCCAGAGAAGCTACAAAAAAGAAGGTAAGTCAGGAGGAGGCAGTGGAGGCATCCCAGGGGCAACCCTGTCCTGGAGGCCACTAATAACTCCCAGGAATGGAGTGAGGAAGGAGGAAAGGAGAGACGGAACAAAGACAAAAATCATATGTCGCCAGATTGCACCTGCACTGATAGAAAAAACAAAGAGTTTCAAATAGTTATATGGAAGATTTCAAAGCAAACTGACAGACTGTGGTGTGGTATATATAGTAAAAAAAAAAACCCGGATACCGTCCGGTTTCTACCTGCATGCCTGGTAGTAACTGGGTCGAATACAGAATGAGTCAGGTGATGAAAGCAAACAAGACACCTGGCAGTAAGAGACAAGGGACAATGGCATCTATATATACACCAGTATGTTTGCATGATAAAAGACAAAATCAATTCAGTATAATGACTTGGGACAATGGTCAAATAAAAATGTATCTCAAAATGAATTTTGTTGAACCAAAAAAAAAAAAAACATTTCAATCTTGCAGTATAGACTGTCTACAGTCTTGTAGTAGACAGAAAGTTTGTCCATCCATTGGTTAATGTTCAACAAGTCAACAAGAGAAGGTAAACCAAGGCTTGGTCTTTTAATGTTATGTATTGCATGAAAATCATAATTAAAATAACATTTCTAGTTTAACTAAAATAGCACATAACCACATTTTTTTCAAAGTTTATGTATAGTACAAGCCCAGATGTTGCTACTTGAGCAGATGATCATTTCTGCACATTCAAACTAAATCAGCACTCCTGATTTACTTCTGGGTCACACTTTGACCCAATAGTAAAACATCACGCAAAGTATAGCAGAGTTATACAACCGGGTGCCTTCAGACCAATAAAAAGTCACATTGTGTACCATGAGTATTTGTACAAAGACATTAAACTTTATAAAACTGACAACATTTCAGCTGTTTACCTGGTTCTCCTGCAGGAGTTCTAACAATATGAAAGTTTTGAAGTGGGGATGCTGAAATATCCAGTGTGTGTATGTGTATGTGTGTGTGTGTGTGTGTGTGTGTGTGTGTGTGTGTGTGTGTGTGTGTGTGTGTGTGTGTGTGTGTGTGTGTGTGTGTGTGTGTGTGTGTGTGTGTGTGTGTAGTGGGCGGTTATGGCGCACGATACAGTGTGTGTGTGTCCGACTAAGGGTGTGCGCAGTTGAGGAGTGTATATACGAAAAAATTGCTACATCACACACTCTTCCCCCCTTCAAACTGTCGATCGCAGGGGGGAGTGTGCACAGGAGGCTGGGGGGTTTCAGTAGCATCAACCTTTTACTTTTTCAAGCACTAAACAAATTGCGTGTGAGCGGCATGACTCAGCACTATGAGCAGGCTGTGAGAACTGCGATAATGGAAGTAGTTGCAAATGCATCCCTGCTTCCGCCGCCTATAGGTTGGACGTAATAAAAATGTAAAAAATCAATTGACCTACTTTTATACTAAACCAGGTTTGGATCAGCCATTTATATATGCATAGCTGTTTACTTAGACGACTTAAATTTGACAGATGTTTAACAAAAATAACCAAAAAACAATGAAGGCTGCAAGTAAAAGCTCAACTCGAAATCAAGTCTGGTCCAAAGTGCATGGAAGTACCGTGTGTGTGACATTCAAAGACATAAGTTGAGAACATGCCCCACTCTGTGAATTCTTAAAGAGCACTGTCGATGAATGTTCCCGCTTCACCATCTGGACAGGTAGTTAGCACGTTAACGCACACGAATGCAGACACACACGCTCACACTCAGTGGGTGTGAGACGCAAGGCCATATGTACATACTGAGCCAAGAGGGGTCAATGGCAGGACACATCTAAACATTGTCGACACATGAACACATGCGTGCACTTTTGTGTATGCAATGACCGGGTCGCAAACACAACCAAATGTGCATTTATGTGGTCATATACTACGAGGTTGATGTACAATAGAAGAAGAAGTGGGTTTGTAAAAAGTGAGATGATATCCTAAAGAAATGCAGTTTTATATTTTTATTTTTTTTTACTAACTGCTGTGATATAGCTCATGAAATGTACCTGGGCCGTTCTGACTGTCATTTACCAGTAATTGTCATTGTGTTTGTGAATAATGACACTACTCCACTGTGCTCAGGGGTATTAATCTTACTGAACATCACAGGACCACTAAGACCCCCACGGGCCAACGGTCAAAGAGAAATCCCTTCACCCCTGCCCTGTTATTGTGACCTGGTATAGAAGAGGAGCAGAGTGGACTGGTGGTCCTGCCAACGTAGACAACTGCTGCTGCTGTGAGAAATGCGTCTTAAGTTTCAGGTTAAGTGTGACCTTTCCTAAAAATGGAATTTGCGATCTTATACAGTGTGTGTAAAATATTCATTTCCATCTGCAGAAGTATTGTACAGGCCGACAGTCTAACAGGCTGGTTATAAATCAGAACACTATCATCTATTTGCAATGAGACACACACACAGAGTGTGAAAGTCCCAGAGTGTGACCTCTGTCTAAGTGGAGCTGCACCACAGGTCCGTGAGCCACGGTGGGTCACCACAGCCAATCAGCAGCAGTGTTTGAAGTGTGAAGGGTAAACACTGCGGTTGCTCCGTTCTGCCTTTTACTCTGCTTACTTTTAAGAGGTGCAACTTAGAGAAGAGGTGACACGGAATATTGTTCGTCCGTCCGTCCGTGTGCGTGTTCCAAGACATTTTCCATAGTGTCATTACCACATGGCCTGGGTTTACGCTTCACATCGCACACATGGAGCTACGCATTTACGTTGGAATCCCCTTCATCCCCTCGCCATACGCTCAAATACACATGGAGAAATCCACACTGTGGCAACTAAGGAAACCATGCATGGAGCAATAGACATTTTCCTATTAACCCGGCGTAGCCTTCAAAAACGGTTGAAAGCAATTAACCATGGAGAGCGGCTGTAAAACACATCCTCCTTCTCTCTCTGCCCGGCTCTGTTTCACACACAGCCTCCACCCCCTCGTCCCCACCGCCGCCGCAATCCTCGCTCAAAGCTCTTTCAGATCTACTACTTTCTTTTTTTTTTTTAAGACCACCTGTTGTCTATTATTTTTACATACTGCTTTTCTCATAAATCATAACACTGGGTAATTAATCAAGCTGTCAAAACAGGGACCGGGGGTCACCTGGAGGGGTCGGAGGTGGTCGCAGGGGCGATGGAGGTCTGGGTCACACCGCATTCCTCATTATCAAGTTGGGATGGGAGAGGGGCCAGGCAAACAAAAGCCAAAGCAGATGGGGGGAGGGTGGGCAGATGAAAAAGAGAGAGAGAGAGGGAGAGAGAGGTATGGAGAGAGAGAGGGAGAAGAAGAAACTGACAAACAAAAGTGAAAGAAGCTGTCAGCTGCCTCCAGATGAAGACAGGGGAGGCGATTTTGAGAAGGGAGACATCACATACATGGGTGGGTGGGGGAAAGGGGGAAGAGGGAAAAAAAAGGGAAAGTGGCATTAAAAAAAAGAGAAAAGAACAAAAGAAATCTACAACATGTTTCAATTGTATGGACCTGAAATTGGCTGCAGGGCGGAGGAAGAGGGAAGGAGGAAGTCGGATGCCGTGGTTTCTCCACTGAGAAAATAGGGAATCAGCTGTGGAAGTATGATTGTTATCTTGCTCTCTTTTTGTGATGAGACAGACTGATATTCGTGTCAGACGATTCCATAGCCTTGTCTCTATGGGTTCAGTGCCAGTTCAGAGCACAGACTACAGGCCTGGAGAGTCATATCACCAAATCAACAATACACACTACTGATTACATCACAGAAATGAAATCAGCCCTCAAGCATCAGCGTCGTATACAACCCATGCAGATATACAGAAGCTCAGCATGAGTCATGTCACTTAAGATATTCATATTTTAGAAAACTTTAGTCTGAAACCACTTTTTGCCTGTCATCCTGGTTTACTACGACACTTGGAAGAGCATTTGCTCTCATCACATGACCAGATTACATATAATTTGATATAAAAAGAAAAAAAAAAGTGCATATTTGAGGTGGATGCTCAGGAGGCTGGATGGAAGGACGTGGGCAGATGCCTGAAATGATGGGGGAGATTAGAAAAAAAAAAGGGAATAATTTTAAAAGTGCAAATGCCGCGGAACTCCTCGTGCTTCTGTGTTTGCCCCAACCGCCCCCCTCCCCAAGCTTGCGCAGAGGCTGAATTCTCAGGCGTGGCTCGCTCTATCAAAAACATCACTCTCGAATGAGGCGCCGACCATTGCGCAAAATTAGCTGTCACCCTTTCCTCAAAATCTTTGTTAATCTTGTTTCCAGTGTTTGCGGATTTATCAGCACATGCATCAATGTCAGCTCCTTGGTTACTGAGCCGCACTACTTGGGAGAAGATATAATTAAAAATGTTTGGGGTGTGCGGAGGTGGAGGGAGGGCTGGGGGGGGCTACCGAGGAGCAGCAGTACTAGGAAAGGCAGGGTGGGGGTTGTGGAGGAAGAGGAAGGTGAAGTCTTGTAGTTTCCCCAGAGAGTCAGGAAAAGACGCAGACAGTGATAATACGGGAGCAGGGCTTGGGCCGCCCCTCTCTTTCCCATTCTTTGCTATCACCCAGGTCAGCAGTTGCTGCTATCTCTTTAATAATGCTGGTTTCACTGATCTGGCCGCTGGTCGGGAGGCTGGTCTCACTGTTAACAGCTTGACATAGAGGAAAACAAAAGCCAAACGTATCCATCGAGCGATAGAGCTGCCTTATCGAGCATTTGATGCACAACAAACGGCAACATTTTTTTTTTTTTTTTACACGGTTTGGTGCAAACCCAGAAAGACAATCATACAGCAAACAACATGCATCATTCTGAGACACGTTGACATGCAGTGGATGGTAAAAACAGAATTCTGCGTGCATGTAAAACAGGTCGACTCCAAGTAAAAACACTGTGACATCTGTAGCACCATTGATGAATTGCACGGTGACACCGCAGACTCGATCCTTGATAAGTTTATAGTATCTCCTATTATCATATGGCTTTTAAAAAAAAAAACATTTTTCAAAAATCTCATTTGCACATTGTTCTGTACAAAAAGAGCTGCTGTAAAACTGCCAGATAAGAGTGTAAACTAAAAACTACAAAATTAAAATAGAAGATGGCACACTATACAGAAGATATGCCATTGGACATCCTATGTTCATCTTGAACTTATACTAATCCGGCTGAAGAAGACTGGACTCAATGCAGCAAGAAGAAATGATAGCTGGAAATTAAAAAAGATAGGTTTCAATGCTTAGGCAATATAGTTTATTTTTCCTAGTTGACTAAATTGGAGATCTGGACTGCAGGCAGGCCAGTAAAGCTAAGGGTCACATGGATGCCTGTAACACATTGGATGTTGAGTTTCTATACGAATGGCCAGGTGAAAGTTAGCTGCATATGTCTAAAATATTACATATGATTACTTATATACAATATATAAAGAAAATAAAATTGCCAGGACTGTTTAAAGAGACAGAATTTCAGCAGATGGTGTTCATCTGCTTCATATGTGCAGGACGAAAAAACTCAGACATTGTTATAAAAATAAATATACCAGTGAATTACCATGCAGGTTCAATTCAAATAGAGAGTCTGATGACTTTGCTACACTTTTCTATCCACTAAGGACAGCTGTTTAGAACAACGTTCCCCAAATCTTAATCTTTCGCTGTCCTTGACGCAGCTTTTTTTTTTTTTAAATCTTGGTTCAAATATTCTCTTGTCTTTCAGATCTTTTCTTCCACTTCTTTTTCCCCTTTATCCAGACCTTTAAGAGCAGGCTGGCAGGTTTGGCTGGGAGGTCGCGTATTCCCCCTCTTCATTAGTGAGAAAATGGACTCTGGTAAACGCTTGTTAAAGCCCTTACCTACACTCCCCCAGTTAATGGGAGTGATCCATTTGTGTCCGTTTCTGCCTGACAAGGCTTTACTGGAAGATTAATAGTGCGGTGTCAGGCCACGGCCACCCTCTGTCCCGTTCTCATTTCCTTTCTTCTGGGACGCACACATGCAATAATGGAGCCCCGTCTTTTGTTGTAACACCATGATTAGCCAGGGAGAAAAAAGCAAAGGAATGACAGAACGAGAGAAAGAAAACAAAAGAAATGTAAGAAAAACTCTTCTCTTTTTACGACACGGTACAAGTGTAGGTTTTAAGGTTGTGAATTACAGGTACTTGACAAGGGCAATGTGATATTATTAATTAATCTCTACGTGAGGTGAACGGAGATATAATGAATCACTTATGGATATTTTCTGTGAAGTTAAAGGATGGTTTTAGCTTAGTGTGATCCAAAGAGAGGTCCTAAAGGAGTAAAACATATGACAGAAAAAGAAAAAAGGGAGGAATTGGAGCACCATGGGAGAAATAATAGAGACAGAATAGACACAGAAAGAGAAAGTGAGGAGTAAGGCGAGAGGAGAAGTCCTTAAAGGGCCACCCAGGGTTTCGTCTATCACCCAGGCCCCCCAGCAATCCCTCTTCCTTTTGGGATGACACTGTCAAGTGCTCCGTCCCTTTACTGGGTGAACAGGATAATCGCTCCTAATAATTACACAGACGTTCCCAGGAAGTCTGTCATGTCCAGGAAGAGCAATTCCTCAGATGAGAATCCCATGGTGTTAACAAGACTGGAAATATAAAACATCGGAGTGGAATTAAAGTAAATGCAGGATACACATGGTTTTAGAGATATTGTTTTTTTTTTATTATTATTCCAAACTGTCGACAGTAGAAGAGAAACACACGCACTCACAAACAGGTGACCTCCATCACAAACCCCTCCTCACTACATCACAGTCAGTGCCAGCAGAGAGCAGAGTGTCTCACAGAGCAGAGTATGGGGACGGGAGCTGCTGGTGTCTCATTAAATTCTTGGGATTGTCTAATTGTCTTTGGTGGACCTCAGAGAGACTAGGACATTATACTCATTGCAATTAACCAAACAAAAGAGCCAAACCGCCCAAGCGCAGGGGACAAGGCGGGCTAGGGGGGAGCGAGCTGTCCAGCCGGGACCAGTTCAACAGAATACAAACACACACACACACACAGAGAGACACCCAAGGAAGGCCCAAAAAGAAAAACTAAAGAACAAGAGAAAAGATAAGAGGGAGTGCAAAAAAAAAAAAATGCCCTGGAAGGAGGGAAGAGGGTGAGGACTCAGACAGATCTTGGGATTGGCCAGATGTCGGAGTTGGAGGGGGGCAGGGGTGGTGTTGAGGGGGTCAGTCAGGGTAAGGCAGCCAGGGAGGAGGGTGTCTGTGCTCATTTGAGACGCACCTTTGTGCTGGACCTGTCTTGTTTACTGCACTACAGCTTAGCGGTGCGAGGGTCCTATTCAGGGTGCAGGCCTTTCAGAAGGTACTGAAGGAGCCCTTAAGCCCACTTAACTACCATTTTCACACACTCTGCCTGCTCTCCTCTTTGTCCTTGCCTCCATTACATCAAACGCAGGAACAAAGGCAGGGAACAGAAACTGAGGCTGGCAGAATGGCGCCCATCACAAATATTAATTTGAAAAGGTGTTAGAGAGTAGAATCTACTTTTATGCACAAGGACAACTTGGGTTTTTTTTTTTTTTTTTTTTTTTTTTCTTCTCACTCTACCTCATGGGAGGGGCGAAGGGGAGGCTGCAATGAGCTTGGTTTTCAGGCAAGAGGGGAGGCTGAGGACTTGCAGCACAATTATCCAAGAATAAGGTGGTCGGGACGTGGCACACCGCTGAAGGCTGTGCACACACGAGCAGGGACGCATGCATGTCCTCCACCTATTATATAAGCTCTACACATCAGGCCGCGTTCACTGGCCAAATCTATCAGGAAGAGAAATCAGAAAAACACACACACACACACTAAAAAAACCACCCCTACGACGGGACTCTAATGATCTTCTCAAGAAAAATATTTAATACCATAAGTCAGCATAAATGACGGCATGAGAAACCAACACAGCCAAAGCATTATACACATATATCAAGATGTCAGCACGTTCTTCCAGACACACTTGACTGAAGCATATTTGCTGGCAAGTAAATGGGTTAGTAAAACTGACCTTGAATTGACTGGTGGAAAGATAATTGTCTGAACTAGAGGTAATCCACAGTCCACTGCTCTTATTGCTATTAGCAGTGTGCGCACACGCACACACACACACACACACACACACACACACGCACATGCAGGCACACATGCTGAACACACACAAGTATTCACACAGGTGCATGGCGGGTGCATTCTCAGTGGAATGCTGTTTTAGTCAGATCACATGAAAAAAGTGGGGTGAAAAGTTTACCCTGCCATTACCCATTAGAAAAAAAAAAAAAAAAAAAAAATCTCCTTGCTTCTCGCTGACATCGTTTAACACACACACACAAGTGCATGCACATCAATGCACTTGCACAGATGCAACAATTCAGGAGTCATGGTCAGGGTATCTGGGTTGTTGAAAAGCCCATCCTGTGAGTGTATCCATAGTGCATCCCCCTAATCTGCAGGATACAAACACCGCGGTGCTGCTACCGCCGCCCACACCTCACTTTGTCCACAGGTCCCGCTGCCTGTCGGACCAATCACTGCGCCTGCCCCGGCCCTGACTCTAAGTGGACTGGCGTTCACCCAGCTACTCTGGCTGACCCTGCAAACATGTGGTCAGCATGGGTGCAGCCGACCCTCAACCCTGTCAGGTGTAGGCTGGGAATAGAAAAAGAGTTTTAAAGCCAAAGGATGGCATCAAATATTAGATGTATTCCAAAAAAGATAAAGTTTTTTTAAAAAAGGCAGAATGTCTACTGTAAGAGTAAATAAGATCAACAGGAAATAATTTAATGCAACAATGTCAAATTAAACACAATCAACTGAGATGGACAGATACCAGGAACTGGATGAACTTATTTTTTTTAAAGAGAAATCTGGCTGTCAAGTTAAGTATATGTGCTATATGAGAATTCTGGCATGTCCAGATTTTTCTCCCCTTGTCTGTTGTGTCAAAAAGAAGACAAACTCAAGAAACTATAGAATTTATTAAGAATAATCAACAAAACAGACTTTTCAAAAACTTTTTACAATCTGTATTCTGATTATTTTACAAAACTATTTTTGGCATTTTTTTTAAATATACAGATTTTTTTTTTTAATACATTTCCCCTACTTTTAATTATAGTTATTTTGTTTATCAAGTATAAGTTTTTTTTTTCTTTTTTTGGTTAAGTTTCAAACATGCAGTCATGGAAAAATTTTAATGCATGGTTCCACTGTAGTATAGTACCAGGACAGGAAAACATGGAATGCCTAAAAGCACTGTTTTAGGCATTTTATTTAGAATCAAAATGAACAGGAATTTAAAGAAAACAAATGGTGATGTAATATAGATTTTCTATTTATTTTATTTATTTTTTCCCATGGATTTATATATCCAAATATAAGGGTGTACTGATAGAAACAGCCCAAAACTACTAGTATATGGCCAGGTACCTGACTTGTCCACTCACCCAAGATCCTAAAGGGAGGGGGAAAAGCAGGGGTATTACTTTTGATGGCTGACAGAGTTGCCACTGCCAGAATCAAACATCAACTCTGTGGGGAGGCAGGCAGGCAAAGGCAAAGCTATTTGGTTGGGGGAGGGACACGCTATTCACTTGTGCACCACCCCCCTTCAAAAAACATACACACTTACAATTACTCATAATCTCCTAATGATGCAGCCCTGGGGTTGGTTTGCTAACATAACCAGAGGGAGAGAGAGGCACGGAGAGACAGAAACAATCTGAAAGACGGAAAAAGACAATCTGCAGGTGTCCAGTAAGAATCAAACCTAAATCAGGGTTTGTGCTACGTTACGTGCGTTGACCACACACTGAGTCTTTCACACACAACCGCTCCGCTGCTTTGCAACGCTTAAAGAAATAAATTGGAGCGATCAACAGAGAGAGGCGAATGGGGAATAAAAATAATGCTCCTGAAACCACTACATTTTAAGGATTTGAGAAAATAGGGTGGAAGCAAACAATGTGCGGAAGAATAAACAGGGAAAAATGATGATCACTCATTCTGTTGCACATTTATCTGACGTGATAGTTAGATAGATTTTTACTGGATGGTGTAATGTTGTGCTACAGAAAAAAACATAAGTGGGTGAAAAACAGTAATCTCGACACTTCAAAACACATAATGATAAGCAGCAGGATGTGTTTTGAAGTTGTTTGAAGTGGTGGCATAGAGGAAAATGACTGTAAAAAAAAAATATATATTATATTCAATACTTCAGACAAAACCGTTGAGAAATGACATGCCGCTTTGTGACGCAGCAAACAAACGCGAGAGCACTCTAAACCAGAATCTGACGGAGTCTAAATGCCTGATGAAAGACAGAAGATGTGAAATGGACGAGGATAAAAAGAAGTAAACTGAATAATAAGGTAGTTAACAATGTATCCGTTTTTAACCTGTGAGGGACTGCAAGGCTTCAGGTTCGAATCCACGAGATCATAGCAGTGTCCTGATCCCTCCATAACTTCCAGTGAGCTCAACACCCACAGGAAGGCTCACCGTATGGAGCAGTGTGCTTTGTGTGACCCTGTGTCTCAGTAACATAAGAGAATAAATATGATTGAGTGAATGCATTTTGAAGTGAAATGTCATGAAAAAAATATATACTGATGGTTAATTCCGTATGAGTTAGTTTGTGAGTGTGAGAGAGAGGGTTTCAGGATAGAAGAAAAAGGATGCAGGCTACGAGGTGAGGATACCACCACAATAGTTTGTCTCCAGGGAAGAGTTGTGGGTGTTTCTGTGACAAAGCCGTCTATTTCCACAGGCGCTCAGTGTCTGGTCTCCCTCTAGTCCCTCAGAGTCCTGGCCTTGATCTGGGCAAACACTGTGTATTTGTGTGTGTGTGTCTGTGTGTGTGTGTGTTTCTCTGTTTATCAGCTTCCATCATTTCCTGCTATTGAGTCACAGCTGCTCCACACCAGGACAATTCCTCAACCATCCAGTCTCTTACAGTACACACTGTAACAGATGGACACAGATGAGAGAAAAGCTTCATCATGCTAAAGGACGGTAATGCTGCAATGCATTTTTAATCTTAAGGTACATGGCACCTCCAGGGGGAGATGAGAGGACAGAACTGAGAAAAAGACTGAGCTGGATGGCAAAAAATAAACTGAGAAAAGGATTTGAAGAAGATGATTTATCAGAAATCAGTATTGAAAATAAAAAAGCCTGACATAGATAGATAGATAGATAGATAGATAGATAGATAGATAGATAGATAGATAGATAGATAGATAGATAGATAGATAGATAGATAGATAGATAGATAGATAGATAGGAAAAGGAGGGAGGGAGGGGGCAGCACTCTGGGAAAAGGAAATTTTGATCAAGTCTGACAGTATACTGCCACCTATCTGTCTGATCCAGAACAGCAGCCTAGAACATATCTTCAAGTCTGTTGTGCTTTATTCTTCTTTAATTGTATTCAGATAAAGAACACACACAAAAAAGGGATCTTAGATAGAAAAATAAAAAATAAAAAAAAAATGCAGACAGTGACAATTTTGGAGTGTAAGACATCCAGAGATGGGGGTGAAACATGCCTGCTACACAAAGCCTGTTGAATCAAAAGGTACACACAGCAGCCCTGGAGCAAACGTCTGCTCACCTGCCAAACCAGCCAGACCTAATCTAGCTCTCCCTTAACTCCTCCTTCTGTCTCTCCTCGTATCCTTTCCTCTGTCTTTTCTCTCTGGCCACTTCCTGCTTCATAAAAGCTGCAAACTGCAAAGTTTTAAAATATGTTCACAAATATCAAAACTTACATAAACTAACGCAGAAGTTATTTACCCGGATACCTGGACACTTTAATATTCCAGGGAATAAAGCAAAAATCCACTTCCGGCACTCAGTATTTAACATGAGAATAATGTATAGGTCAAAACATAAATGATAACAGGGGTCTCAACCACTGACTGTCATGTCATTGCGGGACCACATCAGAGTTCGGTGCTCAAAACAAACATAAACTAAAACATATGTTACAGAGAACCACTTTTTAATACAATGAACATAAAATCAAACAGTGCACAATCCTGTCTCTGAATGAGAAAAATATAGTGCATTATTAAGAAATACTGATCAATTATAACTGACTACTATGTGCAGATGCTGAGGCCACCAGGGCTCTGAACCATCACAACTGTCAGATTCTTCTCTACTACAGAGTTGGACTGCAGGCAGGATGTGTAGCACATACACGTACATTGATGAACTTCTTGGGAGCCTAAGTTCCTTCATAGGCTCCCAAGGAACATAAACATAAAATGGGAACATAAAGGAACATAAAATGTCACTCAATAATGAATCATTAAATAAAAGCATAGGATTAAACTATGCTGACATAATAGAATTTCGTAGTGAAATTTTCCTAACAACCCTATCCTAGCCGGGATTTTACTGCTCATGGAATATATGTATGTATTTAAAAGAAGAGAGTATTTCTCCCAACAGCAGATATGGAAAGACCGCTTTTACTATTCAACTTCTCCTCTCTTCAGTACCAACATCCCTTCAGTTTAGGAAATTCCCCAGCTGGTGAACAGGCATAGCCGCTAGCCCCGGCTACCACCAGCATTGGTTCATATGCAGGTTCCAGTTCATCCACAGTTCATGCATACGCTCATCTGTTTGAAGCCGCATCCCATCAGATCATGATTATTCAGGACAGAGGAGAGGAGCGTGGCGTACTGTACCATGAATATAACATCTGCCCTTTTACCTGGACTTCTTGGAATCTTTCTCAAGCATAGATGCACGCAAACTTAATCGCAAAACAAATGGATCTCCTTTGAGACCTGTTGTCTCTAACTGATTTTCCTAACCGTAAATGTGTTCCTGCCTATTTAGCTCTGAAGGTCACTGAGCTACAAACACGGTTTTGATTAGTCGTTGGCAGTGTAAAAGGTACGTCCTTCGTCAGGAGAAGCATCTAAGACCATGCAGAAGAACGACTATGCAAAAGCAACAGCTGTCCAAGAGTACCTTGCCTGAACTTCAATCAAATGAGCCATTGCACCCCTTCAAAAATGAACTGAATCATGTTCTTTCAGATGAAAAATCAAGATGACTAGGTTATACCTGAGTATATAAATAGACACAGCTTTCAAAATATCGCCAGTAAATTAATTGTATTGTCCAAGAACTTAATGTAATTGTAAACTTTTTTTATAGCACAAGCAGTCACAGGCAGGACAGCGTCTCTGCGGCAGCATTCGCCGATGAGCTGAGGACATATTACTGTAGCATGGGACAAAACAGGTACTAAAGCACTGCTGTAATACACACTGTGTTTGTGTATGCATGCCTTCTCTCTCACACACACACACACACACACACACACACACTGCTGTTTTCTCCTCCGGCCTCATCTTGTCTTTATTTTAATCTGAAAGAGAGGAGTTCACCGAGAAGTCAGCAGGGCACGCAGGGGCTGTGCCTCCAGCCACATGTACAGTAATGTGAAAGTATTTATCGGTACTCTGAGTTCCCTGGTGATAATATGAAAAAGAAGACCATGTTGGGTCAAAGCTAAGGCTAATGATAAAGTTTTGCAGTAAATGTAGTTACATTTGAAAGCACATTAAGGAATGAGCAGCTGCATCATGTGGTATTCATGAAAAAGTGGAAAGGGACAACCAGACTACTGTAGTTGACTACATCCTCGCATTTCAAACAAACAAACCTCTACAGAAGGAAGACTGGAACAAAATGTTAAGACAGAAGCAATAGAGCAAAAAAGCAGAAAGAGAAATCACAGCAGAGGCTTACAGGACATACAGGCCAGAGGAACTGTTATAATGAGATAATTTCACCGCATAAAGGCAACAAAGAGACAGAAAGTAGATGGAAGAGGAGATGAGAATGGTGTGGACATGGAGGAGGGAAAAAGATGATCTAATAAGGTGCCGGCAGTTTGGGAGAAATGTGCAGGGTGTCAGCGACACATCCCGCCACCGTGTGTTTGTGTCCGTCCAGGTGCTACCGCGTGTCTGCACACATTTCAGCTCCTGTCGGACTGCTAGGCTGCAGCATCTCTCTAATTGCTGGTGTGTTCCAGGGCCAGCTCTTTGATCTGTGGGCTGTGCTGGGCCTCAGCACTCACTGCGCAGGGTGGTCTCCCATCATGCTCGACTGATCACAGACGTCGTCTCGCTATTGGCTGCGTAGCGGGCCCTCCCATCAGCCCCGACGCTACACGCCTCTGACAACTTCATTAGCTCTATCCGACCCTCCGAGTCTACTTGGCTTCTCTTCTGTGCCAGCAGAAAGAATCACGAGCTGCTACAGCTGAAACACAACCGGGGCAGACTGGTTCGGGGGAAGACTCACAAAAGACTGAGATAAGCCTGAGCGAAATAATTTAAATATTTGAGTGAAGTAAGCGACAATAAAAGAGATTATGTCTTCTCTCTATGCTGTTTTTATCCGTTCTAAAGAAAATAAATCTAATTATAGATAAAACACAACACTTACTTGATGTTCGGACCATTCTAATACACGCTCCGATGCCGAGGAGTGGGAAGTACCTGTGTTATCACACTAATAAGCAATTATTTTTTATCTGATGAGTTAATCACAACGTACAAGGGGAAGGAAGGATGAATGGAATCTTAATACGTTGTTCCCTGTTGTGATTTAATACTTTAGAGGTGTCTTGTCTTTGTCTTCTTGTAATGGACACACACACACATACTGTACGTACAATAGAACACAGTAGAGACCACTAACGGAAATAATAATATAGCATGCGCTTTAAAGGGAAAACAAACTCCTTGTCATTGTGATTCACACCAGTGCACATAACGGAATGTGTGTTAAACTAATCAAAGTCAATAGTGGGCAGCTTTGAGCGCCCACTGAGCAGTGGGTGGTGACTGTCCCATGCTCAGAGCACCTCAGTGGTAACTTGACAGCTGGCATATTCAAACCTGGAAGTCCTGATCCCTCAACCAGTAGTTCACCACTGCCACTTTAACCAGAATCATTCATCTATAAATCACAGATCTCCTACTTGTCATGAAAACCTCATGTATGTGGGGCTGAGAACTCCCCTCCCCTAAAAAGAAAACAACTTATGACACTTCCTGAATGATTGGCAGTAAAGAAAAAGCCAGTAGGTGGCAGTAATGTAAGAACAACTATGAAACACTGAGCAAGAAGCAAATGTGTTGGCTAACATCATGTATTCGCTAATAGTATTTAATTACTAGCAATAACTTAGTCTTGGTCTAAATAATTGGGGACAAATATGTTTGTATAAAATAATATAGTGTATTCTATGCATAAAAATGCAATAATACTTTTGTGGTACCAATGTGTTAACCAGAACAACTGGTTTTGAACAATTGGTTCTGAAATTGGAGCATCCAGGTGAACTAAGATAAATGCCACGTAAAAGCCATGCATAAAGGTTAAAATGCAAAAATGCATCAGGTCTTCTGCATGCAATTTATAGGGAAAATGCATAATAATAGAAATACAAAACCAATAATCTAAGCAAGTTCAATGGGCTGGATTATCAACCTGAATGGGCCGCATTCAGCCCCCAGTCCTAGTTTGCCCATGCCTGGTGTAGACCTATAATCCTGCATTCTTAGTGACAGAAATGCAGAAAATCTGAGGTTGTTGTTTGAAAAATAAGTAACTCTTTAATAAAGGGAGAACGGGGTGTAGTCTCCACAACTGACACTCAAATCCCACTGCACAAAACTGTCAGCCTTTCTGTGGGTGGTGAGCCCACTGGAAGTTGTATGAGTCTGGACGGTGCTATGATCAGGCCACCTTAGTGGCACCCTGGAAGCTGGTGGATTCGAACCTGAGACCTTGAATAACCCAAGTCTGCTCCTTAAGCGCTAGGAACTAAAATACTTAGATTTTGTTTCAATAACATTTGTATATGGCGGCTCTAAGTTATTCTTTTCTCTTCTACATCATCTGACTCACTCAGAGTAACTCAATTTCCAGGTTGCTCAACAAGACAGGTGCTTGTAGTACCAGAGTTTTTTAAAGAGGCTAAAGAAAGTAATCCAGGTTATAGAGGCTGTAGCTCAGTGGCAAACTATTGAACTTCAACCCTGCAGCTGTGTAGCAGGCTAATTACTAGTCACAAGGATGAGGAGGAGTGAAAAAAAAAAATCTCTCTTCCTCCCTTGTTCCACTTTTACTTCTTTTATCTCTCATTCATGAGCCCTTGGTCGTGCCCTTGGCCTTGGGTACATAACCATCAATTCACACCATCACACACACATACACGTACTTACTGATTCAGAACTTGCATTAGAGGACTGTACCATGGGCCTGCATACACCAATGAGAGCACAGCCCAATGAAGATGTTTCAGAGCAAATGTTGGTGTAAAAAAACAGAACACAATGATGTGATGAACATGAGTTCTCCAAGAGATCAGCCAGAGTTATTTCAAAGATAACCTTTTAGAGAGATCTATTGCACAGTAGAAAATAGAGCACTGATCATCAGATGTATAAATATAAGGGGAACTTTATTCATATAATGCATATTATACTAGCAGTAGAAAAAAAAAAAAAAAAAAAAACAGCTGCTTATTGTTAAAAGTTCTCCTTCTACTATTAACACCAAGTTGGTCAAGCTTAGCGTGGAGAAAGGCGGGGGCTGCTGAAAGGGGCCTCAGCTCTTCTGTTTAAAAACCCTGAGGTATTAGGG
>JAFBJS010000780.1:125252-150092 GCA_016785265.1 Paraplagusia blochii
CTGGAAGATATATCTATGTAGGTTCTTAGGCAGCCTGGTCATTGAATTCAAAATAGTAACATTGTGGGCTTGTGGACAACATTTCCTCCTTCAACATCTCAAAGAATCTCACTATGTCCATTATCCCTCGTCTTGGATGTACTAGAAGATAATAATTTAAAATACGGGTCTATGTTTAATTTCATTAAATGCTAGGACCATTTCTAACCATCCTCTAAATGGAGTTTGCATCCAAAAATATCTAAATGATCCAAACATCCAACAAAACATCAGTGATGAAGCTCTCTGGGTTCCTAAATGCAACAAACTAAACCCATTTCTAGGGTGCGCATCTTTCTCACTTGTTTACTTTCAACTGAGCATTCAGCCATTTAAGCCATTCAATACAATAGTGTGTTTTTGCTCTTTGAGTGAAGACATAAGTGAGGGAAACTCACACCTACCTCCTGCTGAGGCGGAGACAGGCAGTGGCTGTCGGCAGGCACACCAGCCCACTACCGCACAGGTACTGATTTGAAACAACAAGTCAAGAGTAGTCGGGAGTAAATAAGAGAGAGTGGTGGAATATAGAGGAAACAGCAGAGAAAGAAGATGGGTAATGGATTTCAGAGTGTTTTGGGGGAGTAAACAGATGGAGTAAACACAAGACGAGGGAAACCAGGGGACTCCTACTGAATCCACTCGATGTGTCGGTGACACCGCAGAGCAGAATCAACAAAATGTTCTGAGGGCAACATGCATCCATACTCACTCACACACACTCGCACGCACGCGTACACACACACACAGTTCACCAATTGGCTGGGACCCAGAGCTCCTATCCACAGCAGTGACAGGCACATGGAGAACAAGCTGGCTGACAGCTCATGATGACAACTCCTCAGCTGGTGGAGGAGAACTGAAGCATCTCCTTTTCTGACTGCAGCTGTATTGAGTGGCCTATAAATGTGCAAAAGTTCTAGATCTATTTAGTGCTAAAGATGACTCCGTATTCAGGCCATGCCATGATCTACATTCTCTCATCCTTTGATTTTAATCTAAACCTCATCCCAGAACCCATCTGCGTTCTTTTCCGGCTTCAAATTTCTTCCATGCCCTCAAACCCGCTCTCATGCCCAAACTGGGCTGCTGTGTTGCTGGTGTAGCAGCAGGCCTGTAGGCCTGTCCAAAAAAAGAGACAGTGAAGAGAAGGGGTGGGAGGGTATAGCCAATTAAGACTGGGTAATGGGGCAGCGTTGTGTGTGTGTGTGAATGCCTGACTTCAAACAGCTGTGAGTGCTCTCCAATGCATGTGTGTGTCTATGTGTGCAGTGCCCAAAGGCTGTCCACTCTGCCAAACTTAATTTAGCAGGCCCAGGTTTTTAACACAGGCCTGAAGCTAGCTGGACCACAGAGCCACAAGTTAACAGGCACTTTGCTCTCGCCGACCCCCTGAGATCTCGTCCACAGCCAGAGGGGTGAGAGAACTCATTTAGTCATTGATGACCATCACTGATCACATCCTCGTGGTCATATGTTTCCATCAGGCACTTCATTACAATAAAGCTTTATGGAGCAAAAACTTTTCCCTGCCTGACTTTCAAGACCTTGACAGGTAACAATAATGGGTCAGATACAGGATCCAACTATTTGAGTTGTTGTTGCTGTACATTAATTTACGGAAGTACAACAATAAACTACGAACAGGAGTGGAACTAAATAAGAAACTATGCTGAGGTTCCTTAACTTTGGAAAAAAAAAAGATTCATAGTAAGTTATCAGGATTTGTGGGAGGATTTTGCGACTATAGCACATCACCTTCAGCATTGGAACATTTGTGGGGCAGGGTAACTATCATTGCAGTGTAACTGTGCTCTATACTAGTGGTTCTCAACTTGTGGGTCATGACCAAAAGTGATTAGCAGACCCATATTGAACAGCTAGTCAAAAATCAGCTAAATAATGTGAATCTGCTAATGAACATGTGTTTTTTATCTCTTATTTTGAAATGCACTCTGCTGGATAAAATGAGTGTGTTAAAGGAAGTCATTTTTCAAAGGACTTTTTTTTTAAATTTGCTTTGTTTGAATTCTATGAGAGTGGGTCGCGGCTTAATGACCACAGGAAAATGTGGGTCCCAGGGTTTCATTCGGTTGTGTGTATCTTGGTTCTTGGGAGTTCTCAGTCATTTTTGAATTACTGTTTTTCCTTGTTGCTATCTGTCAACATATAGAATATCCTCGTTGATACTCAACAGTGGTCAGTAATTAACAAAAATGTCTTTTGACTTCGGTCACAAAATTTCAGAACTTTTAAAACATGAGTACCCAAAAAAATGTTGGGAAAACACTGACCATGATGAACAATTGAAGGCTGTAACCAAAAAAAAATTAAAAACGCAACTCGATAGTAAATACTTAAAATATTGTATATTGCCAGGATTTATATGTTTTGTTTTTTCCTTTTTGGTACAACTTCATATGTTTAATTTTACTAAATTGAAATAGGGATGACATTTATGTTGTTTAACTGTAAAAAAAAGATTCAACAAATATAAAGTCACAAATATTTTCTAACTTCTGCTCTGCATTTATTTTGACACTTTTCTTACACCTAAACCTGTGTCAACAACAAATATGAAAACACTGCACATATATTTATTTTTCCCCTGACCTGCGGAGGGGAGCAAAGACAGAAGTGCTGCTCTGTGAACATGTTTGCTGCCTGTACCCATGTGTAATGTAGTATGTGTGTTGCATTTGTGAGATGAAGTTGCCAACATGGTTCTTTTTTTTGATTTTCCATTGCAGCAGGGCTTGCCCCCGACGCTGTTGTCACAGACGAGGGTACAAACAGAATGACAGTGACAGAACACACAAGTGCACCTTGATCACTGATGTGTGTGGGAATTTACGCTCGAGGAGCCAACACAACAAAACACTCTTAGATGGTTTTGCAGCCTCCAAACAAACACGTGCCGAACCACCTAGCAACCAAATTTGCACTTGATGCTTGAATATTGGATTAAAAAATGTTGCATCAATGGAAAAAAAAAAGAATAACAAATGATGCTGAATGAAAACTGCCTGAAGCTGAAGATAACAACAAACTGAACGTAGTGTGACGCAGTGGTGAACGCAAACGTGCACGTGTGTGTGTGTGTGTGTGTATTCATGGCACAGTTCTCGCTACATGTCTCAGTGTGTGTCATCTCATCCTAGGAGCTAATAGGCAGTCGGTTTCACAGCCGGAGCATGACCTAGAAAGTGAATCCACATGGCAAGGGACTAAATGTGTCACATGGGCTCAATCACTCTCTCTCTGAAGACAGAGAGACACAGAGAGGGGGAGATGGAAATATGGGGGAGAAAAATAAAGAAAGACAGGGGCTTTTACCAACCCGCTGCACTCACACGCTAATTAAGTCATTTGAAATAGCCACAGAGGGTACCTGCATGCAATCTAGCCAAGGCAAAGGGTTGATGAGGCTCCGCGAGGCCCCGGGGTAACTTCAAAAAGAAGGCAAAGGAAGGGAACGAGAAAAAAGGAAAACGAAGGGAGAGTGAAGTGATTTTTTTTTTTTTTTAATTGAAACCTAACTTGAAGACGAACACTTGTGTCTCTGTCCCCAGAAGAAAACATCTGCACACACTGGGCTTTCCATGGGGTGCTAGTGGGAAAAATGAAGGGAACGATGGGAGCAAAATGAACTTCCAGTAATAATTATTCAATCGTTGGGGGAAAGTTCGCACTGCAACCATGGCATACAGTTCTCTTGATTCCACATGGTAGGACTGTTATGTTGCTCTCTGCGTACATTATAATGATTAATTAACTAATTCATTCATCACTCTTCTTTTGCTTGTCCGTTGCCGGGTCGCAGAGGCAGCTGGCACCACCCAAATCACATTGCTGTGGGTGGGTGGTTCCGTCCCAAATAACAATAAGTTATTTGGGACGGAACTATGTGGCAGTGGCAACCTGGCAGCCGTTGGATTTGAACCTGACGCTCTGACCCTACAGACCCAACTCCGCTTCCTTAACCACTGGGCCACCACTACCGACTAATTAACACATTGAGTCACAATATCAGTAACAGGCCTACGTTTTGGCCCAGAGGCATGCCTCTGTCACGGTGCTAAACTCCAGGGTCCACCTCCTGGGCAAGTTCAATTTCCCGTTTGGGTGGTTGGCTTCGACTTTGTAAGGGATAAGCGAATGAAAATGAATGGTTGATATCACTAACACATCAGTGGAAGATGTGAGATATCAACTGAAATTATAACCACTCACAAAAAGTCTCAAATAATCATAATATTTTATTCAGTAACATTTTTCAAACTGAGATGGAATAATAAATCATTATCTCTCTCAGGTTCTCAGTCATTCAGCTAATTTAATCCAATGACATCTTTCTTGAAGATGTTTCACTCTGCATCCATTTTTTTTTTTTTTTTTTTTGCAGAAAAAACACTGAACTGCAAGCCATGATGAAAGCACTTGCGCCCTGACATGCATGCCCTCACCAGGGGCGAGCCCGCTTGGCGACACCAACAACAGATCTGGGTCACGGAGTCACACACAGACACACAGTATATAGACTGAGGCATTGGCAGCATGGTGATCACAGGAGAGGACAGACAGGGGGCTGGATATAGGGTGATTGGACCATTCTAGGTCAGCTCTCCTGACAATGC
Source organism: Paraplagusia blochii (assembly GCA_016785265.1). Classification (NCBI taxonomy): domain Eukaryota; kingdom Metazoa; phylum Chordata; class Actinopteri; order Pleuronectiformes; family Cynoglossidae; genus Paraplagusia; species Paraplagusia blochii. Next base: position 129,929 of record JAFBJS010000780.1, read on the forward strand.
AGCACTGTCTCTTAATGTGGTGAGGCTAAAGGATAAAGGCTGCGCTTGGCACAGCATTAGAGCCCAACGCGTCCAGAGAGATACCTGCGGTAAGTGTGAGAGGATCCGTTACAAAATGAAATACATAAATTCAGACTATGCACAAATGTGTGTTATTTCTGGCTTCATAGTTTCAGAGGTGACAGTTAGACCCCTGTGGAAGTCAGCATATTGTTAATGCACAGATTGGAAATGCTGCAGAGGCTGCTCTCTTCTGCAGCCTATAGAGAGAGGGTGAAAGAGAGAGATCAGCCTGTGGACTTCAAAGAGGTTGCAACTAGGTCACTGCAGTCAGCCGGAGCACAGACTCTGGCCTGAGACATCTCACTTCTCTCTCTCTTCTGCTCTCTATTCATACAACATTATCGGAGAAATTAAAAACAGATTATGACACACTCTCTCTCTCCCTCCCCATTCCCTGGGGCTGCACAGAACCGTGTCGTGTCACTGTTACAATAGTGTGACTTCTTTATTACTGCCCATCAAAGATGAACTTCAGCAATTTAACTAATATTTAATTTAGACATTGAGGACAAACCGGGAAGAAAGACAGAGACACTGCCATAAGGCAGAAACAGCATTATCCTCCAAGGTCAAACACTGCCATCATCATCCGTCAACAGCCAAAAAGACAGTGACTCTAAGGCTAGTGGGCGAAAGCAGGTGTGTGTGTGGGTGGGTGGGTGTGAGGTCGATGGATAAGTAGAGAAAATTTTAAAAAGTAGTTAAAAGACAAAGAAAGAAAAACAGGTCGAGGTTTGAGGTCAGAATGGAAAGAGAGCTGCTAGGCTGTGTTCTCTGCAAAGCAACACAACAACAACAACTCTTTAGGACAAAAATCCACTGGTGGACATTTACACACAGTCTCAAACATGTTTTCCACATTTATGTCTGAAGATGTCCAATTGTGCTGACCATATATAGGCACTGAGCACAGCAACAAAAATTGTGTATGAACCAATCAATTTTAAGCTTTCAATTGCTTTTCTAGGATTTACTTACTATTTAAGCTGTGATTCCACTGAAAAATTGCACTTGAATGCCTATGAGTGATACTTTTTCAATGCATGGTGTGTCTTAAATCCTTTTCCCACCACTAAATAAGTTTTGCATTGTTTTACTCTGCATGCGACACATGACCATCAACTGGTAAGCAACATTTTAAAAAAATGGGAAAAACTTTATCTAAATAATGTTTTGTACTTAATACATTCTGTGCCGTCTTACTTATGGGCACCAGTCTCCATGACTGCCACCCAAATCACACATCACTACAGTTAATAAGACCATGTGATGTGGGTTGCAAAGGTTCTATGTTCAGAGCACCTCAGTGACAACATGCAGCTGGTGGATTCGAACCTGACACATTGCCGACCTAAGTCTGCTTCCATAACCACTAAGCCCAGTTGACTGCTCAGTTAAACCATACACCAACACTATAAAGAGTGGAGATTGTGATTCTATTAATAGGGAGACACTGTTGACACGTTTGTTTTATTGTGGCTTCTCCCACTTCATGGATCTACATGGAGGCTGCACATTTCCATTCGCTAAGAATCTGTCCTGTCATCATACCTCAAACGGGACAGGAGTTCTCTGTTTGTTCACGGGCATTTTCTTATTTGTTTCACGTCACCTTCTTCCTGTGTACAGTCGGAGAGACTGTGCTTGTGTATTTGTGCGTGTTTTTTCCCCACTGTCACTGCATTTCTTGGGTGTCTGCATACATTGCATATTCTGAGCTCTGGCTGAGATTGGTTTGACTGACACTGGGGGCGATGGAAGCACAGTGGCATATGGTAGCTGCCTGCTAACGCTAAGGCTTGACATCAGCACAAACAAGTCAGCCAAGCATAGCATAGTCTGCTCCTGAGAGGGTTAAGGGATATGTTGTCAGCACACGGCAAGATAATATCAACCATTAGATGCTGTGCAGATGTGAAACACAAACACAAACACACACAAACAGACACACACACACACATAATGTTATACGATATATAACATTAAAAATAATGTTATTGTCAATTTTTATATTGTCAATTCTTCTTTTCCCTTCGGCTTGTCCCCTTTTTTTTTTTCAGGAGGTGCCACAGCGAGCCAACAATTTCCATCTCACCCTGTTTGTATTTTCAACTCCAACTCCAACTCACTCACTGCATCCATCAATCTCCTCTTTGTCTCCTACCTTGTAGCTCCAACTCTAGGATCATTCTTCTATCAATGTATCCACTGTCCCTCCTCTGAACATGTCCATCTCACAAACCATCTCAATCTGTCTTCTCTAGCTTTTTCTCCAAACTTTCCTGTCTGTGTTGTCCCTCTAATCACCTCATTCCTGATCCTGTCCATCCTTGTCTCTCCTAACAAAAATCTCAGCATCTGTAACTCCTCCACCTCCAGCGCTGCCTCCTATTTTCCACCTATTCCTAGTGTCTCTAAACCATCCATGGCAACTGTCTTGTAAACTTTTCCCCTTCACCTTAGCTGACACTCTTTTATCACAAATCACTTCTGACACTTTTGTCCAGTTGTATAGGGTTGATTACTATTATATATTATAAGGAATTTTTTTGCACAGAGTGGAGACAAAGCAGAAAAGAAAAGTTTTCTCACCTGACAGGTGCAGAATTTTACACCAAGCGTGTGTTTATATATGATGTAACTGGATCATACATCAAACCCTGCTTTCACATCCCTCTTTTGTATTTACATCAAAATTTGATTTCTCTTTACCCTGCCAAAGTGCAGACTGTCACACATGCATAATATTTATACGCTAAGAGACAGTAAATAGCTCAAGTGGCTTGTAAGTAAAGAAAAGTAAATTTAAGGGGTGACAGCAGCAAGCTGCTGCCTTTCTGTGCATCAGTAGTGGCTGCGTCCATGTGGTTGTGTATATGCTATTTTCATTTACCTTTTTAAAAACTTTTTATTTGCAATTACAGAGTCTGGTGTTTGTACCCTGACTTTATCTGCCAATCTCTCTCAACAATATTTCCAATGAAAGACTAGAAAGAAACCCAACTAACACAATGTTATAAAAAATAAAATATTTTAATGTCAGGATAAAACACAGGTAGAATCTTGATTTTTTTTTTTCCAGAAACATGAGTAGATCTGTGTTATCTACTCATACACTGAGCTACAGGAGACAGTATAGAAGATTCATGTGATCGCTGATGCCATCTTTCTCCCTCTTTTTACTGTGTGTCTTTTTGCAGAAGCACAAAAGCAAATGTTCAGAAACACTGAGACACTGTCAGCAGTGCCATGATCTGTTATCCTCAAATGTATATTTCAAGTCCAGAGAGAAAGCTAAAAAAAATGCAGCTTTTAACAGACAGAAATAGAGACAAAAAAAAAGGTTCTGAATCCTGGTTATGGATTAGCGGACAAAGATGGATGGATGTATGGATATAAGCATCACATACGAAAACTGAATTTTCACCCATAAAATAAAAAGAACTGCATATTTAAGCCTCGTGAAAACTGCTTTTGTTACAGCTTCAGTGTGTCATGTAATATTCTAGACATCCCAAATACTTTGTTGACCCCATTTGAATTCCAGGGGAATGTCCCAGTTAGGGTCACAATCCCACAGTGTGACAAAACTGGATTAAAACCCCTTCCCCATTAAACTGGGCATACACTGTGCAATTTCTGTGTCTACTTTTGAAATTGAGACTAATCTAAAATGGCTAAAATGTGATACTTGCTTCATGTAGCAACAAGCGATTATACCCTCATAATTATCAATCTATTAAAATCAACCATGGTTGAATTCCTGGTCACCATTTGTGAGCCAATTTCACCATATTGTTTTGTTTATTTACCACAGGTCTTCCTTAACCTGCCACATTGCACGTGTGGACATTGATATGTTGGAGAAAACATGTATATGATGGAACAGCTGTGAAAAGTTGACATATCACATTGCCACCGACTGCCAAGCCATTTCCTTATCCATACAAGTCACTGTCGACTTTGTTTTCCAAAGATTTCCAGGGAAAAGTGTTTTTGTTTGCCGAGCATTACTCTCATCTCATCAGCTGTGAGCATCTCCGTTTCTCCCACTATTGGATTTCTCTCATTCGTCGTCTTTATTTAGGTTGAAGTGCCGGCTAGTAGCCTGACATTGTGATTCACTCCATTCACTGGATGCAACAATTGGTAGTCACACAGTGTAAGCCCAGCTTTACTGTATTGTTCTCTAATTAGAACAATTCAACTCATGGCCTCCATGTGCAGACAACTTCTTGCTCCCCAGTCCCCAACCACTTCTCCTTGTTCACCAAACACACAGCAGCACCAGCCTCGTAGTGACTGTTTTCATTTCTGAACTCGGAGCCGGCACTAAAACTGTTAAGAGAAAGATTTGTTGTTGTTTGCCTCTAACCCTGGTGTATTCTCCCCCCAGAACCCTTGTAACCCTTATTTAAGAGCTGAGTTTCCTCTCATCGATCAAAGCGCGGTGCACACAGTCCCGGAGCATGACACTGGCACTGGAGAGCTTAAAGCAGGTTTCAACTTTGACCCGGAGAGATGCTCAGTGGCTGAGTGTGTGTGCGCGGTGTCGCACAGTGTACACAGTGTAATGCAGTGTCATCGACGTGCTCCCCACTTGTTCCTCACCAAACTCAATTTCCTTCTGGAGCATTCGCTGCGGAACACTTTTGACCTCTGCAAAGCTGCTGAGATGGAGGATACATGTAAAATTTACAGCAGGGCGGAGGATGGAGCATCTGTGTGTGAGTGTGTGTGTGTGTGTATCCGCAGGTGATATTAGCATTAACACAAGTTGTTTAATGTGGAGGCTGATTGGTAAGGAAATAAAAAGCTGTTGGATGATTTATGATCAGACAGTTAACACAATGACACGTAGGTTAAAACCAGCAAAGGATTGGAAGGAGGTTTCATTCCATCTTGGTGTGTGTGCCTGTGTGTGTGTGTGTGTGTGTGTGTGTGTGTGTGTGTGTGTGTATGCAGCAGATGAGCGTTCCCAGTGAGAGAGTGAAGAGGTATCCACCACACTCTGCCCCGGGGCCCACTGAAAAAGAGACTAAACAAGACCTTCCCATTGGGACGCACACACACAGCCTGCAGCAGCAAATGACCTACTACCCACTTCACACTTACACACAGACACACACACACACACACAAAAACATTCACAAAGATACACTTTCTGAAGCATAATGTGTTTCAATTTCAACAGGAAAAAGTAAAGTAATTATCACAAGGGTTAATAAATATACACCCTCCTAAATAATCTTTCAGATTTAGATCAAAGTCTCTCTGACTCTCTCTCTTGACCTCTTTTGTACTTTCTACTCCTGATCTTCCCATTTTTTAAAGCCTAAGGCTGCACTGTGGCATGAGCTGCCTATAAAATGGCGTATGTGATACACAGGTATAGAAAAAAAAACAAGAAGGAATTCACTCTCTGCAGCAGGAATCCACGTTTCCCGTCTATACAGAGACCACATTACACATAGCAACACTACTAAAGTTACTATGTTCTCAGTTGGATGTTTGTACTTAGGGCAAACATGGAAAGTCACAGGAAGATAACCCAAGCTATAACAATAACCCATAGCTTTATAACACAGTGAAATATGAATGATGTATCAGACACCTTTGATACATCATTGATGTAAATAAAAGTTATAGGTCCGCAAAAAACAAAACAACAGGTTATAGGTTCGCAAAAAAACAAGACAACATGCCAAATTAAAAAAAAAAGAAAAAGGAGGAATATACTTAAAATACTGGAACTTTATATTAGAAATCAGTACTTTTCCTTCTTTGGTACTAAACGACTCTTCACACCTTTGTCCAGTAGAGAAGGGAGTGATCTAGAAGAGTAGAACTACTACAGTTCCTTCCAACAACAACAACTAGAAACTAAAGTTCCTCAGTTGAGGAATGAAACGTCTTTCAACTCCAAGAAGAAGTCCTGTTGCGTACAACTAAACCCTTTTTGGAGTGTCACAACTAAAATAAAATATGTTTATTTATTTGGTATATGCCACCCCTGCCATAGCGTTGTGCCCCCTAGAGGCAACACTGCCTCTATTTTGGGAACCACGTGTCTTGTAAGTATCATCACCAAAGTGATTTCATTTGTTTCATTACCAGATAGATAAACTCCAGTTGAGAGAGGTTAATAGAGTTCCCCCTGCTCCTCTAATAATGGTTTGACACAAGTTTATTCCACCACTAATGTGTGGACCAACACGTTCAGCACTATTAAAGCCAGTGGTTTATAACCTAGAGTGTGTTTATTCACAACTTCAAACCCTCAGTATACACTCGGCCTCATTCATCAGTGTCTTGTGAAACAATAGTCGGTGTGTGTTTTCCTGAAGGAAGCCCGAGGATGAACATATCGTCTTCATATCGTTCTCCAACCGACAAATAAAGGCTCTCTGCCAAGAGAAACTCAATGAGACCACAATCAATACACCGCTACGAGCTGCACACAAACACAAACACACATATACTGTTCTACACAGATGGGGTTGATGTACGATTACCTGGAGCACATAACAATCAGCTAGATGCTCATACAGTATGCGCACACACACACACACACACACATACTAAAGACAGGCTGCTGAAAGACACTCAATATGCAAATATTTTCTTTTTTTTTTTTTTTACAACAGGGACAGTACTGCATTGTTCACATGGACTATGGAACAGGGGGCAGATAGATAGATAAATAGGTCTCTAGATATCTACCTTGAACCACACTTGATGAGATTTTGCATAAGACAGCAGCCTCAGCAGCAGCAGCACTGCTGTTAGAACAGGGAATACCAGCACAAAATAATGTTTTCTCTCCTTCTGATCAATTTTTAATTTAGCCCATGCAGGCGAGCCCTTGGCGGGCCTGGCCCGGTAATTATGGTGGGTTATTGACAGCTGCCTTCCCGCGGGAGGCCATTTAAAAGAGGTTTAACCCCAGAGCAAGTCCAGGCCCCACACCTGCCTTTGAAGGTGTCAAGTGCATTGATCTGAGCTCGGGGATGTGCTGAGACCTTCCCACCTGGAGGTGTTCATATGCGAGTGTGTGCAGCTCACCGGGCTGCTATTACAAGGCCACGGCTAGGCAGATCATCTCTTGACCTTTTCAAACACACACGCACAAACACAACGAGGCTCCTCGGGCTAAACCTGCCCGGCGAGGTGGAATGATGTCTGACTTCTCCAGCCACCTGATGCCCCCAATGTGCACACACTGTACGTACAGTATTATCATTGACACACACACACGCACACAGATCTGCACTTACAGCTCGGAGGGAATCAGAGGAACTAATGAGAAGAGAGTTGGTGACGGTAATAATGAGAGGGGGGAGAGGAGAGGAAAACTGCACACGAAGTCGGAGCGCAACACAAGATGATGATACCGCAGTGTGAATTAAATGTTGAACAAGACATCATCTGGATCCCCAAAAAAAAGGAGAGCATGAAGAGAGAGTAAGAGAGAGGGAAGGGAAGGAGGGAGGGGGCATGACAGAAATTAAAAGAGGATTTCAGTGTTGGAGATTGTCTGCCCCGCTGCCCCCTTTCAGCCTCCCATTGAAATTCTGTGCAGATACAAACCCCAAGGCTTTTGACACACTTTTGAAAACACCACACCCCCACTCTCTTTCTAGTGGGTCTCCAGTGTCTGCAGCCTGACTCACACTATTGAGCGAGAGAAAGAGAGAGGAGGAGAGGGAGGGAGACAGAAACTTCCAAGATTAATTATGTCACTCTTAACAGCACTCTTCAAACTCCTCCATTAGAGTATTTTAACCAGAGATATATTCATTTCTGTGGAAAACAAATTGAAACCATTCTGAAAATGTTTTAAGAGATTACCCAGAAACTTAATTTGCTCAAATAACTGCTGGAGTTTATGAGAAAAAAAAAAAAAAAAACACTGTAGAGCAGGGGTGGGCAAACTTTTTGACTTGCGGGCCACAATTGGTCCTAAAATTGGACATTGGGGGCCGAGTCCAGAGCAGAGAGACAAAGTGTTAGTCGGACCTAAGATAAATGGCACGTAAAAGTCACGTATAAAACCTTAAAATACTACATTTTCAATACCCTTTATGACGTCTATTGGGGAAACATGTTTTACAGGGAAAAGACAGTTGGTTAATGATTGAATAAATAAATTGTTTAATATGGACAAGATTGGCGGGCCGCATTAATGATCTCAACGGGCCACATCTGGCCCCCAGGCCTTAGTTTGTCCATGCCTGCTGTAGAGCATTGTTTTCCAAAGAGTATTTCCGGGTTTTCTCACATCATGTTTCCAACAAGTTTACATTTACAAGTGGTCTGTAGTTAAGTTGCAATAGCTGCCATTTTAGAAGACAACCACTGGTGGTTATGTCATAAATTAAAAATGTATATATATATATTGTATAATTTACAGCCTACATTTTAATGTTAGGCTACTTAGTGATACTTTCAAATACAGTTTTGTTGTTTACAGGACAGTTGTGAGGCCAGGATGGATGGATTAGAGACACTAGGAATAGGTAGAAGGTAGAAGACAAAGCTGGAGGTGGAGGAGTTAAAGATGCTGAGATTCTCTTAAGGAGAGACAAGGATGGACAGGATCAGGAATGAGGTGATTAGAGGGACAACACAGACAGGAAGGTTTGGAGAAAAAGCTAGAGAAGCCATTGAGGTGGTCTGGACATGAGGCAGTGGCGGCCAACTGGTTAAGAAACCCCAGAGGATTCCAATTGCCAAGTTACCACTCAGGTGCACTGGGCATGGCACCTCCCCGGGGCTCAAAGATGCTGGGTTAATTGCAGATGTCACATTTTGTCGTACGCAGTGGTGTAGGTCACAATGTCACAATGACAAGAAGTTTGATTTCCTTTGCTTCCTTCCTTTTTCTGATAAAAGAATGATCCTAGAGGATCCTAGATGGAGCTACCAGGTAGGAGACAAAGAGGAGATTGATGGATGCAGTGAGAGAGGACATGTTGGAGTCAGAGTAGAAGATACAGAGGACAGGAGGAAATGGAAAATGTCGATACCCTGGGGAAACTCTGCAAAAACGGGAAAAGACATAAGGAAAGAAAAAGAAGAAGGAGGTAAGAATAATATCAACAATAGGAAGAATGTTTCATTTTGGTTCAAGACATTAAGGCAAAATGTATGTATAACACAGTCATTCAAGTGAAAAAAAAAGGCATTCAACAAGTTCCCAAGCAAACTTGTTGAAAGTCTGTCTCCTGGTCCAGCATACACTTTAATAACACGTCCTGTTAATACTTCCTACTTTCTTTGCATTCATTCTCACTGCAACCTCACAATGTCGGCCTCTATCCTTTTCTCTCCCTTCATCCCACAATCCCCTGCAATCCCAGAAGCAGCCACCCTCCACCTCCTCCATCTCAGTCTCAGGATGCAGAGCAGTGACAGGGCCAGAAGGTAATGATACAGCTGCCATGATGCAACAAGCCGACCTGTCGACTGTCAGGAATTGAAATCATGAAGGAATAAGCTGTCATTAAGAGGCCCTCTCCCAGTAGTGGAGCTGTCAGACGCCTTCCTTCTGCCTACTCTCTACCCCTGTCTCCCTCTCTACTCTCTCTCTCTCTCCCCTTCTCTTTACTCCCGTCTGTCCTTTCTGCCAGTCCCACCCCATTTGCAGTCACTCCCTGGTCCTCCTCTCGTTTCTCTCTCCCTGCTTCAATTCTCGCTACATACCCTTCTACTTCATTCCTTTTCTGTCCTCTTCCAGCCAATCATAACCCTTCTTACTCACTGCACGTCCCTTCAGTCTCTCCCTTAAACCTTACTCCCCCATCCCAGACTCCTCTTTTTCAACTTTTTTTTTTTTTTTTTTTTCTCACTCAGTCTCTAGTTCCATCGTGCGAGTGCACAAACTCACATACACACACACAAACACAGTTGCACTTAAATACAAACATACAGAGGGCCCATACACAGGGCAGCAGGATTCCCCTTCTTCTCATGTGCAGTAAAGTCAACATAACCAGCAAACACTCTGCCCAATGATACAATAACAATTAGAATTTATTTGAACTCAACTAACTTGGAAGTTTTTAAGTCTGGTTAAGTATAGTCTGCTATAAGTCTTGTAGATTACAAGTTGTTCATTTCTGTGTGTCTGGTGGCATCGTATTTTCTTGTGTTTTTTTTTTTTTTTTTCCTTTTGTTTTTTGTTTTGTTTGTTTTTTTTTATCCTCAATGTCAAAATTCAAGATTTGCAAAGAAGAGAATTTTGAATCAAAACTTCTGAAAAGTACAGTAAAAGAAGACAGTGAACGCACCATACACCTAAGGTGTTATTGTGCATTTTGCCACCATAACATATCTTATGTTATATGGGTTCTTAGGATGAGGTCCTTAATTCCTTATTATAGTAGGTCTTAATTTTGCTGTTGGCAATAAAGGAATGTTGGCCATACATTATTCAATCCAACAGATTTGAAGTAACAAACAAACATTTAAGGATCTACAGACACTTAAAGCAGCTACCCTCATATACCTGTATCTTTATCTATACATATTTATATAAATCCAATGCTTTGATTTTGTTAATGCTGTTAGGTCTCCTCAAAACAGAAAATGTTACGACAAAATCCAACTGAATATGAGGTTCAGCACCATGATTGTAAACAAAATTGGAACGCCTTTTAAAAACCATGATTTGTCCTTATTTTAACTAAAGTGGTGTTGTGTTTAGGATTTTGTTCAGTTTGGTCTTAGTGAAATCTACTAAGAGAGGGGGGACAGTGGCTATATTGATGAAAGAATGCTAGAGATGGAGGTAGGAGACGAAGAGGAAGGTCATATAGGAGATGCAGTGAGGGAGGACATGGAGGTAGTTGGAGTTAGAGTTGAGGATACAGAGGACAGGGGAAGATGGACATTGTTGACTGGCTGTGGCAACCCCTGAAAAAGGGACAAGTCCAAAGTCAAAGACAAAGAGGTTTTAGTGGAATCTTTAGTGGCAAAACCAAATATATATACTGTACAGTATATATCAATGGCCAGTCAAATACTCCACATCACCGTATTTTTAACAGTCTATTACAAACCTGTTTTTAAATAAAGCTTTTACCATACAATTGCACATTTTTGAAGCTTTTTTGAAACGATTAGTTTCAAACAAGTTTGGGCTACAAAACTAAACAGCAAAGAAACACTGATGAACACTTTCTATGGAAATACATTTGAATGAATGCATAACTAATGCAACTCATTGGCACATGATTGTCTCCATCGTTAGACCAGTTTTTGTACAATCAGAGAGCATATATATACAGCATCTGTCAGAGTGATGAATTAGTGCTGTTGGTGGATCAGTGACAGGGGCTAAATAAATAAAGGAAGCGAGAAGATAGGAGTGAATTATTTGGTTGATCAAATTCTGAGTAAAGAAGGCAGGAGTGATGAGCACCAGCAGGCTAATTTTGGAGAGAGCATGCAGCTAATGTGTTTCTTTAGGTGTTGAGCAAAACGCTATACATCCAGCTGGGTTCCAGCACCACTTTAGTGCACAAAACTAATTTTAGTCGCCACTGCATCGAAATTAGGACAGACACAGTATTTAATCTACCATGCCGTGACTGTAGCCTCAACGATAAGAATCCAAAATTGTTTCAACCTGCAGGTAGAGTTGGGTTTAGAAATAAGCCTGTAGTTATTATACCCAATAAGTGTAACACCTTATAAGACGCAATTGGCTTAATTAGTTAGCGAAGTCGGCACAGCACAATCAGTCATGATTAATAAATCAGAGTCATGTTTATACAATCATGGACAATTATCACCTGTATTTTTCTACAATTCCTAACCCTATTTTAATTCATGGCACAGGTGTTCAGACTATCTCCTTCTTCTTCTTCTCCTTTCGGCTTGTCCCTTTTCTCAGGGGTTGCCACAGCGTGTTAACAATTCCCATCTTACCCTGTTCTCTGTATCCTCAACTAACTTCAACTACCTCTCCTTCAGTGCATACATCAATCTCCTTTTTGTCTCCTACCTGGTAGCTCCATCTCTAGGATCAGTCTTCTACCAATGTATCCACTGTCCCTCCTCTGAACATGTCCAAACCATCTCAATCAGTCTTCGCTAGCTTTTTCTCCAAACCCTTCTGTCTGGGTTGTCCCTCTAATCACCTCATTCCTGATCCTGTCCATTCTAGTCAACCCTGAAAAGAACCTCAGCATCTAATTCTTAAAGTTGTTCAGACTAATACAATGATTACAATAAAACTAGCTCATAAGAGGTTAATTTAAGAGCTGATATCTAGCCACATTCTAAGATTTTCTTTATTGCAATTAAAATCACTTGAGTTCTCGCATCAATAGCTATGGTATTGTACTAGAAAAAAAAAAAAAACTTTCTAGGTCATATATATTTCATAATACCAGGTAAATAAAGACTTTTCTAATGGCATTTCCTCTGTTACTGTATAATGTATTTGATTCCAAAATATTAAGTAAGGCCAAACCAAACTAAAATGAAACCAATAATATCAAATAAGTGTGTCAACCATTTTTTTTTTTTTTTTACGGCTCTCCACCTAAAACCAAAGCAGGATACATTTTCTATATCTGGAGGGAGCAAAGCCTGAAACATCCACCACTTTCTCTCCCGCTGTACAAGTGTATGTAACCTGCTTCAAGCGCAAGTGACTCAGCAAGTCAGAGGTGCATTTCCCATTTGCTAGGGTGGGAACTAACAGTAGCTAAAACTATTGAAAAATCGTCATGCACATATTGATAGCAAATAGACTCCACGGTCTACAGAACAGCTGGCAATGTCTGACAACCATAAACAAACCTCAAAACATCTCTGTAGACGCAGGGCTGTGTCTCCCACACATGCACAGCAGCCCTCCAGACAGATTACATGGTATGACATAATAAACCACAAACATGCCTGTAACAGCTGAAGACAGGCTGGAATGACTATAAACGTCTCTGCTTGTCTATCAGCAGCACATTCACAACAATGTAGTAAGTGCCTGCGATGGTGATTTGTCAGTGTGTGAGAACAGGAAAACATTCCTTGTTTACAATGATGAATGAGCAATACTTGCACTATACAAGCACACACACACATTCTTTTTATATCAAGGCTGTCATTTTGACTCACACCCCCCACCCCGCCAACACAACTGTAACAACAGCCACGGTCAGTGCGAGAGGACAGTTCCAGGGAACCCGAATCATCCGTTAATAAAGCCGGGCTCACACTCGTACAACAGTTGTTGCTGCTCCTGTTCTCAGCTGGCTGTCTGATGGACAAAAGGCGTAAATGAGGAGGAGAAGGAGAGCGGGATCTCCCCTAAGTCAATTTGAACAGCAGGCTGATGAAATTACTCAGGTAGTCGTGGCGGGGTTGACAAATGAGCACACAGATGAGGATGAAAAGTAGGGAGACCGTTAGAGACACTTTCTGCTCCGTGGACACAGGGTCATATGAACACATCTGTGACCAAACAGGAGCGAAAGGAGAAATTTGCAACTCAAACACAGATTGAGTTGATGACTAGTGGTTATGTTACTATTGTCCACCAACATCTGTGCCATATGTGAGCATTGACAAAAACTACACCTGTGACTGAAAGGCTGCTTATTACACGCTCCTGTTGTTAAATGATCAAGACTGAATTACCAGAGTTGTTCAGGGTTGTATTACTTAATCACGAGGTATGACCCGGGAGTGTTTTTTTTTCTTTTTTTTTTCACTACATGGTTTTGTAAATTTGAAGTTAGAGAGTATTGCAACAACGCTGCAGTCAGTGTGAAGGTTATGAAAGTATGGAGCAACAAATAAATGACCTTTAACACAGTCAAAAACAACAAGAGTCAAACTAATGATTGTGAAACAACTGCACCAAAAGTAAGAAAGTATTACAGTGTAGTAACTTGGAGTGTATGTTTAATGCCACTTTATTCACCAAGCATGGAGATGAAGACATTTGCCTCAATGGAGATTTTGAAATCCCTGTTAGATCCTTTTAGGATCAAACATGGAACACAGATCAATCTGTAAATAGTTAAAATGACATCAACTCTGAATTAACAAACAATGTATGAATGATACAAAATGAATTCGCACCATCTTTCATTAGGAAATGTGCTTGCACCTAAACAAAAGATATGAAATGACACGTGAGATGGTCCATCCAAGTACTACAGCTGCAGACAACCGTGTGTCAGACAGTGGGTGATCTGATTGAATCTCTTGTAAAAAGGGAAGAGGGATTGGGTAACTTAGTGCTAGCTTAGTGATCATCATCTAGTAACTGGTCACCACGGAAGACTCCCCCAGGCCCCTCAAAGATGCCCTGTAGTCACAGTTACTACACATTTATATAGTAGACAGCAGTGCTTTTTAACAGCTGTGTTGCAGCACTGTGAGATATAGTCAGGTGTGCCATAGGTAGGTATCCAATTTTGCATTTTTTTATTTTGAAACATGATGTGCTCTTCTGCTTCATAGTGTTTCCCAGATCCATTTATTGCCACAAATACTTCTCATAACCATCTTATAACCATATAAGGGAGTCCATATAGGACTGAAAATTTAAATATCTGTGAAATTGGGAAGAAACAATCAGGACTATGCATTAAAGACAAGGATTAACTAGGGTTCACTTGCAAAGATTTTGGCCAACAGGTCAGAAATGGGTGGCTAGATACCGGACAGTGGAGAAGAATAAGTAAAAAGTCTTTCCCTCTCCTACCTCAATGGCCTTGGTGATGAAGGGAATCTGTGTCCCTGAATCCAGGTCTTGGTTGATGATCAGTCTTCGGGCCCACTGCCCTGCTCGCACTACACCACTGCCCTGAATTAACACCAGCAGTTTGGATGGATTGGACAAGGCATCAGGACTCAGGTATATGAAACTGGTGGGCTCATCCTCCATGGCATCCACCTGGATAATGAGGAAAAATAGTAGAAAATTCTGGTTAATTGAGAGAAGTACACTTAAAAAAAATGTCTTTGATGATAATTGAGGAAAACATCAGGTATCAGAAATGACAGAAACAGCTGTCCCATCTTATTACCCTGTGCAACTTTCAACAAAACCAAATATTAAAACATGACATAAACTAGACCAATATTCTGTTAGACATCTATCCAACTAAAGACATTCTAAAAGTGTTTTTTTACAGTGGTAATAAAGATCCCTATCATGTAATTTTAAAGGGCAATTTCAGAATTTTCCTGGGTAATTATCCCTAGGAAGTAGGGAGTAGTCATTTCTGACTCTGACCCTTTTTGGCCCCTGTACATTAAAAATTCATGGGCATTTGCAGGAGACCTGTCAATAATTCTCAGAAAACAGCAATAACATGATTAAAACTAAGGGAGAAAAAATGACGGGCAAAAGGAAAGTAAAAGTAAAAATATATCTATGTGTGTGTGTGTGTGTGCGCTTTGGCTCTGTCCACATCCATTGATCCCAGCATCCCTCCCAAGTACGGCTTGAAGAATCTTTAAGGAGACAAACACTGTCCATAAAAGCCACGGGTGGCAGCTGCAAGAACTTAATCCAAGCAGACAAAGAGAAGCGAGCAGGGGAGAAAATCTCACCCTTTATTCTCTTTTGCTCCCTCATTCCCCTCTCTCTATACATGGCTGTGGTTAATCTTCTTAAAATCTGTGGTCACAAGTTCAACACCACGCAGGTGGACGGACCCACCGCTAGCACACAAATACGCACACACAAACACAAAATATACACGGGCGGGTGGGCAGCAGAGAGGCAGAACAGAGCAATTTTCCAGAGGAATAATGAGATAAATAGGGCAGGCAGATAAACCAGTAAAAGTGTATGGGGGCTAATGAAAGGCGCTGAGTCCCCGACTAAGTGATTTATGGACACTGTTAGTGGCGGAGCTAACTCTGCTGCACCCCTAAACACCAGCGCTGCCTAACATCCCTATAAATGCAGCCTGAAAAATGATCACAACTTTTATGAACAGAGAGGGGAAGAGAGAGAGAGAGAGAGAGAGAGGAGAGAGCATGGATGGATGAAGGGGGTAAAGGATAGGGAAAGGGGGGCAAAGGGAGACGAAATGCTTCCAACAACAAATAAAAGGGGATCAAGTGTGTGCTCTGAGCCTGGATGAGCTGCCGAAGAATAACTCCACCATGGCTGAGAGAAGTCCCCTTCTGTGCAAATGAATGCAAAACAGATTAAACATCAGCATGCCGGCTCTTTGAAATGACACGTCACAATACAGTTAATTTGTTGAGGAGACACTTTTACACAAAGGACGTGGGGACGCAGGGGGACGAGGGGGAGACAGAGTTAAAGAGAGAGTGAGTAAGACAGAGAGAAGAAAGACAAAGACTGATAGACAAACGGGAAAAGCTGACTCCTCACAATCCTCTTTGCTTTCCCCTTGTTTTTTTTTTTTTTGTTTGTTTTTTTTCTCAACAGGCAACTCACTATAATCACAGACTGAAGCCAGAGCATTTATGTCCATTTTCAATATTTAATACTCCCTTTAATCTTCAAGGGCATAAATCAAAGAGGCAAAAAATGCCTTTCACAGTCTCAGTACTTACTGGCAAGAATGCTTTAGTCATGTTGCACTTTTTCTCCAGCAGCTCATAAACATACTGAGTGATGATCTACAGAGAGAGAGGAACACACAGCGTGTGAATTAGACATTATTCTCATAAATGCAGTATTCTCCTGCTGTTGTTAATATGAATATACAACAAAAAGCCAAACAACCTGTATGAATGTGCGGCAGCAAATAATAGCAACCCCCTGTCACGCATGCAAACAGAATAAAAAATACTATTCAAATCACTTATTTACCCTCTGGTGTGTGTGTGTGTGTGTGTGTGTGTGCATGTGTACAGTAGCTACTTGAAAGGTTCCACGTTGCACTGTGTGAATCACAGCGTCGAGGTTGTAAGTGCCAGGAGAGGAAATCTCCTGTACAAGCGCAGGGCTGATGTAAGTTATGTTTATCCCTGCAGCCACAGCACTAAAGAACCTTGTATACCAAAAGTCATTCCAACCTAGGGCCACAGCTTTCATGGCTCTGTGACATTAACAACTTTCTATTCCATTTGTCTCTCCTTTTTTTCCTATGGTGATAGAAAGGCATTTTGTGAAACAGACTCAGATTTCTGATCTGCTGTTAGGGAAAAAAATGAAAAAAAAAAAAATTCTAAATTAAAGAAAAAAACATAAAAGTGTTGACTGGTGACAGGACACATGACTACTGGTAGTGAACTGTTGCAGTTTTTCCTCAACAAATGCAAGACAGAGTCTTGCAGGCACCACTTTACAACGTAGGAGGACGTAGCTATCTTTATTTTTTTCCACACAACATGTCAGGTACAGCGGGTCTGCTGCAACAGCCTTCATCCACAAATGTGTAGATTATCCAGGAATTGAACCCGGGACAGAAAACAGGTTCCTCTGTATTTAACCCATCACCAAAGTGAACAGTGGGCAGCTTTGAGCCTGAAGAGCAGTGAGTGGGGATGGTGCCAGGCCTAGTGGACCTCGGTCGTAACCTGGCAGTTGGTGGATTTGAACTTGGAACCCTCCAGACCCCAGTCCACTTCCTTTATCACTAGGCCACCACTGTATGTAACCATGTAAACACGTAACCACCGTGTTACTGTCATATCCTGCATTACACAGAGAGCTTATGTTTATAGAAAGAAGCCATAGAAACAAAAGTGACACATAAAAAGCACAAACCTATTCATGTGAAGACTCCACATTCAACCTAGAAATTCCACTGGTACTGGCACAAATGCATTACCTGTAAACAGCACCTTCTTGGCTTTAAAAACTGTTGGGTTTTCTTTGTTTCTCGAAGGTACTAACCACAACACAATTACGGTAATGAAATGTGCGCTTGCACGACCAGATCATTGGTGGTGGATTGTTTGCTTGCATTTTACTTCCTTTTTAATGTCTGTGAGTTTAACAGTGGCTAATTGAAATTCCTGTTCCTTTATTTTTGTCATCCCAAATTCTCAATTTGTATGCATGACACTGTCCTCTTACCCCTCGTCTCATTAGTAAAGGGGAGCTCTCCTTAAACTCTAACGCTGTGCAATACCAAATATCTTTACAATTACCTCAAGAGAATAAAATAAAATGTATTTTCCAGGTGCTTAAATTAAACAAAAAAAAAAAATCCAAATTCTTGATTGTAATATATAGACATCTATCCACACAGAAATGCCAACATACAGTTATATATTATAGTAAATACTCAAGAATATGTTTTAAGTCATATGGGAGGTATTTATGATGATGATGATGATGTTGTCATTGAATTTAATATAAGGGAGAAAAACTAAAGGCTAATTTTGTTTACCAGCTTAACACGGGAGACCTAAATATTATTAAATACATAAGGTTTTATTTATATAAAAGCTAATCATAGGCCAGCAGACAGATGAAACCACACGATCAATCCCGACATTTGACCTTGTCTGTTTGTCTGCCTTTGTGTGTGCGTGTTTGCGTGTACGTCTTTAGCTAATTCACTCAAATGTCAGCCACTCTGGTGAAGAATAAAATGATTCTGGTCCTCGGTATGCTAGTGTTTAATAACCTCAATAAGGCCCGCAGGAAATTTCATTTGCACTCCGTTATTTGTTCAGTGCCTCAGGTGGTTCCAGTACCATCTGATATGGGAAATAAAAGGATGGAGAGTAATGGGGAAGAAGAAAGAGGGAGAAAAGTGGAGAGAACGCAGGAGTTGGATGCTGAACGATCACTTTCCACTCTCTGGAGACTGGGGTGACAATACGGAGAGGAAAAATCAACGTTTCAGGGTATAAAACAAAGAGTTCTTTGTGTTTCGTAAACAGTGTCAGGATCCTTAAAGCGATGGCATATGATGCTCAATGCGCAAACAAGGTACACACAGATGTGTGTGTGTGTGTGTGTGTGTATTTGGACACACCCACCTTGATCCTACCCTGTGTGAGCCTTTGAGGACAACATTGCCTCAGCAGCTGATCAGCAGCAACAGAAAAGCCTCTTTGTCACCTAATTATCAATGTGCTATTAGTGCTTTAATGAAATGCCTGCAGGAAGCAACGCCGAGTGGCTTTATTGTCAGCCTGCATGTGTCATGAGAGAAACACCGTTGAGTGGATTTGTCAAATAAAATAAAGACACACAGAAAGGAAGAGGGGAAGAAAAACATGGGAAAAGGATTTCAGGAAAGCCGGTCTGATTTAAATAATCAGATTCCATAATAAACCAATGCTTTGAAACATATTTGGGTAAACTTAGGGACTCGCAGGCCATAATGTGTCCCAAAATTGGACACGGGGGACGATACAAGAGAAGAACAATGGACCATTTATTTTAACTCGGGATAAATGTCATATAAAAGTCATGTATGCAACTTAAAATGCAAAATTGCAGGGCAAGGGCAGAAATATAATAATAATATAAATAAATCATTAAATTTGGACAATGTTGGCAGGCCGCATAAAAAAAGTTAGATGGTCCACATCTGGCCCCCGTGCCTTAGTTTGCCCATGCCTCCTTTAAGAGAATCTTAAAATTCAGATCTGAACATAAGAAGTACAAAAATGTTACACAATATATGCATCACTCAGTGACCTACATCATTCTGGCTTTTGGATTTAAATAAGACAATGTCCTACAACTCAGATGTGTAATGAAACCCATGAAGAAGCACAGCTCATCTGGGTGTAGTCAACTAGTGTGGAGCAAATATTTGACATAATATGTAGATATTTATAGCATGTCACAGGCAAATGACTTAAAATACACAAAGGCACATTTTTCATTTTCGTACAGTTTGGAACAAACAATAGTTTCGCAGCAACTCACGAGGTGAAACGCTTTTTGTCAACATAGACCTTTTCCAACCCTTAACTGGTTCTGTTTGTGCTTCGACATCTGCTGTTCCCTCCTGTATGTTTCACATACTTTGTTTGCACATCTCTGCAGTGTTGTTAACCCTGGGTGCAAAAATATTTACTGCTGCTCATTTTCTCAACCACTGCAGTTTCTGAGAGATCTTTTCTGACAAAGTAATGCACAAGTGGCATTAATCCATACTGGTGCAAAATTGGCAATGAATGA
>JAFBJS010000780.1:150663-165519 GCA_016785265.1 Paraplagusia blochii
GGTACATGTTTTGCATAAATATAATGGTAACAATACAAATAGCTTGTGCCATGAAATAGCTAGAGTTTAATTTAAGAGCTGCAATCCAGCCATTTCAGTGGTTGATTTTAAAATAAACAAACATGTTCTCACATCAATAGCTATGGCTTTGTACTGGCAGAAACTGTGCTTTAAAGCATTCCATGTTTTTGTGTTCAATGGTGAAATACCTTCATAGGCATAAAATGAACAGGAAGCCGAATAACTTCTAGATCGTCTAAGAAATGACAGCAGATGAAGTTACCCTCTGTTCATCTGGTTTTGAGAACCCTGCTGAAAACTATCAGTGCAACAGTGATGGTTGTTGGGAAAGTCCCCTGAAGTCCTGTCTCTGTAGTTTATTTGTGTAGAGGAAGCATTGTGATGGTGAAGCGAGAAGACTGGGATTAGGGAGGAAGGAAGGAACTAAGAAGAGGGCTCAAAGGAGGGAAATGAGGAAGACATGCAGCGAGGGAGGAGATGTAACCCCAGAGCAAGGCGACCTCAGGAAGGACCCATTTAGGAGGCTGCCGGAAGAAAGCCGTCGACGAAGAGTGCACAGCATTATTACAATAACTAAGTAAGTTGTGATATCTACCACTTATAATCACATCTATAAGGTTGTTATCACTTTACTCACACTCAATTCCCACATGCAGAAACTCAGTGTTTCATTTATTGTGTAAGTGTTTGTTTTCTCCCACTGATTACAACAGACACGCTTGGTTTCGCTGACCATACCTGAGGCCAGGAGCAGAGCAGGAATAGGAGATGCTCCATTGCAAAAGATAAGGAAACAGGCTACGGGCAAACTTAACAGAGAACAAGTGTTAGGGCTTACAGATGAAGATGTTCAAGGTTCAATTCCATCCATCCTTCTTCTACTTGCCCCGTCATCACAGAGTTTCTCAAACTTTTTTTTTTTTACCCTTATAATTCCTGAACCTTTGCGATCCATGTCAATAGAAAACATTTTTAAATCATTAATCATTACTGAACATTAATGAGGATATTTCATTCCAGATCTAATGATATCTCAACAAAAAGTATTACTCAAGTTTTGAACAATGAAAATCAGCAATTAAACCAGCAGAAATAAATGTTATAATAAACTCCTAGGAAAACACGATAAAGGTGGTGATTATCGCAGATATGATAAGACGCAAACCAGGAATGTTGTGGGTAGTAGCTGTAAGCTATGTGTTTTAGGTAAATATACATCACATCCAGACAGCGTGCATAAACATAAAGTGCCATTGATGCAGTGAAAGAGACTAAATCATTCCTGAAATAACTTTATAGAGGAATAAAGAGTTGTCTGTGCAAAAGCAGCACAAAAGTTACATCTACATTGTAGACATTTTTAGTTTGCTCATCCAGGCCTGAGACGTAGCCAAGCATTAAGAATTGTGAGGTGTCAAGAATACAGCCAAGACAGATCTACACACATGAGAAAGATACACACACACACACACACAGTATCTCCTGTCTCACTAGTCCAGAGGCCACTCCAAAAGCCACTTAACCATATAAACCAGAGAGCAAGAGGAGGCATCAAAGCTTCCTGATAAAATGAAGCTAAAGGAGCTGCTTGATGCTCGTATCACTGACTGACTGCACCCTGGAAAGACTTCCTCCTCTGGAGAATATAAGAAAAGACGAGGTGAGAAAAAAAAAAAAAAAAGGAAGTAAATCCTCCCCTGAACAATGATTCACAACAACAGCAGCACCAAGCGCACAGACAGAATGGGAAAATGAGAGACAGCATGAAGCAACAGAAAGGTTGTTTATTTTGAGTCGGCCTGGTGTACAACATAAAGTGGTATTAAAATAGGGCCCATTGTTGTGGGTTTGTGATCCGTCACTACACGTGGCAACAAAGGGAGAGAGGGAAAGAGACCGGTTTTATTCCCATGAGCTCCCTGTCATTTTTTTCTGTTGTGCTGACTTCTGTCAGAGGAGAGAAGGCTCTTCAGGGAAGGAAAACTTCTTAGACACAGTCTGACAGGCGGACTGTTTACTCTAAGTGCAGAGATCCTGCTTCGCTCCATCACTGCCTGTGTCTGCCCTTCCTGCACTGCTCCTCCTAATGGTGTCATAATGACCTCCTCAGGTGTTAACTGAGAAGCTGGCAGAGGGCTAATTCCGAGGAAAGTACTGTATGGCACAACGGGCGCCGGCGGTAGTGACAGATGCCAGTGCTGTAACTACCAGCACCGCTCTCTTTACTCTGATACAACTCCCCCCTCCCATTTCTGTCCAATTCCCTTCTTTTCATCAACTCTAATCCACCTTACTCGTACCCTGCAACCATTTTTGTCTGTGACGGTTTCTGTTTCCTCCTCCTAGCTCACAGCAGAAGCTAAAGCAGCAGTGTTTGAGTGTTTTGGGGAATGGAGACGTAATGGCAGTCAGTGAATCAGGGCAGACAGCTGTCATTTATGGTTCGTCTTCAGAGAGATCCCATTAACTCCCCGACAAAATGTTCCACGACTGATATGGAGCCCCCTGGTGTTTTAAGTTAACTATGAAGGCCTGTCTCCATGTATTTCATTCAAGGACCCATTTAACCCTACGATTTTATCAGCGCTGTTTATCTCTGGAAATTATTGACAACACACCTTATTTGCAACTGTTCTGTAGCATTAGAAATCAAGAGATTGTGATCAGAGGTGTTTATTATTACAACTGCTAATATTTTGAGGAGTTGATAGTGAACAACCTGGAGACTAACTCACCAAAGCTTTTCCTACTGAATCGACGAACGATACAGCATGGTTAACTCTAATAAGACTTTCTTCCATACAGTTGATCATTTTGATAAGAAAGACAGAAAAGGATTGAAAGACATTAGGATTGAAAGATTTTGGGGTGGATCACAGCACCAGTGGGAGAAACCAGGTCTCAGCACGGTCACAGCACCAAAAATGGAAGAATGGTGGTCCAGGTGAAGAAGTGAACGGAGCCGTTGGTTGGTCGATTTGTTTATTACCAAAAAGCACCCAAAACACAAAAGTTTGGTCCAAAAATCAGAGTATAGAGAACGCCTGGAGAAAGTAAAACTAAAGAACACTTGGTTATTAACTTTCCTTTGGTAAATGATATTCTGAATTCTATATGGAAACTTACAATTTCATACCTGTACGGTATAAAACCTTACATAAATGTAAGTAGCAAATGTGAAAACCTACAATCCCAAAAGTGAAAAACCACTGAAATCTAACAAGATCATCAATAGCAGTTTGAACAAGGGGTAACAGTGCATGCAGAAAGCTATAACTAAAACGTGTCAAACGCAAAGTATGCATGAAAAATGTTTGATATATATATAATTTAACGCAAAAAAAATAAGATCTAAAGAATAATGTGGGTCTGGTTGTGCTCAGAGTACATCAGTGGCAACTGGACGGCTGTTGGATTAAAACCTGAAACTTGAAGATGCAAATCTGCTTCCTTGACCTCTAGTACACCACTTCCGCCTATTATTGGTATCATTAATGTTATTTATAGTAATAAGAATAAAAGATAAGTGGGTGAAAATGGGTGGATAATAATAAAAAATATATAATTCAGATTATTTTCTTTTGCAATACAACTAATATGAATACCACTTTGATTCTTTTTAAATGTGCAGTGTACAGTGAATGTAAAATGACAAGCTCATATGATCAACTGAGGGTTGTATTTGCAAATGTTATATAGAATAAATTAGAAAGATTTAAATTGAATGAATGGAACTAAATTGCATCAAAAATGTTTTATGAATTTGATAATTGTCTCCTAAACACATGGCACAAAAGCCACCCTCAACTTTGGCCAGCACGTTATTGCAACAAAAACATCATACAAAATGGATAAATCATATATGGCCAAAAAAAAAAAGAAGAAAATCAAGATAACACAGAGACAGCACTGAATGTATGAGGAGAAAGCAAAGAAAAAGAGGAAAGAGAGAGACACTGAGAGAGGGGGTGAGAGAGAGCTTTCTAATTCAGCCATCTGGCTAGCTTTACTTCATTATAATATTCTATGTGTTTGTGTGTGTGTGTGTATGACTATGAGTGTGTGTGTGTGTGTGTGTGTGTGTGTGTGTGTACAAATTTGTGAGCGCCTTCCATTCCACAGATGCAGGCAGAGCAGAGAAGAATCCTCATTTATTAACAGCTTAATAGAGCTCCATCTGGGCCAGACCCTATGCTTGTGTTCTATCAGGGAGATTCATCAGTGAATCACAGGAATTAGACAACAACTGAAACCTACACAGTCTGTGCTGACCCTGCTGCACCCAGCAGCACCACACACACAGCCCAGTCCACATTACAGCTCTGATACTGAACTATATTACGTTGTTCCAAGTAGGAACCCAGTATCCAGTTACCATGTTGATGTCTTCTTAGAGAATTTTGGACTTGGCAGAACAATGTAGAAAGACAAACTGGAGTTAGAGAGGAAAGTTCTGTGTTTTATTTTAATTATTATTTTTTTTATATATAATAATAATTATTTAGTTATTTCTTTTTTTTTTCAATTACTAGACTTGTCAGGTAAACAAATATGAAATCCAGGCCACCTGGAAGAATCTACAAACACCATATTGTGATGATCAGAGACATCATCATGCAAAATATATTAGAAGAATGTTATTGTCTTCTTCTTTTACTTTCCGCTTGTACCTTTTCTCAGGAGATGCCACAGCCACTTGTATTTTTCTTCTATGGTGATTGTGTCCAGTGAGATCATGTGAATTGTAGCATGCATGCAGGAGTTATATTGTTTTGTGTCTTTTATTTCTGTGTTTTATGAGAACGATAATGATGACATGTCATTTTCATCTGATTAGAGACTCTTATTTCACACTTTCTTTCTGTGTTATTTGACCTGTGATGATAGTCATGAAAGACAAAATAATGAGACCAGACCAGAAGAAAAGGTATATTACCTGAAGAAATACAATAAACGTGAAAGTATTGAAAAGCACTGTTTTTGGCAGTACAATGCCATAACTAGAACTGTAGAGGTATTGGTTGGTACCAAGAAAACCATGGGAAATAGCTGAATATCAGTCATTAATCTCTTATCAGCTATTTTTGTTGTTTTTGTCCAAACAAATGTACATTTAGTGGTACATGGTGTTAAAATGACCAAGAAATTGAAGAAAACAGCAGGGTGGTCTAATATTTTTTTTTTTTCCATGACCGTGTTTAGACTCTGTCTTCCCTATATTTTTCAATATTCTTCAACAATTCTCCTCAGCTGCTATACCATGGCAAAATATGATGGGAGGAAAAAAAAATCAATTTGTTAATAAACTAACAATGAGGAGCAGAGAATGGTCCACAGTGTTCGTGCTAACACCAAAATTTGGTCGCCGTCTCTCTGCTCAGCTTAGAGGCCATCATAGCAACATCCTCCATCTCCCCTCTTTGTATCTGTCTCTCCATTCAGACGAGGCTGAAGTGCAAATTGGACATCTGGTGCTGTGATGTGTCTGACAATACAGCCGCCACCCTCCAGCCCCCTCACACATGTACGCAGACACACACAAGTGCACACACATGTACATGTGCGCACACACAGTCCTGCGCACAAATATAGAACCAGGAGGACATAAAGACATTGAGAAGAAGACAGAAGGAGGGAGAGGTGGACAGCGATACGCAGGGACGAGGGCGGGAGAGACAGGAATGCGAGTGAAGATTGAGGGCAACGACGATGCCATTCTATTCATACACTGCCAGGGGCAAACACATGCATCCATGTCCTTGTGCCATGTCCCTCAAAGCTCTCAGGCAGAATTGCGGCTAGTTCTGAGAGCGTCTCAGGTGGCAGGTTGATAGAAGGCAGTGGGTTGTGATGTGGAGCCGTTGTCTGGGTGTAACAAGCCTGTCTGCACAGAAGCTTATTTTACCTTTACCCCCATGACATCCAACTAAATCTGAGGGACAGGGAACAGACTAGACGTACCACAAAAAAATGTCATTCAGGGGGACATTAAAACTTATAAAAATGCATGTGTTCGACGGGCGAATATTCACAGACAGACACATACACTTAAACTCCCAGGCTGACTAAGCAGCATAACCTAATTCTACAACCAAAGGCATACAAATTCAGGGGATGTTTCTATTTATATGGGAGCATATTTCTCAGCTGAGGAAACAACGCATCTGGACCTGCGTCGCTGTGTGTGAGAGGTACAGTATTTATTGTATTGAATCATCTGTGGCCTAAAAACAACAGACACATACCAGGCTTGTTCAGGTGGGTGCTCCTCTCCAAAAATGCCTCCAGCAGCCCAGCCCATAAAGCATTTGTTCTCATTTAACAATACCCATAACAACGCCGATTGACAGCCTTTTACCCTCTGTCTCGCCTAAATAAGATACTTCTGTCATTTTTCTAATCACAGGATGAATATAATTTGCATACATCCTGTTTGATGATTATTTGTTTGCCCCCCTTTTCTTTGCAGCGCGAGTTCTGTTAGTTAAAATGTCTTTCCGAGTCTCTTTTCTGGCGCCTACCAAATGTTTGTTTCTTCTTCACTTTTGTTAGATGTAGGTAGATTGTGCTTTTACAGGCAAAGGAAACCTACGGGGGGGCTTCACAGGATTCAGGTTCTCAAAGGAGCAGGTGTGCACCTGCATTAGAAATAATAATAGTAATAATAATAATGAAGACACACACAGGTAATCCCACAAACAGGACTATCAATTTGCTTTGAACTTCAAAGAATGTACACAACAATTAAAAGCAACAAAACAAAGAATGGAAGCAATGAAACACGGGAGTACAAAAGAACATTTGTCTCATTATTTTAGTGCTTGCTGAATGCACTCATACTGTGAGGTGAACTCCAGAAGACAAAGTCTGGTTTATGGATAAACCCGCGTTGAACTTTACTGAGTAAATCATTAATGAAAAGCTTCAAATTGCAAATACAAATGTAGGTCATCACCCGGTCTGCAACAGTATCACAGGTCAATCACCAGAAACTGGAATTTCTCTACGACCAATCCAGATCAATGCAACAGGTGCTGCAAAATGTTTTTTTTTTTTTTTTCTCAAATTCGCAACACCAAGAAACCATTCCTTCATTCATCTCCATCCACTTATCCATTATCGGGTCACCAGGAAAGCATTCTCCATGACCGTCACCCAAATCACACTGCACACTGCTGTCAGCGGCGATCCCACTGGAAGTTACACACAACAGAAAACTCTCCCTTTTTTGGTGTTAAGCTGAAAGAGTAACACACCCACTCTGTTCATCAGTCTGTGTTGACCGTGATTTAAAATCGCTTTCACCGCTCAAGGTTATCTGACAGTGGAAAATAGAAAAAAAAAAAATGCATAAAATTTCACATTCTCCATGTTTATAATATTTTTACTGGAAAATCAATGTAGATGATAATTATTTTTTTATATTTTTATTTTTTTTTACATTATAACTTAAAATACCTTAATCTTGCTGAGTGAAGGACAGTTTGTTCAAGTGCAATGTGAATGGACTATAATATTTGGGCTGACAGTGGGGCTGTCCATGGTGCTGATTAAACCTTGGATATTAACGGACATTCAGCTGAGAAAATAAGGAACGGAAAAATACCAATTACACATTTTTCTTCTTCGGGCGATTTTAATTGACCTTTTTTTATAGCTTAGCACTTAAAGTCTGCAAAAGTGCACTCCAACAAAACTAGGTTGGTTGGGTGTAAACAATTTTATGTGAATGCCAAGATCAATGACGGGAAGTGTTACTATCATTTCAACGAAGGGCTGAAAGACTGCAAATTCTATAGTCTTAGTAAGTTACCTTGTGTATCAAAACAGATGATAAGATTGTGCATTATAACTGGGTGAAAAGAAAAAAATCAAGTCTAATGTCCTAAAAGCAGGTTTACCTCTCCCAGAGCTTCATAGCGTTTCTGGTTCCAGCGATGGAGATCTTCTCTGGCATTGAAGACAAAAGGTTCTCCTGTTTTGATATGTCTTAGCTGGCCATCTGTAATGAAATAAGGGGGGAAAAAAGATTACAAACCCAATAATGTGTAAGAATGTAATTACTTATACAAAATACATGTGTAACTACAGCACAAAATAGAGAGAAAACTGCAAGAATACCGTTCTTTTTCCTGTTTTTACAGAACATTCCACGTAACCTTGTATTTAGTCATAATATCTAATGATTAGTTTAGAGACTAAATGCTCAATTTTGAAACTTTAAGGTTTGATGTTTGTTGGCTGAACCTGACAAATAACACAAGATATATCTAATTACTACGGAGCTAGTTAACTATAAAAACAAACTGCATCGTTCACCTATTTATCATGTTCTCAATCTGGATTTGAGTTGCTATACTGTCCCTGAACAGGCTTTTTATAGCAGGTGCAAGGCCAGTGAATGAGGCAGAAATTCTTCCAGTCACGACTCCTCGGCCTTCTGGGTAGTCTGGCATGCAGAGACCGGACAGCTGGTGCTGCAAAACAATCTCCCCCATTTTTTTTTACCCATCTAGAAGCCTTTCTCCTTTGTCTCTAAATGTGTGCACCTCGTTCTCCCTCTTTATCCCCACTTACCCTCGGCACCGGACCAAGGGTCAGCTCCCATGTTTTCACCTGAACTGTCCAGAAGCAGAAGCATATGGGTGTTTATGTGTGTGGCGCATGTCTGTGTGTGAGACAGAAAGGTGGGCTGGCACGCTGTAACCCTGCGACAACAACAACTGCTCCTTGCAGTTGCTGGGCATCAGCCAGTCTCTCTAACTAGCTTAGCTTACACCACAGTGACAAACCGCCAGATTGGCCAGAGGAGACCAGGTGTGGACATACACAAGGTAGACATTCAGTACAGTAGGTGGCACTAGATTGTTGTATGGGAACGTGTTCTCCTCTTAAGTAATTTATTGGAATATAAGGACAGGTGATTTCTTTACGCATCTTAGATGGAGAAATACTACTCTCTTATTCCTAATATACTGTTACCCTTGTATGGCTTTGGAGCCACTACCTTATGGCAATGAGCCCATCGATCCTGCTGTTGACACTGCGACACAATAAAACACTAAACAGCGTTTAAATTTAATTTTGACCTTTATGACTGCGGAATTTGCTATAGTAAACCACTGAAAAGTACACATACTTAACCCAAATAGCCAGAGGGCTCTCATACTTTCTCAATTATTGCAGAGAGTAAGAAAAGCCCCATCCAAGATATAAATAAATGTAATATCTTTGCAGGATAAAAACACAACGCGAGTGAAGTTCTTTTTTTTTCCTACTTCTTCTTCTTCTTCCTCATCTCCCTCTAAATTGCCACCGTGTTCAAACCCTCGATCAGTCTGATAAATCTCATGCTGCTAAAGGACTGTGTATTACAGCAGCTGCTTTTAAGAGTTGTTGTTATACAACATGTAATTTTAGAAGGTGAGTTCGACATTGTGTTTGTTTAAAAAAAAGTCTACTCTTGCCTGAGAGGTAGCGAGCGAGACGTTGGGATGAAGCGGAATGTAGAAAAGTGCGTTGAAGAAAATCAATTATGCATTCGCACCGGGGTGAGGATCTAAACACCAGTGCCTTAGAGGAGGAAGACAGGAGCTGTAATGAAATCCTACTGTAGGAACAAGGAGTGTGCATATGCCTGCATACAGTGGGAGGGTGTGCGTGTGTGTGCGTGAGTGGGTGGGTGGGTGTATGGGCTGCGCTCTCTCCCCCAACACATCCTCTCAGAGGAATAACATTTTCTCAACTTTTCTCTTCTTTTCCTGTCATAATTAGCATTCTGTTCTCAATTTGGCCGCTTAATTAGGTGTACATAACCTTGGATTTCCAGTAATGGAAAACCGCAGGGCTGGCAAGATGAAGCCATCATCTTCAGTGATTAAGATACCTGAAAAAGTATTGTACACACTCGTCTGTATTCATATCATTACATGGTCAAATTAACATTTTTGTTCCACCTGTCTAAGACTCAGGGTAGCCTGGGCGTAGCTATAGAGATGCCTGTGAGTCGGGGCGACTGAGAGCCATCAGGGTACAGACAGCGCCTGAGGGCCACCGCGGCTGCCTTAGAAATTCTATCCTTCAAAAAGCCACACCTAAATGGAAAGTGACAAGACATAGAGGAAAAACTGTGTTTTTTTCTCCTAGTTCTGTACGTATATATGCAGCCGAGTGGGCTGGGTGGGGGATTTTAGATAGCAAGAGACGAAGACAGGGAGGAAGGAGAACAGGTGGAACAAAAGGATGAGGCACGTGTCTGACTGCGTTCCTCCCATTACAGGATATGGAGCTGGGATTTAAAGGGTGAGGCGGGAGGGGGTAATGGGTTGGCACGAAGTCCACAGTCAGGGTGCGTATGTGTGTCTCCGTTCTTAGGCACTGTGAGGTTATGCAAATGCTCCGTCAGGCGGAGGGCAAGGCTGAGTAGGTTACTGACGGGCCGTAGAGTACACAACATGTCCCCCCACTCAGGCAGGCAGACAGCCAGCAGAGACACTGACAGAGAACAGAGAGGGGGGGAGAAAGAAGGGGAGAGAGAGAGAGAGAGACTATGGGAGAATACCAAAAGCTAAAACCATCACCATCCACCTTTACAACTCCTCATCCTCCTTACTTTCCCCACCTGGGTCGATTAAAGTGAGCCAAGAGAATCCTTAAGAGGTTTTTATGAGGCCTGCACCGTAACACTGAGTAACTTCAGCTCTTCTCTCTACTCTCACTGTTACCTGACACGCATAGTCCAGTCTGGACTAGCTGTAAATAAGAGAAATTACTTTAACATAAACATTTAATCTGAAAAAACAAAGCTTAATGTTATAAATAGATTAAAAACTACATTTGAAATAAAATGCACACCAGTAGTATTTATTTCTGAAGTCTTTTAAGTTCCTTTTAATGTCCTTTAGTTCGGGACAGTGGTGGCCTAGTGGTTAAGGAACCCCACATGGGTCCAGAGGGTTCCAGGTTTGAATACACCAGCTGCCAGGTTACAGCTGATGTGCACTGAACATGGCACTTTCCCCACTAATCCCAAAGCTGCCCATCACTTCGCTGATGGGTTAAATGCAGAGGTAACATTTTGTTGTGTCCAGTGATGTCTGTCACAATGACAAGGAGATGGCTTTCCTAAATTCAATCCTTTTAAATACATTTGAGATTAGATAAGAGAACTTTTGTGTTGTCTCTGGGAGGATTCCTTTTGTGAAAATAAAGGTTGAAGATGTTCTTTAAGCCAGCATCTTGTCCCTTGAATAGTTTGTGGTCCTGATCATGCTGGAATCCATGGATTACATTTAATAGTGCAACTTGTTGCAAGGACTTAAGGAAAGTAAAAAAAAAAAAAAAAGTACAGTAAAACCAGGTCTGTGCTGCTGCCATTTGCACCAGTGCACTCTTATAAAGCATTTTGACACATGAAATTAAAAAAAGTCAACTTTTGTAAACCTTTCCTGGTAAAATATGTCGATGAAGATTTTTCGTCATCCAGGTCATTTACAAATAAATAGTCTGTGTGTTTTTTCATCTTTGGGAAGTATTTTTGGTTGGTAAATTCTCAAAATTCTCACATTCACTCAACTCTAATTGAGAATGAATATTGTATTTTATTGTTATTTTGTTTCAGGGTTTTTATGAGAGGTTTTAGTGCCAAGGATTTGATCTTAACCTGAATAGGAATTTTTTGATTAGTGTGAAAACTATAGTGTGAAACTAAGACACCAACAGAACTCCATAGGAGTCTGTGCTTTAAGGAGTGACTTACCTTCATTGAAGGCATACTCAAACTCCTCCAGAGTCTTGGGGAAAGTGAAGGGAGGTTCATCTTTCTTCATCAATTCATCCAGGTCTATTCTCGACAGCAAATCTGAGAAGATAGCGATGAGGGGTGGATCAAAAGGTGAAAAAATTTGATCCTTTTTTCCTAGCAAATTGGATATACTCTAGTGGTTTCCATTCAAAATACTATTGTATTCCAGGAGTAAAAGATATCTTTGCTAATATTTGTAAATCTTAACTATTTATGGAGCACTGGAAGGAGACGCCATGCCTTCGCACTTAAACTGAGAACTCTTCATCATCCTCAAGTGGCATAAAATAAAAGGTAGAAGAGGGGATATTCAAATATGAGCTGAAAATGTCTATTGACTTTTTTGTTCCTGCAAATTCTACCCGTGAAGAACCTGAGGGGGGCACATGACACAGATTGGTTTGCTAAAGGGGTTTAATGAATATATTTGATTCAAGGTTAAGTGAGACACTTCCTGTTTTATCCACTCCTGCAGTCAGCTTAAAGTTTAAATATTAACTAGTAAGTAAAGCTACAAGTTCATGGGCAAAATAAAAAAAATTCTATATAACTTAACAAGAATCTTTTTTTTTCCCCACATTGATGCCACAGAGACACAAGGAACAATCATCCTTGTTCCTTGAGGTTTAAAAATAATTATGATGCTTTTGCTCCATGCTCAACAGTAAAAGATTATGGTCTCCAAAGCTGCTCCAGGGCTGCTTTGACCTCCAGAGATCCTCGAGAGATCTTCCCCTGGAGCTGTACATGTGAACACAAATGTTCACAGAAGCTGCTGCAGAGATCCTCCTGAAAGCTGCCCAGTAAAATCTCCAGATAATGTCTTAAGCTCATGTGAGAACACAGCAGGAGAAACTGCAGAGGATCAACCGCGGGTGAATGATAGAGTGTCATGCTGTCGGCACCCTTAAACCATATGCAGCCTCGGATTGCCGGGCTAAATCTATGCTCTGTCAGGGTCACATCATGACAGCTCTAAAGCCAGATTTTTCACCATGGGAAACTGTGGAAATCTGTGTGCTATATTTTATATGGATTGTTAACATTAAATTCATGGTAAAGTACATTACTCTCTTTTTTTGCAAATACATTACAAAAGTTGAAGAGAGTCATACTTTGCACCTGTAACAGGGAACCTGTTGGAGCAGACGTGCTATAAATCTAAAAAAAAAATCATCTCAAATGTGGGATTGATTCTTTTTTAATAGACCCTGAAGTTCGCAATTTTGTTTAATTCATAAGGCAGTTATCAAAAAAATATGGCGGATGAGATCCAGAATTTTCTCCCGAATTACCCTTAAAAAATAGCATACATAACAATATTGAAGAACTTTAGGGATATTCGGCAAACCTATACAGAGGTTATTAACCAAACCACATCACAAATAATTTTACCTTTGAGTGCTGTTGTTTTCTCTCTGTCTTCCTGGCCATCAATCTGGGCCATGGTGATCCACAATATGTACAGCGTTATAGATGTAGTGCAGAAGTGAGCGAGCATGAGTCCTCTGCTCCTGGAGATCACTGAGGTGCTGTCTGTCAAATTTGAGGAAAAATAGGTAAAAACTGGGTTGGATCAAAATATGGCATATAATGGTGATAAATTGCATTGAGGTTGAGATATATAGCGCTTAAAGGATTAATTTGGGGGTGTTTAACTATATTTAGTCAAGCTTATGAATGAGAGTAAAAAAAAAAGCTGCCTGGGATGTGTCTGACTGCTGACTATTGAACAGTCTTGCATAGATTTAATGTTATGTATGTATTTGAAACTGCTGCTGTAGCAAAATGATAACTGTTTTGGTTGATGGCGCATTCATTCATATCGTGGGTCCATAAATATAATCTGCAGTAACTCACCTTACATACATACAGACAATATGACGTCACCAGGTCCGGTCAGGTCAATGTATCAAGCTAGCCATGTAAAAAGCCAGACTGGAGAAATTGTGAATAACCTAGCTTTACGTTTTTGTATTTATTTCCCTAATGAATTAAAGCAAATAAAGGCGTCGTATGCGAAGTTTGTGTTCGCACTGTGCACTTGTATGCAATATAACACTAATCAAAAGGAGCTCAGAGCAACTTCTAGCACGTGCAACCACGTCTGTGAAGAAGTGACAGCTCAAAAGCAATTAAAATGCTGGTGAAATCACGCTGCAGTCATATACACGATCCGATGATAAAAAAGTACATTTATTTTTATGTTTTGTTTCGTTTTATAAACACTCTTGTAAACAAACACAACCTTGGACATGTGTGTTCTTTAAAGGAAACAATACGTGTGTGTTTCACTCGTTCCGTCAGATAAAAGACGAATTTTCCGACAAAGGACGCAGAGCTTTAAGATTCATGCAAAAAGTTCTGGTACACTCACGCACCATCAGCACATTCGCCAATATCCACTGTCCACTGCTGCTGCTGCTTCCTCTAAATTTATGTAAACACACGACGAACAGGAAGGAGTCAGAGCCGAGCAGGAACCTGAGAGTCGGAAACTTCCGGGTTACCGGGGCAACGGCCTGCAAGGGAAATTTAAAGAGACAGTAGCACAAAAACCAGGCGCGGCAAAATATGATTGAAAAATATGATTTATATTACTGTTAAATGTAATCAAAAAAACCAACAAATAAATAATAAAAATCAAATCTGTGACTGCAATACAGTTAACACTATTTACATGAAGTTGATGACCATTTTGTATGCCCTGTACAGATTTATTCCTAATTGCATAATTCTTTTTTTTTTCATATTTGAATCCTCATTCGGTCAAACTGATAAATTATTGGATTACTGTAAATATTTTAAAGTGAATAAATATTTAATTACATCAGTTATAATATATATATATATATATACATAGTTACTCCAAATAAGTAATTTCAATAATATAATATAATATGTAAAATATATATATATATATATATAGTATACTATATACTATATATATATACTTATATATATATATTAACATCCAAAGAATATATATATATATATTCGGGCATACATATGATGAATTAAGCTTCATAGAG
>JAFBJS010000780.1:165921-182588 GCA_016785265.1 Paraplagusia blochii
CATGTACAGATTTATTCCTAATTGCATAATTCATTTTTTTTTTCATATTTGAATCCTCATTCAGTCAAACTGATAAATTATTGGATTACTGTAAATATTTTAAAGGGAATAAATATTTAATTACATCAGTTATAATATATATATACATAGTTACTCCAAATAAGTAATTTCAATAATATAATATAATATGTAAAATGTATATGTATATATATATATTTGCACTTTGCACGAAAAATAAATAAACAAATAAATAAATAAACCCTGCATGCTTCAAAGAGCAACATTTTTAAATAATCAATTATTGTAACAAATTTGGGAATATTATATTTCTATATATAATATAGAAATATTATTAAATTAAACAGTTAACTACAATTCCAAAGCAAATTGTTTTATATAGAAGCACCAAAGCAGAAATAAAAGAAAAAAAATATCATATTCAAATATATATAATATAATAAAACATCTTTTGAAAACATCCAGGTTTCCTATTTTCCAACCAAGATTTAACTACGTACAATTTAAAAACAGTGAAA
The DNA here is from genome assembly GCA_016785265.1 of Paraplagusia blochii. Classification (NCBI taxonomy): domain Eukaryota; kingdom Metazoa; phylum Chordata; class Actinopteri; order Pleuronectiformes; family Cynoglossidae; genus Paraplagusia; species Paraplagusia blochii. Next base: position 166,458 of record JAFBJS010000780.1, read on the forward strand.
ACCCCCATCTTAGTAGGTGACGGCTGCTTCTGTGCTAAAGGTGACCACCACCTGCCACACTGCGTTCCCCTGGGTCATTTACCTGCTACATGCGTCATGCCATGTGCTGGTGATACACAGAAACAGCCTCCTGGTTAAACATAGGCTGGGTGTCCTACTTGGGGACAGCCTCTGGAAGTTAAAGCTGGTTCTCCTGGGAGCTGAGCTACCCTGTTTCCTCAAGCAGAGCACTGGAGAGATGCTGTGATGGCAGGCCCAAAAAAGAAACCGAGATGACACGCTATGGCACGGGCATCAACTAACTTTGACAAGACAAAGGAGATGCTTTCAGCTCACACAGTGCGGTATGTGCTCTCAGAGGTTTGGAACGAAGCCGGGTGAGTCAAATTTTAAATTGCTTTAAAATCTGACTTGCGTACTGTATATTTTCCGAGTAAAAGTCAAGCCGTGGCCCCGCTGTCAAAGGAGTTGAGGTTGTCTGTTGCGCTCCCAAAAAATATGATTAATTACTGATATCTTGACTCGGACATTTAGAGGAAGGTAGGGGTTAAACGATGAAAAACGCCTGGGCTGTAAGTCTTGTCAAAACATTTCCCCGTCAAAAACATGTAACACAATCCTGGGAGATGATAGCGATGCGGCTCCAGAGAGAAACCTCTCTCTCCCACAGCAGTCATCTAGACATCCCTGAAATCTGACATCATCCCTTGATCCAAAGAGACAAAGAAAATAACATTGACTGAAACAGGAGATGAATGAGAAGACAGATAGACGAAAGCCTAAGTAGAAAAACCACACACTAAGACAACCTGTTAATACAACGTAGGGACAGAGTCTGGAAGGTCTGACAAATCCCAGAGGAGTCTGGCTTCAGGGGCTTACTGCCAGAGTCAGTGTGAGGGATGCTCAACACCCTGGGAATTGCTGAGAGAGTAAAAAAAAAAGCAAAACACAGTGGTTCACAGGCTGGAATAGGTGGTAAAGAACGTTCAAACTGGTCCTGGCACAGACAGCTGGATTTAAGTTCCAACTGGTTGAAGATGAGAAAAAGGCCTTCCTCACTACAGACACTTAGATTAGAGTGGATTGTGTCTGAAGAGCTTGTGGAAAATAAGTAACCACCAGATAATTCCCTCTCCTGGTCAAAAGCTACGCTATAATAGATGTGAGCGAAGGAAAAGTATCTGTAATTCCATTAACTGTATTCAGCGGTTAATGGAATCTAATGATTAGACTAATTACTATTCCTCTTACTAATGGCTTGAAGACGTTATACGCTGCTCCAACAAAATGTAAACATAACATCAAGGCTCACTTGAGGCTGCTATGATTAATGTGTTTTGAATTTATTTGCATATGCTGGAACTTTACTAACTTTTAGGCCTTTAAAGATGTCTGGCTGCACTGAGGAACAACTCTAGAGCTGCTAGGACAGGGACACCACATGGTTTGGAAGGGTTTCCAAGTTCTGATTGTTGACAAAAACAGTCAGTGCATGAATATTGTCAACATGATTTTCACCAATGATTTGTTGTATGTTTTCATTTGGAGACACTACACAAATGATTCATTGGAGATCAGATTGGACAATCCACAATCTCAGGTGCAAATAAATACATTCTTTCGGGCCAGAGGCAATGTCTCTGTCATGGTGGTGTGAAACTCAAGACTTAACCTGCTGGGCAAATTCGAAATCCCGGTTCCCTTCCATTGGGCTCAGTCGTGACTATTGCCCCGCGACCCATCAACAGACAAGCAGACAAAATTAAATGAAATATTGTAGGACTTTCTTTTTATATACAATGTCTTAAAATGCAAGGAACCTGAACACTAGAAAAAAGGGATTAAAAAAGAAATGTTTTCATACAAATACAATTACATTCGGTGGATGCATGTATGTACAAAATTGCAAAACATCACAGTAATAATTTATTTTAATACATGTTTTAGACCAAAACCAAGAGAAGAGAAGAGAAGAGAAGAGAAGAGAAGAGAAGAGAAGAGAAGAGAAGAGAAGAGAAGAGAAGAGAAGAGAAGAGAAGAGAAGAGAAGAGAAGAGAAGAGAAAATTTCAATACTCGCTACGATCACACAGCTGCTTCCTGTGTAGCCACACAAATCCAGGTTTTTCATGTCGTGGAACTGGATCATGTAGACACTGCTCTTTTTCTTCTTGTTTCTGATCACATCAGTCTCTCACATGTTCTATCTTCTCATGTAGATATAAATATATAGATTATGTACAAATCCCTATATTTTTCACACTAACAAACAATGTTGTGCAGTTTACAAGCAAACTCTTTGCAGCATCATAAAAAAATCCAACAGTTTGGACTTCTCTATTCGGCCGCATTTTCATTACAGGCTTGTGTTTCCCCCTGGGTCTGCTCCACCGGTGCCTCATCAGCTTCAGGAGGGTCTTGTGGTCCCAGACTGCTGCTGCAGCAGCAAACAAAGTAGTCTTTTCTGAGTTCATCTACCAGAGTCGATCACACAGCTGCTTCCTGTGTAGCCACACAAATCCAGGTTTTTCATGTCGTGGAACTGGATCATGTAGACGCTGTTCTTTTTCTTCTGATCACATCAGTCTCTCACATGTTCTATCTTCTCATGTAGATATAAATATATAGATTATGTACAAATCCCTATATTTTCACACTAACAAACAATGTTGTGCAGTTTACAAGCAAACTCTTTGCAGCATCATAAAAAAATCCAACAGTTTGGACTTCTCTATTCGGCCGCATTTTCATTACAGGCTTGTGTTTCCCCCTGGGTCTGCTCCACCGGTGCCTCATCAGCTTCAGGAGGGTCTTGTGGTCCCAGACTGCTGCTGCAGCAGCAAACAAAGTAGTCTTTTCTGAGTTCATCTACCAGAGTTTTCTCTCCGTCTTCCAGCTCTGCGTCCTTCTGCATCTCCCACCTGGAAAAAACACAGACAGCGTAAAGACTGGGTAGACACAGCAGACAGAAAGTGGGGTGGTATTTTGGAGCATAAATAAACATTTTTTTTTGTATGAAACATCCATCTAGTGGAAGCAACAAAGCAACACATACATTCTGTGTACCTTTAGGGCATCTTTTTGCACAAAACAAAATTCTGGATGTCTATTTCAGATCATCATCCTCTGTGGAAAAGCCCTAGAACATACAGCTGCAGAACCAAAACCCCATATATATATATATATATATATATATATATATATATATGTACAGTATACGTGTGACTAATTTCCCTGTAGGAAATTGCTTCTTGTATCTTGTTGCTCCCGTGTTTGGTTTAATCACTTCCGCAGTTCATCTCTCCTCTGCAGCACGTTTTCTAATTCCTTAAGTTATAGAGTGGATGGAAGGGCCTCAATATGAAGACATCAAAGGTAGTCACGTTGTAATTCACCCACACTATTTCACTAGAATCCCTAGATGAGTGACTGTGGTCAATCAAATCCATATGGAGAGCTGGGTGAAGGCTGTCTTTGAGCTGCCGCATCACATACTCTCCTCCGAGGGGAATTATATCTGTCTGACTGCAAATGATTGCATTTTCATTGCAATCTCTGCGTCTCCTTTTATCCTGCACTCGCTGCCGTCCGATTTCTGGCTGTATCTTTAAATATGTACCATATACTTAGGCTTTCTGCATGTATGCGTGTGTGAGAGAGAGGACTATACACGTGTTAACCAAGGAAAGGGGTAGGAGGAGGAGGAGAAAGATGTAAAACTGCAAAAATATCACAAGTGTTTCATGCATAGTAATGAGATGAAGGGGGCTCCTCAATGAAGAGCACTTAGGTAAAGTTTAGGCCTCTGCTTCTGTGAGGAATCTATTTTTTAGGAACGCGTTTGCAAAAATATTTTCCAGAAAAGCAAATGAAATATAACAGAGCACGCAAGGTCAAAATTTATTTTCTGTTTACTACTACTACAAAAAAATGAAACCGCATTAAACAGAAACAAAAATATTTCGCCATTTTTTTTCTATAATATATTTAATTCTGGGTTGCAGTGGTGGCCTGGCAGCTAAGAAAGCAAACATGTGTCAGCTGGGCTTCAAGTTCAAAACCATCAGGTTGCCACAGAGGTGCTCTGAGCATTGCACCATCCCGAGTGGAACTGCCCTTAGCTTTATGTCTGTGAAGATAATTAATCCACATTAATCCAGGTCATTATATCCTAAAAGTTAAGTTGTCAGCAAATGGAATTCTTCTTGGAGTTGAAAGATGTTTCATTCCTCAACTGAGGAACTTCATCAGTGTCTGGTTGATGCCAGTGGTAACACTTGTAGTTCTACTCCTCTAGACCACTCCCTCCACCACTGGTCAAAGGTGTGAATGTAATGTTAATGAATAGTTTTCTTGTCACATGTTCAGATGTTAATGGGTATCATTGTGGTCACACCTATCTAGAGAAGAGAAGACCACTCTCATATTGAGTAGCAGTTAAACTTCCAAGGATGAGACCTTCACGTTTATATGGTTCTAGTTTGTCGTACAAAACGTATTAAACACAATAGGTTTTCAATGTAGTTATTAGGTTATTTTGATAGTTGAAAATAACCTTGCAAAACTTCGGTTCTTTGTTGAGTTTTTCTTTTTTTTTTTTTGCTGAAATATTTGTGAGAATCTCAGTAAAATTATGTCCTGTGTCCCCCACAAGGAAGGAACTGCTGCTGAATGTGCATGATCCTTGAGTTTTTGGTTTGTATAGCATTAAAAGCAATAATAAACAAAATTTGAAATGCAATTCAGCAAAATTAAATACCTTCTTGACACAACATGTCCCAACAACTGTCCCAGGAAAAATGGTGGCCTAGCAGTTAAGGAAGCAGAATTAGGTTTGTTTGAAGCCTTAAAAAGCAGAAAAGGCTTCAGGTTGGAATCCACCAGCTGCCAGGTTACCACTGGGGTGCTCTGATCATAGCACTGTCCGACCCACATAACTTGTGGGCTCCCCACCCACAGAAAGGCTCACAGTATATAGCAGTGTGATTTGGCTGGTGTCACCTGCCTCTGACACCCAGTAATGGATAAGAAGATGAAGATGAATGAATAAAAAACATGCAAAATTGACTCCTTCAACTTATTTGGACAGTGTAAGAAGATATAAACCAAAACGTTTTTTTTTCTTTTTAATCTGATTAATGGGGTGAAGTTTAAAAATTTAAGTTTAGCTTTTAAAATAATTTTATTGAATGGCCGATTAGAAACCGTACAGACTTTTCTGAAGAAAGGGATTTATAAGAACACAGCAGTGGTTCCCTTCTTTGTTTTAGGGCCACTCTGTGAAACTGCCTGGATTTCACTCCATTTATCAAAGACTAAGTGCACGGAAGTGTTTGGGAAGACAGAAGTAGACTACCATCCTTGGGGCAGACAAATTGCCCCGGTATAATTTTTAGAATTTATTTTCAGTGACACAAAACATAAAGCCAGCTCCACTAAATAGCCATTATGGTACACAAATAACACTCAAACAAAACAGGACAAAATGTCACACCGGGAGCAAAACAGGAAGAGAGTGAGAGAGGAATTGAGAGCTGGAGGATCGGCGGCCAATAAAGGGGTTGAGCGAGACAGGAGAGGGAGACAGGAAGGTGCGCTAAAGGTTTTTCAATGTTTAATTTTCAAATAGGATTAAGCAGAATGACATTTAGCTGAAGGTTACAGGCTCAGCATTGTCTTAGCTGATATTGATATGCAGGAGGCGCCCTACTTGTCACCGGGACAAACACCGTTGATGAATGAGAAGCCTTTCCCCAGGAAGGTGTTAAGTGCAAATTTGAAATGAAAGGAAGGTAGACGTATAAAGAGAGAGAGACAGAATGAAAAAAAAAAAAGCCAGCAGACACACACACACAGATATTGAATTACCACAATAGTTTCCATGTACGCTGTCACTAGATAGTGTTGCCAAAAATTTAAATTGTTCCGTCAAGTGTAACTCGCACATTTGTCGAGATTAGTTTATCCTGCTGCTGAAAATGGGGCCAAAACACTCACAACAGCAAGGTGCTGTGCCACGTGTGCCTAATTTCAACAAGTATGACACCTCAACGCCTCTTAGAAATGCATAAGTAGGCTAAAGTTGACAATAACTTCACTGTATCCTCATTTTCGGGCGAGTTTCCCCCGGAATTTACATCTTAATAAGGAGAGAATCGTACCCTTTAATTCTTATGGGCTCTGCTCATTTCTCATGCATTAATACTAGAGCTGCTGACTTGGCTCTTCCTCTGAATACAGAATAGGACACACATATTAAGTCTCATATATTTACAGGATTGATGCCACAGGAGATTGTCTGAGAGTGAGATGAAAAGGCTGGCTCAGATGTGCATTCCAGTGTAAGCTGCGCTAATCAGTGGGACGATACGGGCACAAGACAGCCAGCATCTATCCTGATTTTGTCCTGATAATGAGCAGTGATGTTTGACAAATTAAGAGTGTAAGCTTTGCCCGGAGATCATCCTGGAATGAAGTTACTGAATCTTACACGGAATGAAACACAGGTGGAACTTTGATGGGTGGCTTGTACAGTCTCCAGTTACGAGGAATAACAAAGGAGAAAAAAAAAATGGCAAAATAAAACTTGATGAAGGCCAAAAAAAAAAAAAAAGTCTGCCAGTAAGTATGAAAAGAGCAGCAACATCAACACGAGCAGCTGGTCAAGGGTAGGCTGTGCCAAAGAAGACAAAGTGCTTCAAAGATTTTGAGGAACGGAGAGACGGTGGTCAGTGGTTTCCTCTGCAGCTGTCAGTGGGCTGAGTGGTTTCTCTCACAGCCCCGCTGTTTGTGTGGCACTGGATGCCCTGCCTGCTCCACCACTGGGAACACTGTTTGTTTAAAAGGCTGGCCTGTCAAACACAGAGCGCCACTAGCTGCCAGACACCCGGCTAAATGACTCTGACAGCAGTCCTAATCAGAGGCTTCGCACATTGCCGCAGGGCCTGGAGGATCCATCATAACCCAGGCCTAAATATTTAAAGTGCTTAACTTTCCAAAGGTCAGGGCTTTCCGTGCATGCCAGGGTGACACGTGTCAAGAGAGGAGAGAAAGGATGGACCAAGCCAGACAGAGAGCAGAAAAAGGTAAAGGACAGAGTAAGATACGTGGCTGAATATGGTTGAATTTTCTGTCAGGAACATTGTTCAAGGATGCTGGGTTCTCAGGTTGTGTTAATGTGAATACTCGTCTTTGCGTGTGCTCTTCGCTTTTCTTTCAATCACAACAGTTTGTACAATCCGTCCTTTGGAAATACATTTAAACTTTAATTTAATCTAATCCGGTTTTGTATTTCATCTAATAGTGTTACACGCATTTCATTCCAGAATATTCCTTCCTCTATAAAATGTCTTGTCACAAAAAATCTCATCCCCATTGCAGTTAGCTGACAATGTCACAATACATAAAGCAAATCTGTCCAATGTTGAATGTATTTCCGTGTGGTTTAAGTTACAATACATCGGGAATAGTAGTACTTAGTCAGAAATGGACGTTTTGCACTGAAATCAAGTTTGGCTGCGTAAGTGACAACTTCACAATGTGGGACAGGAGGTGGGGTTGGGCAGGTCATCTCTTTGACTCAATTTCCATTGAGAAACAAACATCCAATTCAATTTAGATATGTGCCTGTGCCAGGCCACGAGCCAGAGAGAGATTGTAACTGACAGCCACTGGACGGCCGGCTGGATTTGAATATTGACGAGACAGAGACTTGACAGAAGGGATTATGCTCTAAATTCTGACTTGCTACTGCTACACTGATCCATTCTATTGTCAGATCAACTCAGCATCAGGTCTACAGTATGTCCGTCTGGCACGCCGATGCCACTCAGTATTAGAGCCTACCTGAAATTCATCTCAATCCAAAGTGAAGTGTATTCAGAAGCTACACAACCTCTTGGAATCAAGCCGGGACAAATGTATGCGACGACAAAGAAATTGTACATTCGAAAAAAAAAACTGAAATCTTTGTCTCCTGCTGCCATCTTCAACCCAACACTGACCTGAAACCATCATCGCACTAATCTCATGATGTTGTTCCAAATTCATGCATCAGCCGTCTCAGAACAGGTTTGATGTTTGGACATAAAAATGAAAGTCCACTCTGTGGCAGACTCTGTCTGCTTCCAAACCACAGTGGTGTTTGTGTGTGTGTGTGTCTCTTACACAGTCTACTTCAAACCAATGTAATCCCACACACGCCCTCCCATCTCAAAGGCCACGGAGTGCAGACAAGTCATAAAAAGTCTGATCAAAGAGACCTGGACAGATCAGTGAGGGCCCTTTGAAGGGACATCCATGGCTACACGGTTGTACGCGTGCAGGCACACACACACTTTGGGACACACGAGTGTCCTGAAGTCAAACAAACACATATACAGAAAACCCAAAAATGGTTCCGAACGCTGTGTCTGAGAAACAAGAATTTCAGCATGTGTATATTATTGTGAATTTACAGTTCTCTATTAGAAGGTCTAGAAGGTCTTTGATTTCAACACTGGCCTCTGTCCTCTCCTCCACACTTTGATGATGAAAGGGTACATGACAGGACCCTCTTTAACACTCTGTTGCTATTTCCCAACCAAAGGCTTCCTACCAACAAAAGCCTAACTGTCCTGTTCTAGAAGTTATGAAAGGATTTCAAAAAAAATTCCATTGAGTCCTCTCTCAAATTGATCTTTCAATGAATGGCTCTCACTGTTGGTATTGCAGACTCTCCCATTACAAATGGCAGGATGAATGCCGTTCTCTTTGTAGAAATATTTGCATTTGAAACACCATTGTAAAATAAAGGAGAAAGTTGCACACCCGTAAGTAAGGCCTGTCAGACTGCTGGCAACTCAGCTCAGCTAAGCATTGTCCCCCTTTGCATGGGTGGGAGAGGATGATACCTCCAGCAGCAGCAGTAGTAGTAATACAGCCCAGAAACAGCAACAGATAATTTTTAACTTGGCAAAACCTGTCACTCCGTGGAAGATTTTCATGTTCTTAATAGACTCCATGGTTAAGCAGGGTCTAGCACTGTCAACAGGAACATCTGCCAGGACTGGAAATGAAAAAGTATTACATTAGGTAGATATTTCAGGGTGATTTCTATTGGTTGTGAATCAGAGCTGGCCATGGTGCTGATTCCACTTCAGCCGCTTTTGTCCCTTTTACAAAAGTATATGCAGATAGTGTTAACCCTTTTATATTATTATTATTATTATTAACATTATTAACATTATTATCATCATCAATAATATTAACAATAATTATAAATCAGCAATGAGGTGTGTAGAGGGACAACACAGACAGGAAGGTTTGGAGAAAAAGCTAGAGGAGCCAGATTGAGATGGTATGGACATGTTCAGAGGAGGGACAGTGGATACATTGGTAGAAAAATGACCCTAGAGATGGAGCTACCAGGTAGGACACAAAGAGGAGATTGAGGTATTTGACATGGACATATTTAGAGTCAGAGTAGAAGAGAGAGGAAAAAAAAGGGGGGTGTGGCAAATGTTGATTTGCTGTTGCAACCCCTAAATAAGGGACAAGTGAAGCAATCATTGTAATAACAATACTTATTATTATTTTTTTGGTATTGGTATTGTCAATAAATATTTCTATTATAAAAGTAGATGATCATTATTTATGGTGTTATATGGAGTAAAAGGTAATCTGCTACACAACATCTTGGCCAAATGACTATTACCTCAGTATATAAACATAAATTGATATGTGTGTTTATATGTGTGTGTTTTGTTGCACAAGATCCCATTTTCATTATAGTGCACAATAACACATTCCAATCATGTGACCACATACTTCAAATGCTTGCTTCCTGTTCCGCTATTCTCTGCAGTCATGCTCTGGAAAGTTTGTGTAAATTTGCCACGGCTTAATTACTGAATAATTTAGACCCTGCTCCAAATTAATGTGGATATTTCCATATTAATGTGTTTGCCCACCAATTCCACGTTTATTTGTGCTGCGGACAGGAGGCTGGCAATTATCACAGCATATCATAGCAGTTGTGCTGGTATTTCAGACATCATTAGGCTGCTTGTCCACCACAGTGTGACTGAGCAGTAGTCTATTGGACACAGCTTGGTACACTCCTCAGATAGGCTGGCCATGCCTGTGTGGGTGAGATCTATCGACTGTTGCTCTGGGGAAAAAAGAGTGAGGGGCCGTGTTCGTGTTTGACAAGGTAAGGTCCAATTTGGAATCCCTGCTGTTTGGATATGTATTCTTACATGCAGTAAAAATAGGGACAACAGGAAATAACCAAACACCTGCCAACATCTTCTGGTCACACACACAGCTCCACTCATGTCCCAGAAGGTTGACAGCTCTCTGCTCCTCACATCTCACCCAGCTCAACCTTCCACTGGCTACCTTATTTCACCTCTCCCTTTCTTGCCTTTCAGTCTCTTGACTGTTTGGCTCTTGTTAGGAACTGGGCTGAGCGGCCTGGCACCTCTCACTGAAGCAGCATCCCAGGAGAGAGGTTGTGACATGACATTGGGTGCCGCGAACATGTGCTTTTGTGTGTGTGTGTTTATGTGTGACCCTTCCAGGGGCAGCCACTGTAAATCATTAAAGCCGGGTCCTTCATTAAAATAGCGGGTCCACCTTGGCACCTTTCAGCCTTGCCCACTGTATACCTGACAAATGTCTCACACTACCCCCAACACACGGGTCATGGTCATGTCAGTAGTTTGTAAAAGAAACCCAAAAGTACCTCCAAATAAATCTCCCAACTTTTTAATACATGCCACACATTCATTTGGGTTTCACCTGGCCGGCAGCTAGAGTGGCACGGTGTTGGAATCTCCTGCCTGCCATGTAGAGTAGTAGCCCACCCACCCCACCAACTTTTTTTACACCATGCACTGGTTCCCTAGGCTCAAAGTCAGTGTGAAGAGGGGTCCTCATACGCCATTTAATGATTACAAACTCTAGATAATAAATCATATCCAACCTTTAATTTTCTTTAATGCAGCTTTCCCTGAGGTAGAGTTTATGGAGCTTTCTCCTGCTTTATCATTTACCGCAGTGGTCCCCAAACACTGGGCCGGGGACCAGTACCAGTACGTGGGTGTATTCTAGCCTGGCCACAGAAAGGTAATGTTTCCTTTTGTCCCCGTCTGTCTATTACTTCCACTTGATCCATACCCTATCAACAAAAGAACTGAACAATAGAATGACTAGGATTCCATCATCAATAATGCAACTATATTTGATTAGGAAATATTTTTCTCAGTGAAGACAACAACAATAAACTCAAAATGACGCAGATTCATTGATACAAAATTCTAACCTTTTATGCCGGTCTGGTAGCATAAAGTTATACGCTGTATGCACTTGGGAAATCCTTGTTGTGCCCAAGCACAGTTGATTTGGGTAGGAATATTTTATAGGTAGGACATTTTTTTACAACCACAGAAATAAAATTTTATTAAGGGGTATTTATCTGCCACAACTTAACAGCTGGTCAGTAAAAAACAGTACGGGCATTTAACAGGCCCACGGCACAAAAAAGGTTGGGAGTCTTGAATCTTCATTGATCAATGAAGATTCAAGACCGACTCAGTTGTACAAGATTGCACAACTGTTAAACTCAGTAGTACTAGTAGTGAACTGAGAAATTAAGTGTACAGTATTGTTTTTTTTTACCACTAAAAACTGTTGGTTGTGATTCTGACTGATTGAATGATGTTCAGTGTATCTACTATGTGGCTAAATGTAGCTTATAACCAAGTGCCCATGGTTGTTTTTAAATACTATTACTAAAAGGTTATTTTGAGGGATTGTTGGGTAATTGTTTTTGCAAATTTAATTTAACAAGCATAACTACTACTTTTCAAGAAATGAGCTGTAAATAATAGTAAAATCTTTTTTTAGAAATGTGATTGAAATTGATATAATTAAGGACATAAAGGTTATGCAGGTTCCAAAGTATGTCCTAAGCCTGACGTTAGCCTTTTTTTGCTGACGTCACCTAAATCACACTACCCCAATGAAAGCTCCACATTTTGGCATGAAAGTTATGTGGGTCAGGACGCTACTGTTATCAGAGCACCTCACTTTCAGCCTGGCAGCTGTTGGATTGGAACCTGAAACCAAGTCTGCTTTCTTCCTTCAAAGTTTACTTGAATTAGCCGATGACAAAAAAAGAAAAAAATCAAGAACTGTGTTTTTTCCTCGGTCTGGCACTTCTGCCTGTCCATCATATGGTGATATTTATAATGTGCAGTCATGTGACCAAGCTAAAATGTTGCTTTAAATGTCATTTCTTTAATTCAAATGAAATTACATACAATTGTCTTTAATGACCACAACAACATTTTCCGCACTACTTCAAAATGTTACCACTTTTCTGTTTCCATACAGGGATGTGATGATTGACACGAACATCGTCCCTATCTCCACCGTTTATAGCCATTTAAGTTCATCCACTGTTAAGTGTTTCCCCAAGTGCTTTAATGGCCTCAATGGTTTAGTCGATGGCTATGTTAATGTGTTAATGCACATCATTGGTTTTTGCTACGGCTCATTATGCAGGTCACTTCTTAAGGTGGGTGGTAATTTTGACCTTGGCAGAGTGCAGCTCTGGGGGCTGATGATTCTGTCCTCAACGGTGGGTGGAGTTTAGGACAGGAGGGCAGCTGAGGTAACACCTTAAACCTTCTCACAATGGCAACATTCATTCATACCAGAGGTTGTATCCACGTACTACCACTGGACGTCTGTTACCGTGTCCACCTTAAAGTCAACAGTTGCCCTATTTCAACCTTAAAAATTTCTTAGAGTCTCTTCTTCCATCCACCCCCCAACTTCCCTTTGAGAAAAAGTATTTGGCTCCCACTTTACATCAACTCCCTCTGAGTCTTGTGACTGTGCGAGGGTGTACTCCTTTAAACTTTGCCTCCAAATACATAAAATATTAGCCATGAATTAATGAACAAAAAAATGATTCACATAAACAGTCAGTAGCTTTGGATGCCGCGCTGCTCTCACACGAGCACGCACAGGCACAAACACCGAGAACAAGCATTCAATCATGCAAACTCCCCACTGAACAGCACACAGAGGAGAAAAAAAAAGATGTTCATAGCGATTTCACCTCAGTGTGCTACCAGGAAATAGCCTATTACTTATTCAGTACTTTCTCTTTGTCATCTGTGCATATATAAACTGTGAAATCTACTAAGGAGCACTGGGGGTTGAGAAAGTGCGACTTGCACAGAGACAAAGGCCTCGCTCTCAAACATTGATCTGGCAAAACTTCTATTCAAACCCCCGCCATATATCATTTCCATAACAGCTATGAATAAATTGCATATTTCAGCATATTCAACTTTTTATGGGTTGTGTAGCGTCTTAGTTGGGTAACTTGCTGCTGTGGTTGATTTCAATCAGAGTGATGGAGCTGAAGTTCTGCCTCAGCTGATGTGTGCGGATGACACTAATATAGAAAACATTTTAAAGATAGTTTGTATTTTGTATAGTGATGTGTATAGATTATATAGTGTTGTATAATAACTATGAGATGCCAAGATCAAGCACATTTACAAACAATCGATATGCAGAAGTGCAAAAGACTCTCCCTTCATTAAGGTTATAGTCTTCTCAAGGGACTTGGAGTTAGATTGTTATATCAGAATCCTCAGTCAGTCATTTATCTTCATTTGCTAATCCATTGCGGGGTCTCAGGGACAGCACTCTCCATGACTGTCACCCAAATCACACTGAACCATACTGTGAGTCCTCCTCTGGGCCCATTGGAAGTTATGTGGACCGGGAAAGTGCTATTCACGGAGCACCTCAAGTGGCAACCTGGTAGCTGGTGGACTCTGACACGGATCCTCTCCGACCCAAGTCCACTTCAGTTGGGCAGTTGGTGGCTTAATGGTTAAGGAAGCAGGCCTGAGTCTGCAAGGCCCCCGGTTTGAATCCCCCTACCGCCAAGTTACCACTGAGGCCACACTCACAGCTCCCCGGGCTCTCAAAGCTGCCCGCTGTTCACTTTGGTGATGGATTAAATACAGAGGTCGCATTTCGTTGTGTGCAGTGGTGTGAATCACAATGTCACAATGACAAGGAGTTTGCTTTCCTTCCTTATCTGATACGCTACCACTGTCGCCTACATCGGAATTAAAAATGGTAAAATGTTACCCTCATGTAGTAACAGGCAGAATGTTTTACCTTCACTGAATTACAGTCACTGGCTGAAGCACAGAAAACAGCAGGAAAGACTTCTCAGAGGGCACTGAAGTTGAAGACACCCACCCATTATGTTAGGCTAACTGCCATATCTACAGGTAACTGTTGTCTAATCCTACAAGTGAAACCTCTCAGCACAGAACAGGCTCACTGTGAAATACACTTCCTTTTTTTATCCAATGTCTGAGCAGAATTCCATCTTCTCCTTGCCATAGTTTTTTTTTATCATTTAGAATAATGTATTTTTAGATGTAAAATAAAATCCATATTAAATAATCAGATTTGAACACTCAGCAAAAACATACACCCCAAACCCTGCTGTAATTAAACTGGTATGCTTAGGAATAAACTGGAGGGTTTTTTCAATGGTGGTCAATCATTTTTAAAGGTTAGTGTTTTACTACACGTTCTGCTGTTTTAGAAAATATGCAAAATCCTGTGAATTCTGGAGTTCTGTGATGGTCTGATCTGTCTGTCTTTCTATCTACCCAACTAGTTGACTACCTAGCTGCCTAACTATCCATCCATTTTTACCTGTTTATTTGTAACTGGGTTGCAGGGGCGGTCTCCACAAATGCCTTCAAAATCCCATTACACCACATTGTATCTTGCTGTGAATCGTACGCCCACTGGAAGCCAACTGCCTGACCAACACCAATGAGTTATTGTCCATCCATCCACCAGGTTGTGGACAATTATTTGGTTAGAAGGATAATCTAATAGTTTTCATGTATTTTCATGGTCCATTGATACATTTCATTGGGCTCTAGCAGACAAGAAGGGGCCATCTACGCTTAGTATTTCGAGAGTTCATTTTATTACGATGCTAACGGAAGTATCTTTGGAGTAGAAAGCACAAAATGTCCTTGTCCTTGTCTCATTAAAAAAAAAAAGAAGAAGAAGAATTTGCTTAATTACAGCTGTATCTCTGGATGATCTATTTTTTTTTTGCTCAATTCCATTTTCCTGATCTTAATCACATGTGTTCTTTAGCCTCTACATCATCACAAAATATCACAATGCCTCCCTTTCCTTTGCTTTTGTCGTCTCTCTTCTGCCAACAACAGCGAGCAGGAGGTGAGCGCAACACTGAAGGGATTTTACTTTTTAAGTTGTGCCTCACCTTGTAGAGGTTTTGATGCTGTGAAGGTCTATTGTCAGCCAAGAGGAGCAAACACACACTCAACCCTCTGGCAGTGTTGCATTTGTCACAAGTGAAATACAAAGATTGTCAAATTCTGTGCAAAGACTGAGGTAACGCTATTTTTCATTGGGTGACACACGAAAAAAACAACACAATGCAGCAACGGGATTTTTCATCATTTGTCACTTTGTTGTCATTTTTTTTTTTAAACCCGTGTTTAAATCCCAATCTTTTTATTGTTAATATTATAAAAAAACATCGTGACATTCAAGTACCTGAGTAGAGTAGGCCATATAAAGAAAATAAGTAAAATTGCCACACTCGATCTCCACTAGCTGCTGCTGCTGCCACCATCATCAATACGAAATGTCACATAACGTTAGTCATTTCCATCCCATCTGCTCATATTGTTGTCTACTTACAGGGTTTTTTGGAGATTTAACTAAGGGAATTAAGGCAGCTGTCCAGCCATTTGAGTGGAGTTTGATGGAAGTTGCATTCCACCCTGAAGAAGTGATGTTTTCTGAAATGAAAACTAGTGGCCGAGTGCTTGGTATCAAAATAGAGATGAAACAAATGGTAATGGAAGCACAAATGAGTGACGATGAACTTGAGAAAAGAGGTCCAATACTGTTGGATTGGTTTGTCAACCAGAGAGTCCACCCGAGTTGTGTCATAACTTAATGACTTTCAAGAACACCAAAATGATATAGCAATTTATCTATAGAATAAATGAAACATGCATTTTTCTTTTGAACTAGCATTACTGACTATA
>JAFBJS010000780.1:182944-204385 GCA_016785265.1 Paraplagusia blochii
CAGGGGGGAACGCTGCCCTCTGATGACCCATCCCATAATCCCTGTCAGTCAAACACACAAACAAACACAAAGACCACGGCCCTCGTCCTCCCCCTGAGGAGCCAAACGCCCAAGTAAGATGTGTATAAGAGACAGCACACATACATACACACAGTGTATAATCTCATCAATGAGCCTCAGTCAGTGTGAAGTTGCAGTGTGTGAATACCTAACTATCTTTTTGCACGTGTGAGAGTATGGCTTCCAGTATTGCACACATAAAGGCCGTATCTGTTGCAGCCCTAACCGTAAGTTAGTAATGGATTGGAGGAGCACGCAGTTGTGTATCCCCTCTATGGGCCCTCCATCCTGGGCCAGTCGATGGAGGAGACAGGCCACGGCTTAGTTCATCACATACATCCCAAGGCAAGACATGGTAGCAGACAGAGGCAAGTCAATAAGAAGCGGCTGCTTTTGAATATTCACTGAAAAGTTGTGCCAAGTGGCATATTAATGGGCTAAGGAAACATGGAGCTGCGTGATATATAAAATCGTTAAACTTTTGGTTGAAATTTCCTTGTTGCAGATTACAAGTAACTTTATACTTATGACTTTAAAAAATGCCTTGAAAACTTTAAAGAATAAAAAGCATTTGGTATTTGTCCTGTATTTTAGTTAGAGATACTGAGATTCTCTTTAGGTGAGACAAGATGGACAGGATTCGGAATGAGGTGATTAGAGGGACAACACAGACAGGAAGGTTTGGCGAAAAAAAACAGAGAAGCCAGATTGAGATGGTTTGGACATGTTCAAAGGGGGGACAGTGGATATATTGGTAGAAGAATGATCCCAAGGATGTAGCTACCAGGTAGGAGACAAAGGGGAGATTGATGGATGGAAGACACAGAGGACAGGGGGAGATGAATAAAAAGGTTGATTCTTTGTGGAAACCCCTATATTAATATGTATATCAGTTTATATTTAAAAAAAACACAGTCTTTTTGTACTTTAGGATTGAAAGGACAGAAAGTTGGATTTTAGAAGTGTTATTTTAGAATGTGTAGGATATTTAAAAACATATAATCAGAGAAAACACCGTGAGACAACTTTTGATCTGTCTAACTTTTCCTCAGGTGCGTGTCTGTTGGTATGCTTTCTACACTTTTGTTTGAGTGACTTAACAGCTGGGTCACTTAGACCAAACACAATCAATGCCATCTAATCCAATCTGTGTTCCCAACACAGAATTCATAGCAAATAAAGGAATATTGTGGAGAATAAACTCCACTTGGACATTATATAATTACAATAAAGTAGATTGCTTAGCCTCAGAAAACCATCAATCATATACAGTAGAGCCATTGCAAACATATTCCCTCTAGAGGAGCATAAAGATATTGCTATCGAGCTTTTGAAATGTCAGGGCAACAGAAACCCAGGCATTGTGCAATTACATAATGATTATTGCAAAAGTTTCTCCCCCTCACTCAGTGTGGCTGTAATATGCAGTGGATGGCCATGGGGGTTCATTAGTGAGAACAGGCTGCTGTTGAAAAGCTCCAGTTTCACCTCTGATCCTGGCTAATGTGATTTGGACCTGAGATTGGTAGTCGGGAGATTAGATGCTAGCTCACCTCAGGGTGGGAACCAAAGAAGGAGACATACATCAATGTTGTGTGCTTTCACACTCAAATGTTTTCTCACCTTTAATTTGCACTGACGCATCTGCAAAAAAAAAACAACAATAAAAAGGCACCAAAAAACGAAATATCATTGGAGGATCGGCGATGGCGTTCGCCAGTGTGCACGCCATTTGCCCTTTCATAACTGATCAAGTGTTTTTCTCCGGCAGACTGGCAGAGGCGTAGGTCAGACGCTGATGACAACCGTGCTATAGCGTTCTGCTCTTATTACCTCATGGGATACCTCCATGGCCTTGCTCTGCCAGTCAGCACGCCAGTCTACTCCTTCTTTCATTTCCTTTTCATTAATCCACCACTCCCTCTGTCACTCCTCAGCTTCCACGCTTACAGCCTGTCCACCTTCGCCCGTACACTCCCTCTCGCCCCCTCTGTCTCTACCTCTTCCCCTCATTCCTCTCTCCCCCTTCTCATTAGGTCATAGTTGTGGTGATTTGTCAGAGTGGCTGTGTTGATTAATAGGCCGAAGGAGCCCCTATATTTGGAGGCTGTCAGCAGGGCTCCAGAGTGCCAGGGCCCTCCCCTGCTGAGCCCCCTCACCACCCAGGTGGCCCCATTTGGGCTAAATGAGCTGTGAAGGGTCCCGGCTCTGCCCGCCTGCCCCACACTGAGACGCAACGCACAAACACATGCACAGACCAAGACACAAAGAGACGCAAATACATGAGGGCATCAGTACGCAGACACACATCTTAAATGCGTGCACACATGCAGGCACGCTCACGTACTCAACACCCTGGCTCTGACTGCCACGCACCCCTGCGTTCCCACATGATTTGTCACACTCCATCAATAGACAATAAGTTACTGCCACTCTAGCCTGTCAATGGGCCTTGTCTTCTGCAGACCTCTCTGCGCTGTCTCCTCGCCTGGAGGGTAAGGAAGGGTTGGACAGGGGGAAAGAATGAACATATAGAGGTTAAACCTGAGAAAGAAAGGGGAACTAAATGCGACAGAATGAGAAAGAGAAAGCAGCAGATGTAGATGAGCCAAACTTCCGGATCCCACATCCTTTGCGGAACGTTCACAGGACTCGTCCCGATGCAGAGGGGAGTAGTCAGGTTCAAGGAAATTCGAAGTCAAATCCGATGGTTTTAATGTGCGCACGTTAGCGTGCTCGTGAGTGCTGAGTGAACATGGTTCAGCCGCTGCGAGCCAATTGCCTGGCCTTGAAGTCAGAGGTGGGCCGTGTGCAGGAATGCGTGTGAACGTCCCTCTTTGCAGGATTATTTTTGTTCCCCTTGTACTAAAGGAAAGCAGGGAGACCTTGGCGAATGAGATCATCCTGCCACATTTGCACGCACATGCACACTCCCGCAGACGCACACACGCCCCTTCAATGATTCAATCTGATGATGGGTATTGGAGGGGAAACTGGATCCTCGTGAAGGTCATCGAAGTCTGCGTAGTAACATCCACCACTGCAGGCTACTGTCACTGCCTCCACTCCTACACTGTCATTTACTGCTGGCCGGCTCACTCTCATTATCAAACTTACTTCATTAATACACTTCATTATCTGCTTGTACTCTACAGACAGATGGGATGGACCCTCGAGCAAATGACAGAGTAACTGGTATAAAGTGTTCCCTCGTAGAGTCTATTCAACCAACGGGTCATAACACATATAGAGTCCTCTGCTATTAGTTTATCTGTGATTTTCACTTGCTTGGACATCTGCGAATGAAAAAAAAAAAGTGGTATGTTTCTTCAGAAAATACTGTTTAATTGTACCGACGGCTATGCTTTATAATTACATCTGAAGTGATTACAGTCATTATGAAGTCGTTATTTCGGAGGCTGTTGAACATATGAAAGGCGGCTGGATACAGTGGCTGAATAGACAGCTGTTACTGAAGATGTAAGTAACAGACAGCCCACTATCACACTGGCAATATGGACGACCATGAAATTAAGACTCAACGTATAGTAATTACAATGACAATGAGCTTTGTTCGACGTGTCAAGTATCAATCTAACACTTGCCAGGCAGCTTTCATATCATAGCTAATAGACAGTTGGCGGGGCCGGGCTGTTGCCAACCGCTGAACTGAACTATTCATAGGCTGGCCCCTGCGCTTAGCGGTTGACGTAACAGTAACACACACATCAGCTCCATGTGCCCCCATGCAAATGAGTGCATTAGAGCAGACCTGAGAGAGCTGAGCGTGGCCAATAAATCCAACCGGGCTGGGAAATGTAGCCTTTACCATGCGTGTCCAACCCCATCTATTTAACCTAATTACACACACCATACCAGGTAATAAAAGTCTGCATGCCATCAATTTTGACATCTCATCCAGGGCAGCGCCAGGAATGTCTATTAGGATCCATAAATCCTCAGGATAGTGATCTTCTTGAGGTGTAAAGTGTGTGAAAAGGTGTCTCTGTGGGTGACTGTGTGTGTGTACAGCAGAGAGAGAGAAAGAGAGAGAGAGAGAGAGAGAGAGAGAGGAAGTCAGAGTCACTCCCACACACGACAGGCTTGTACGTGTGTGCATGTTTGACAGTGAGATTCTTTTAAACTACATCTGCAGGTACTGTATTGGAGCATGTGGAGAGAGAGAACACACACACACGCACACGCACACACACACACACCCTGTCGGGTGACTATTGCACTGGTTTCAGATGCAGACGAGGTGAGGCACAAAGGGATGAAGTCATCGTTAGAGTTCAAGCATCCCTTCTCCACCAGATCGGCCTCAATCCAACGTGAAAAAGACCAAACAATGAGTTGATTCAGACAGCGGGGGAAACCAGAGAATCAATCATTGTCTTATTGGCCAGATAGTGTTCCTATCCAGGTGCCCCAGGTTGTTTGCCAACAGCCCTGTCTGTCACACCTGAGGCCAGCCGGAACACGGCTGCAGGTACTTTCACTTTCCAACGTCACGCCTTGCAATTGGATAAAGAAACGTGTTTCTGCGAACGGCACGGTCAGTGTTTTAGACACAGGCGACTGGAGTTAAATAGAAGTGTTCAGAGCAGATTCACTTGCACCCTGTCTGCCTTTGTTTGCGACACAACTGAGCTTCGCTCGACCTCCCCGTCCTCCCTACACCTACGTACACGTGGAACAGAGCAACACAGAATGGAGTGATAAGGTGAAGAAAGAAAATAAAAAAAGAAAGAGAAAATGTTCTCAGGTGTTGTAAGGTGTTTAGCCAGAGAGGAAAAAAAAAGCTGCATCTCAGCCTAATTGAAAGAATTAGAAATAACAGGAAGTCATGTTTGATTACTGTTAGGAATTAAAAATGATTGACTGTATTAAGTGAAGGGCATATAAGGGTAGATAGGTAAACACAGTGCAAATAAGAGAATAAGAAACAACAGCTGAGTGAATATGTGACAGTCACCTCTTCAAAATTTAGGTCACTAAAAAAGTGACCTTCAAAATAAGGTCCTAATGCCTTAAATACTCATATATATATATATAATAATGAGTTTTTATAATAATTATATTTTTGATAATAATAAAACATTTAATAGTAATATAATTTTTTATTATTGTAATTTTGATAAGTGATAGAAAAATAGACAGCTCGACCCAGAGTCTATGCCTTGTTCATTGGTGTAGAACGCCAGTGTTCACCTCTTGGATTGGCTCCTTCCAGTGGGCCCACCGCCGATAGGAAGTTTCAAAAAGAGCTGGTAGGTGACATGTGATTTGAGTGTTTGTTGAGGAGACTTTGAACCCTGTGACCTGGTACTGGATGAGCAGATGAAGATGTATGGCGCCCAGATTTTGAGATTATTGATTAAACTGGCAACAATTAAAGTTTTCCAAAATATAGTGGGGACAGCTCCAATGAGTACCCAGCACTTAGAGGGACGTACATTTTTTTAGCTACATGGAAAAAGATTTGACCAAGTCAGTGAACGCTGATTCTTCAGTGTCTGCTAGCAATCCTTGTGCCCATGTCTTTCGTTTTTAATGCACTTCCTGAACATTATATACAGTATTATACACTGTATATAAAGCAACAAATCATGAACTACATCCTTACAGTGGGCTGAACAGTTTGATTTCATCTACTGTCTCATGGAGACAATAGATGAAGGAAGGACAACCAAAAGTGTCCTCTGCGTTTAACCCATCACTAAAGTGAACAGTGGGCAGCTTTAAGTGCCTGGGTAACAGTGTGTGGGGACGGTTCAGTAATAACAGTTGGTGGACTCAAACCTAGAACCCTCTGAACCCATGTCAGGTTTCTTTACCACTGGGCCACCACTGCCATGGATGGATAAACAAATCCCTTTTTCAAAGACAAAACGATACCACACTGTCTCACAGACACAAGGTCCTAACCACAGACCAGGTATACAGTCATTATCTGTCTGTCTCTCATCATTTCTCTTCCTCCTTCAGTCTTATTCCTCTTACACTTTGTCATTAGATCACCCCGGTGTGCAGTTTGCAGCTGCTCCATTCATAAAAAAGGGGGTAAAGAATAAAGGCTCATCACACCTGGATTTCCACTCCAGGATGTCACCCATGGAATTCCTGCGGAGAAGCTAATCCATCAAACTGTACTGTAAGAAAGAACTGCGTGGGTGTGCGTATTTCCTATTAGGAAGGATTACTCTATTACCCAAAACACTTCAGGATTGGAACGGCGGACTCCAAATGCACCATTCTGTGAATTGATTTACGTCTAATTTATCGCGTATAGGCTTAAGATTGTGTTGGGGTTTTGGTTAAGCGCAGGCTTTATGTCACAAGCAGTTAAAATATGGTGAATTCACAGCAACTGGTGTCACAACATCAGGACGCGGCGGCTTCCGTGACTGTAAAACACAGAAATATTTGTGGCTGATAAAAGAGTTGGTTGAGAGGAGGGAATTTTTTAAGCACAGCATTTTGTGTTTATGCGAAAAAGGAACTGAGATAGTGACAGAAATACACATATTTTCTGAGCACACACAGGGATTTGCAAACAGAGGAACTCTCGCACACAGTATTATTCCTGAAAACACACATACACACACATGCACCCAGGCAGTTAAATGGTGATTTGCTGTTAGTTTATGAAGATTAGACTCTCCTTCTTCTTCCTCCTCACAGGTTTTTTTTTTTGTGTGTGTGTATTTTGTCTGGGCTCTCTGCAGAGCTCCTGGCTTCAAAGCTACTCTTGTGCAATTGTTGTCTCAGTCTCCTATTATAAACAACATGATTTTAGAGAAAAGGCCGTAATTGTGCAAAAGTGTTGCAGAAATGGCTTTGTGACATTACTGTACGCCTTTCTTCGCCGTGACCCGCACGCACGGGACTCTGAAAGCTCTCGCCAATTGGAGCTCTGCTTTCATCCAGCATAAAAGCTATGTTTGCAATTGAGCTTTGGTGCTATACCTTTCTTCGCCTTGACGCCCACAGTCCCTGCCTTGTTTCATATGAGTGCACAACCTCAATGGCTTGAGTAATGGGTCCAAAATGCTTTTTCCCTGAACAAAATCACTGTTTTTTTGTAGGTCATACAGAGCCAACTTTGAGAGACCTGAATAACTTGAAGAGACCACTGCTATTTCTCTTTCTCTCACTCCTTTCTCCCTCTGTCTTTCACACCCCCATCTCACTCTCTCGCTCATAATAGAGAAATCACGAAGTATTTCACTCAGGACAACACATTTAGCCTGGCTCAACATAGTATAGTGTAAACATAAAAAAAAAAATGAAAACAAACAACAAAAGAACAATATATATATATATATATATATATATATATATATGAGAGAAAAACAGAAGGAAAAAAAACCCGGGTGGGAGAGAGTGAGGGGAGAACGCAGGTCAACCACAGAGCTTTTTCCTTGTTTTAAAATGTCAACATCAAAGAGAAGCTTCACTCCATCGGTGGGGGGCACGACGGCGGGTCATGGATGTTTCTCTGCCAGAGAATGAATTGGGGTCCAAAGCCAAACCACGAGGAGTCTGAAAGAGGCGGCTGCGGCCTCACGTCTCACACCAGTCAAAACGACATGCTTTTAGAGGCTGACGCTCTGCCTTGTTTTCTGCACTGCACCACATCTCATGGCAGGTGTAGGGAATAAAAAAGTGCTTGAAACATTGAAGCACAGTAAGTGTTTTTGTGCAAACATTTTTTGTTAATGTCAAAAAAAAAAAAAAAAAATGTTTTCAGTCCTTAATATGGAATATGAACCAACGTTTTCCGATCAGAGCTCACAATATCTCACTTAGTCTGAAAGTGACATCCTCTGACATGTCTCCTGTATCACATGTGAAATGTGTTGTGTGTGTGTGTGTGTGTGTGTGTTTGGAAGTGTGAGCAGGCTGCAGACAGTGGCCACTGGGAAATCAAGGAGCACTTTGTCATGCATCCATAAATGTGTGACACTGCGTCTCGTGAGACGACGCCTGATTGGTCTACGAGGCATCGAAGAATGACGAGTGAGTGATGGCCTCGAGGGGGTACCGTGGGTCTGCGCTCAAAAAAAAAAAAAAAAATGTTTTTCAGTCCTTAATATGGAATATGAACCAACGTCTTCCGATCAGAGCTCACAATATCTCACTTAGTCTGAAAGTGACATCCTCTGACATGTCTCCTGTATCACATGTGAAATGTGTTGTGTGTGTGTGTGTGTGTGTGTGTTTGGAAGTGTGAGCAGGCTGCAGACAGTGGCCACTGGGAAATCAAGGAGCACTTTGTCATGCATCCATAAATGTGTGACACTGCGTCTCGTGAGACGACGCCTGATTGGTCTACGAGGCATCGAAGAATGACGAGTGAGTGATGGCCTCGAGGGGGTACCGTGGGTCTGCGCATGTGTGTATGAGCCGTGCACGCAATTTTATGTTTGCGCGGGTGTGTGTGTGTGTGTGTGTGTGTGTGTCTGTCGGCGAGGGTTAGAGACACAGGACAGCACTGTGACATGTCTAGGTGGCAAACTGTCAAAGCCAGCTGGCAACATGTCGTGACGCTGGTGTCAGGGAGTCACTCTGGTCTCAGTTTTCGGGATTCACGTCATTTTAACGCGCATGTAAACTGGAGACAAATAAAGGTCAAAGTCTTTTTAAAGTTATATTATTGAACTGAAGGTCATTGTAAAAAAAAAAATATAAAAACACGTTCTCATACAAAAAAAAATAACAAAGTGTGAAAATGAAGGTTCCAGAGATGGTAATGAGCCAAGCAGCAACAAGGTCAGGGTGTTTGACCGATGACTCTGCAATCAGAGCAAATTCAAGCACCGTAGAGTTTTAATCACCAGGATCAAGGATCACACTGAATACTCACTATTGAAATGTCCAGATTGGAAGAAGTGACTTAAAAGACTTTTAAAAAAAGCTTTAAATGAGACTATGATGTGGGGGCCATGATGCTGTTTCACTTCCCATCAGGTCTGATGCCTTATTTACAAACCTCTGACTAAGAACTATGAACAGGGATGTACTGTAGGTGGATTTATATATATATATATATATATATATATATATATATATACATGTACATGTGTGGGTACGCATATACACATAAAAAGATAATATTAGAATACTATAATAACTTAGTTGTAATATTGTTTTTGTCGTAATGAAATATGATAACAATAATACTTGAGATTGTGACTACTCAACACGAATGACCAACTAAGCTACTAACACTACTACTACTACTAACATCCACAGTTGTGGTTGTACATTCCTCAACTCCACCCATATTGTGTATCTATCTATCTATCTATCTATCTATCTATCTATCTATCTATCTACCTATCTACCTATCTACCTATCTACCTATCTATCTATCTATCTATCTATCTATCTATCTATCTATCTATCTGTCTATCTATCTATCCATCTATCTATCTGGATAAAACAATGGCATCATAAATATTAAAAGCAGCCTCGTCTGTGTATTTACTGACAATAAACTAAACTGAATGATAAATATATGGGATTTTGCAGCTTCAGATGTTGGCAAAATTGACACGGGGGAGTCGGACCAAAGTTAACTCGCAGATTATTGACAGTGTACAAAAAAGTGATGACAATGAAGAGATTATAATAAGAGATTACAGAGTGTAACGTGTGCATCATAATAACAGGATACGCTGATGACACGAGTGTGACATGGTTGGCTTGTATTATTAATTGAAAAGGAGAAGCGAAGAAGAAAATCAAGTACTCCACCAACCAGATCCGTCTGCTGTAAAGAAGAGATGAGAACCTAAACCAACAGGGGGCAGGCATAATTACCAAGCATGTCCCTCATATTTACTATCTCTTAATAAGCTAATGCCGTATAGCAGATAATGGCCTGTCATCTGTTTGTTCGCATCTATTTTTACTCCATTTTAATGTTGCATCTCCATTAGCACCGACACGAGGCGAGAGAGAGGGTTTAACTCTGTCTCCCTGGTCCCTGGTTCTGATCGATGGTACCTGTTCGTACCACCTGAGAGGGAGAGGGAGAAGGGAACGCGGAGGAGAGACAGTGAAACGGAGTGAGAGGTGGGAAGGATTTACGCTGGCATCGCATTTTTGTCCAATTAATAGATTGCCAGTGTGTTGCACTATTTTGCATGACAAAGGAGGGTAATATTAAACTGCCATTTGTAATGAAAATGCACTTTGCAAATTAAAAAGTGCAGAAACCCTATTTTTCGTCCCCTCTTTAGGAAATAAACAGTCCTTAACCAATTAAAGTGCATTGTAATAATTCTGTGATTTATTGCAGGTTGTTTAACTTTCAAAACTCAGCTAACCTATATTAAGGTCACAATCCATCATGTCTTGCATGGAGTGCTGCGGAGTAATGGCTGTTGTATTAGCTGCTTTTGATGATAGTATGAAAGAAGTATTAGCACTTGTCAACAAAACTGCTTACAACATAACATTAGCATGCATGAGCTGCATCGCCTATTCATTATCTTGGCAGCTGCATACACACACACACACACACACACACACGGTTAGATCCTTATAAAACATTTTTGTGGGGCTCCGAGCACATGCACACTGTTTGGGTTTGTGATAGAGTGGCACCGTACGAACCGTAGGCCATGAACTGGCTGTAATGCAAACAGCAACCAGAAAGATTAAACAGTCTGTGAGTATTAAGAGGAGGACGGAGGGAAATCGTAATCATGGAAAATGGAAAAAAAAGAGGAAATAGAAGTATATTTCCCCTCGCCTGCTTTCCAGTTTATAAAGAAATAAAGGCTACAGCAAGACGAGAAGCCTTTTTAATGGAATAAAACCTTCTAAATCCCACCCACTGTGTCATTTTTGTACCTATGCTACTGGAGTTCACCTCAAATTTCAATTAACTGATTTAAAAAAAGAAATGTGTTAAGCCTAAACCTAAGTTAAGGCTCTTTTTTTATCTTCTTCAATATACGGTCTTGAAAAAAAAAAAAAAGACCTTTTTGCTGTTTCTTCAATTTCACGTGCCTTGCATTGCGTGGTACCACTAAAGGTACATTCATTTGGAATATTTAGAATATAATGGTAACAACAAAAATATCACATAAAAGTTTAATTTCAGAGCTGATTACCAAGCCATTTTTCATGGTTTTTTTTAACAGTTACCAAATACAATGTAAATACACCAATAGCTATGGCATTTTACTCAGCTGGGATTGTATGGCATTCCTTATTTTCCTGTTTATTGTATGCTTTGGGTATAGTGGTAGCAAAATGAACAAGAAATTGAAAAACCAAGAGTGGTTTCATTTTTTTTTCTTCTCATGCCTGTATGCCTCATTGCAATCTGACCATTTTTAATGATTCCCAAATGAAGAAAAGTTAGTTTTAGATAATTTACTCAGAATAATCTTGATAAATGCCCTGAATCAGTCACATTGAAAAAAAGTGGTTCAGGAAATGGAGTGTTTAAGAAACATCTGAGGAGCTGCCGGGGCAGATTAAGTACAAATTACAAAGAATGGAAGGCCTCGGTGCTAAGAGGTGGTTGATTTAAAGGGGTTGGACAAGAAGTTGAAGTAGAAACAGAGGGAGAGAGAGGGGAGAGATGGAGAGAGAGAGAGAGAGGGAGGACGAAAACAGATGTAAACACGGGGAAAGCACTAGAGCTGAAGGGCACGGCAGGACACCAGCCAGTGAGAGAAAGATGCAGGGCGCTGTGACACGGTGACATTTGCCTCTGCAAATGGGCTCTCTGGCTTTAGCCGTGCAGTCTGCTGCGATGGCCCCCGACTGTGAGCCAAGAATGCACTTAGCTCAACAAGAGCAGATGAATGGCCCTGTTTTGACTTCTACCATTACACTCCTTCTCCCCCGATGGCTGGTGCTGGGCAGAGTAGGTCTTTGTTGGAGCACCGGGAACCCTGCATGCTTAAACACCCCCTGCACCATGGTCTAATTAGTGTGTTATCGGCAGTTGGATAATATATGGAATCATTGCTCGGCCGTCCTGGATTTAAGGGCGGAGGGGGTGTAGGGTTCCGCTTCATTTGAGTTAGTGCATTTGGAAAGGCAGCCACAATTAAACTCCAGTGTCAACATGCATCAGTACAAAACAGCATGTTGTACTGCCAGTTTAGAACGGAGCAGATTCCATTTTTAGATTTCTGCAACAGCCCTCTTCCCCATTGGCTGCTGCACTTTCTCATCAGATCAATGCAGTTTATTTCCCCGCAGCCAGGAAGCTACGCATCCATCCACCAAAGCCCAGGCGAACACCTGACAGGCCTACAAACACGTCAACAACGGGCTATTTAGCAGTCAAAGCCTCCACACCGGCAATTCAATAGAGTTAATTGCAACAGCTAAGTATTCCTGTATCTCAGGGCAGCGTCGTTAAATATCTGGATTATATCATTTACTTTTTTTTTTTCTCTCTCTCTCGAAGTACGTTGAAGACACATGTGCTCATCTCAGTGAGGGGATTAGAAATTTTCTCTCCTTGTTAGCGAGAAAATAACACTTAGGAGATATTTGGTGGGTTTTTTTTTTTTTTTTTTTTGAAGTGCTGTTGTATGAAATGACACCTAGTTAGTGCCAGTCTCAAGTGGGAAGGCACACACTCTCTGACAACATGTCTATTGGCCATGAAACACTTTTCATCTGCTGCACAAAAGATTTATCTAATAAAAATATAAACCTCCCAATATCTATGATATCCCAAAGTCCTGATTAGGAAGTGAAGTTTATAAAGCTCCCCATCTTCCACACCTCAGTCCAAAGAGAAAAAAAACAACATATTTTAATGCAAGGAGACAAAGGAGCAGCTGGTCTTCTGCTGCTGCCTCATTTGGTAAGTTTGTGTTAATTAGGAAAATCTCAACAAAAGGTTTTTATCATTAAAGATAGAGTTTGCGGATGAAAGCGGCGGTGGTTGAAGAACTCTTATGGTCTTCTGGGTATAAATATCCCATTTTTCTATCAAACTTCATCAAAGATAGATTTTGTGTTGATGAAAACTCTTTAATAAAGATGTTCTTTAAGATTTAGCTGCATCGTTTTTTCACACAATTGCCTACAAATAAAATATCATGGTAGAAAGATGGATATAGTAAAATCAAGAAATCAACATTTATCATCTCCCCCTGTTCTCTGTTTCTTCTGCTCCAACTTGAATCCATCAATCTCCTCTTTGTCTCCAACCTGGTAGCTCCATCTCCAGGACCATTCTTCAACCAATGTGTCCACTGTCCCTCCTCTGAACATGTCCAAACCATCTCAATCTGGCTTCTCTAGCTTTGTCTCCAAACCTTCCTGTCTGTGTTGTCCCTCAAAATACCTGATTCCTGATTCCTGTCCATCCTTGTCTCTCCTGAAGAGAATCTCAGCATCTTTAACTCTTCCACCTCCAGCTCTGGCTCCTGTCTTCTGACTATTCCTAGTGTCTCTAATCCATCCATCATGGCTGGTCTCACAACCGTCCTGTAAACCTTTCCCTTCACCTTTGCTGACTCTCTATCACAGATCACTCACATGACTCTCCAGTTGGTCCATCCTGCCTGCGCTCTATTCTTTCCCTCCCTTTCAGAGTCTCCACTGCTCTGAACTACGAGACAATCGGGATAAATGCTCAAAATTCTACCCGCCCTACATTTGATGTAGCATCGTTTTACATAACACCGTGTGAACCGACATCACTACATACCGGGATAAAAGTCCTACATCTGCTGACCCACACATCTACTGCACTCCTGCCTCCACACATACATATAAATGTGTGCATGTAAATAAAGGTGGTGGTAAATGTCCATTTAATGCACACCATGATGTTCCCATCGATATCAGGCCCGTAGCGGAGTTAACTAGAACTCGTCCACGTTCCCTGTCTGCCTCTGATCACTCACTCCCTCGACCTGCTATGCATGTGTTGATATTCAAATCTCCCTTTTACTCTGCAGCTCTGGCTCCCAGATGATTATTCATGTGCATTTAACTCTCAAACAGCCCCTCATTAACTGTGGCATGCTGGGCCATACGTTGGGCCAAATTACGTCGCTTTGACATACACAAACCAGCGGGGGGTGGTCGTGTTGCCGCTGCTGTTGGAAGGAGGAATATGAGGGGGAGGAACAGGAGAGGAGTCATTGGGATAAAAGGCCTGGCTCCTCTAGTTGGTCCGCTCTAACCATAGATAATGGCTGCCAATGTGCATCTACATGGTCTTTTAAAGCAATCAGCACTTTCACTTCTGGAGGAGTGGGGAGCAAAGAACGAACGAGAATGAAGTGCAGACGAAGAAGGAAGGTGGGAGAGTGAAGTGTTGAACAGAGTCAGAACTTAACCCCCCCCTCATGAACCCACAGATGGGGAGATGAATAAAAGTACGGTAATCGACATCTGCCAAAGATGATGAAGAGCAGTCGTTCCTGACCTTTTTAAACCCTTGCCCATATGTTTCACGTTAGCAAAAAAACTCACGGTGCACCACCAAATGGAAATCTCCCAAAATGTTTGATATCTAAGTAGTTATACTTATTACGAGATAGAATAGCTTCAACTTATTCAAAAATTAATACCTTGGGCCTGTCCAGTTGAAAATACCTATAGAATATGCTGTAGGAAGCATAGGAATTGAAGAAAGAACCACAGCTCGTAGGATCGTATTTAACAGAACTCGCAGCAATTTTCTGCCACCAACAAATTATTAGGATTAAATAAACACCACCTGATGTTGACTATATGCACATATCCATTAACATATATTGCTTTACAGTTTACATATGCACTAAGCAATTTTTTTTATGCCAGTGGCAACTGGAATGTCTTCTGAGAAAATGCTTCACCTGTTCAGTTGTTAACTGACTGGCCTTTAGACTCAGGATGGCTGAGCGGTGAGGGACTATAAAAGCACGTTTTGCATGGTTAGAATTTTCCTAAAATTTCTGATATATATTTGCTGTTTTTACATTCACTAACACATGCCCATATATTAAACATTTCATGTACGTATATAGGGGAAGCAGTGGTGGCGTATTGACCTATTAGAAGTTGACCAGGGTGCACAAGAGGTTGGAATCTCCCAGTTGCCAGGTTGCCAACCCAGTGGAAGCATATCCTGCAGAAAGGTGCGGTGTCATTTGGGTGGCAGTCATGGAGACTGCTGCCCCTACGACCCGATATTTCTTGGATTTAGTAGGTTTTTTAAATCAATACTGAAAGCAATGCAATGCACACACATACACACACACACACACACACGCACACACACATAGCTAAGTGCTGCTCGTTAAACGTACAGAGAAGAAAACAAACACATTCTGAACGAATTGGAAGTTGAAACCTCGACATGTCTGCCAAAAGTTGGACTCTCGGTATATTTTCAGTAAAATTCTTGACATGGCCTAAGGCTAACATTCGACAGTATTATTTTACAAATAAAACAAGCACAATAAAAGCCACACACAGAAACCCTTCTACCAGATGTGGGAAATTACATATTATACACTTCACAACGTACGTCAATCACCTCCGTAATCAGCCCGATAACTGGAGCTGCATTCAGTGTACAGGCTTGTCACTCGTTAAGATTTAAATAGGAAATAAATTACCGCACACATCTGTTATCAGCCGTGTCTCCCCGCCATGTTATGATGAAGAAGTTTGGAATGACCTCAGTTTTCACTAAACACAATACAGCCTCTACAAAATCATCCTGGTTCCACGAACCGCAGGCTTAAAAAATCTTTGCGCTTTACCCCCTGTGCCCCACCAGACTTCTACCTCCACCCACGCATGTAGTTTGACAGTCACATCAAATGCAGTCTAATTTGACAGTTACAACGAGAGTGACCTGAGCATTATGGGAATATAACGACCCTTTATTACAAAGAAGAATTGAGACTAATTCTGCAGGGCTTATCATGTCTGACGTTGAACCATAAGGTTTTGGGGGTGAGGAAGGAGGGGGGGGGTAAGAGGGCCATTGGTGCCATATGCTTAATGTGTGACAGCTACATCACAGCAGTGTGACAACTAAGAAATGTATACTACTCTCAAGGGATGGTGTGCATGTGCCCCTGTTTACTTAGAATTCTGTGCACATCAAAATAGACAGACAGATCCTTTGCTACTCATAAGGATTCCTTGGCTGAGAACTGCTCAAATCTCATGAATCATTTTATATGCAGATGACACCATAATTTACAACGGTTCACTCTTACTCTAAATAGGTTTTTTGACTTTAGAATCTTCCCTCTTCCTAATCCAAAGGCAAAAATAGGCAACACAGAAAGTGTTAATAACAACTTAGGTTTAAATGAATATTGATAAGAGCATTATGTACATTAATAGTCATGCTAATTAGTTAACATATGTAGAAAAATTAATACGGATCTTTTTTTTTAGCCCTCATACATTTGAACACGTTTGGTTTTCTTCATGTTTCTGCTTCCCCACATGAGAAACGTGAATTATCTAAACATTTAAGCAGCTTTGCTCATTATTTTGGTGATGGTTTTCAGTTTATTCAGTGGGCTCACCACTCACAGGAAGGGTGTCGTGCAATTTCGTTTGGGTGAAAGTCGTGGAGAGTGCTGCCCCAACGACCCAGTAGATGGATAATCGAATGAAGATGAATGAAGAAATGAATGGTTTTCAGTTTGTCATCTGCAATGTGCATGTGATTTACTATAGTTTAAAATGGTTGAAAAGATTAATTTAGTGATTAATACATTAAAAAGGTTAAGCCGGATAACAAGTTTATATTATTGCAGGTAAACACATTACA
This sequence comes from Paraplagusia blochii, assembly GCA_016785265.1. Classification (NCBI taxonomy): domain Eukaryota; kingdom Metazoa; phylum Chordata; class Actinopteri; order Pleuronectiformes; family Cynoglossidae; genus Paraplagusia; species Paraplagusia blochii. The sequence goes on from JAFBJS010000780.1 coordinate 199,791, forward strand.
ATCAGCCTAAAAATAAGAGATTCTGAGAGAAATTGCTTCAATAAATTATTTAAAAATATGGTTACATACTTGCATGTGTTTGTAGCAAAAATCAATCTTTAGAAGCCTTGATGGGACCAAACATATAAGACTGAAAAAGGAACTAGTTAAAAGGATGAGTTATGGTAAAAACATGTAAAAATAATTGTGCCGAAGTCCTCACAAAGACACAGAAGCCGGAGTGTGTTTGTATGTGTGTGTTGGACAGATGTTTCAGTCAGTGGTCTGGTACAGATGGCTCTAGGCAAACTTGCCAGTGATCTCTTTCCAGAGAGAACAGCATCACACACTCACCCTCACACATACTCACACCTGGACTATGTTTAGAGGAAAGGAAGTGACACGCTGTGTACACACAGATACAAATGGTCACAGGGAGACACAGACACAGCCCTGCAGTAGACACTCGCTCACACAGAAATGAAAGTGCCCTACTGTGAAAGTGCCCTACTGGACAATTAAGGTTCCAGATTTTTTTCTACACTACAATTAGGCTTAAAAAAGAATTAGCTCCCCCACAAGACCTTTAATTTTACTACACTTCCTGTATGGAAGATCATTGTTTGTCTCTGTACTTATTTTGTTTATTTGTTGACGGTGAAGACATCATGTGTCACAGTAAGACAAAGTCACCAAGTTTATTCACAAGCAGAGTGTCTGGAAAGAGATTGGGACTGGCAGCCTCACAATCACCCACAATACACACACACACAGACGAGTTCAGGTCTCCTTCTCTCGCTCTTGTTCCCTCACACACACCCTCATACACACACTTTTCCCTGTGCTCCTTATTCCATTTTTCTCTTCCTCTCTCTATGAATCCTCCAGTCCCTCTCCTTCTTCTTGTTTCCTTTACTATCTGACTATTAAAGAGCATTCTCCAGGGAATAAAAAGAGCCTTGGGGGATTTGTCTTAGTGCAGAGTGCCACCTTGTTGTCAAAACTGCAATGACACACTTCTTTCAAAAAGCCACTCCTCTCAGAAGCTCAGAGAAGAGAAATGTCATCTGGCGTGCTGCAACATCAACGCGCCGTGTACGGTCTCTGTGATATCTATTAAGATGTAACAGGAGAGGAGGAGGTGAAGGCGGAGGTGGATTGGCCAGGGGCTCAGCAAATTATGCCACTAGAGTGCAGCAGTTCAAATATGACCTTCATTACCTCATGGCATCTTATGCCAGTGGCAAAATCCTTGCCTCTGACAACTTCAGCACTTTAACCTGATCTTTTAATGTTTAATTTTATTGCATTTTAATTAAGAGGAGCGCACTGTACGCCTTTGTACACAGGCGACGATCTCGCCAACCTTCACTAGAATGCATATAGCAAAGGAAGATAGGCATAAGGAGAGTATATATATATATATATATATATATATATAAATATATATGCATGTGTGTATAACTTTATAGAATATGCATTAATTTCTTTACGTTTTTACCTATTTTTCTGCACTTTTTAAAGGAAATCTGTTAATAAAGTCCAAGTTTGAGTCCTGCGTGAGTTTGATGTCTGGACGGTCCACTACTAGAAGCCCAAAGTCAACAACCTCACGGTTTATCACTCTTCTATGATTGAAATGTTTGGAATTTGAAAAGGGCTCTTGCTGGTTGTTTCAACATGGTTGCATTTTCCTGCTTATCGACTAATTACCACAGTTATGTTTGCTTCTGGCACTAAGTTATTAAATATTGAATTTTTCTCCATCAGTCCACACAGAGACACACTTTCCCCCGTGCACTGGTTCAACTGTTTTTCCAGCAAAATGAAATGCAGGCACTGAAGTGACATTTTACTAGTTTGATATTAAAATGTCAACTTTTATTCACCAAATCGGCTTTTTTTGTATGGACCTAATTTAATTTATCTCCAACTTTTTACCTTACCTTTTTAAACGCACCTCAAGCATAAAAACTAAGTTGTAAAAAAATATAATTTTTAGAATATTATTATGGATTGGAATATTAACCAAAGCCCTATATGGGACAGTGACATCAAGCTGTCTTCCTACAGAACAACTGAAGTTAACATGCTGTAGATGTAGGGAATTTAAGGGTCTCTGTGGTGAGGCACCAGCAGCCATCAGATCTTGACCTCACACTTGTCTGACTGACCAACTCACCAAGGCAAAATGAAAATCTCCAAATCACACACACACACACACACACACACACGCACACACAGGGATGTACGATCACATCAATATGCAGACCTGAACAGCTTCCCAGTGGTGAGACACAGTGTGAAGGTGAACAACATGCAGGGCCTGCAGGGCGGCGACACGTCAGAGGCAGAGACAAAAGGTGGATGAGATCATTGTCCTGCCTATGGGCTGCAGTGGACGCCTCTTAAGACCATAAACATGTAAACATAAAATACACTCATCATGTTCACACTCGTATATAGGCAAGGCATTTACACACACACGGGCAAATCTGCCTCACACACACATACACACACACACACACACACTGTGTCACAGCAATGTGCAGTGGGTGTCTGTGGCTTCTGCATATGTGGCCCCATGCATAAACAATGCGCCCTGAGAGACAGTGCAGTGATACTATGGCCCTTAGCACAGCTCCCATGAGCCTCTCTGCCCCCTTCCATAACCACTGCCAGTCTCTCTCTCTTTCTCTCTCTGTCTATTAAACGCACTCTCTCTCTATCGCCCTCATCCCCAGTACACAGACAAGAAGGAACAGAGAATATACAGAAATGAGACGAAGAGAAGCGCATAGAAATAGAGGGACAGAAGGGAAAAGGAACGGAACAAACACACACATGCACACAATCTGCATAGACAATGTGGCGTCAAGCACACCCTGAGACACAGTGTGTATTAAAAACATGAGAAGCACCTGTTGTAAGAGGCTGAATTGATTATTATCTTCATCAGGAACTGCTGCCATATAATCATTAAAATATGTTGAATCACAACTTACCATAATATCAACACATTTACAGCTTATGGCTTCACATAACCAGAAGTCACCTCTGCTGGCAGTTGATGGGAAGTACTTCCTTTGGTACGTCTACGCCAAAGGCACTTCCTGCAGTACACATTCACTTTTTTCAGCCGCAGCAGCAGCATTAGCAGTTTCATCAAAATCACTTTAGGATGATTACGAAAAAAAATAATTCAAATGGAAGCTGCCTGATAATAATGCACCACATTCATTTTTGGTGATTTAACCAACATGATGTTCTGATTAGAGGGACAACACAGACAGGAGAGGAGTTTGGAGAATAAGCTAGAGAAGCCAGATTGAGATGTTTTGGACATGTCCAGAGGAGGGACAGTGGTTATATTGGGAGAAGAATGATCCTAGAGATGGAGCTACCAGGTAGGAAACAGAGAGGAGATTGATGGATGCAGTGAGGGAGGACATGGAGGTAGTTGGAATTAGAGTTAAGGATACAGAGGACAGGGGAAGATGGAAATTGTTGACTCGCTGCGGCAAACCCTGAAAAAAGGGACAAGCTGAAAGGAAAAGAAGAAAAAATAACCGGCATGATGTTTATGGCAAGGAAACAGAACCTGTTGACAGGACAGAGGGTTAAAAGTCAGAGAAAAGGTTATTTAATTTGATAAAATGAGTCTGAAGGATCAAAACTAGTTACTGACTTTTGCAAGGCTGAGAGGGAAATAAGGGAAAGTGGTGGCTTAGTGGTTAAGGGAAGCGGGCTTAGGTCAGGATGGTTTCAGGTTTGTGTCCACCAGCTGCCAGGTGGTATATACTGCGGTATATACACCATCCCCCACACACTGGTGCTCAATGCTGCCCACTGGTTTAAATACAGTAGTCCAATCTTGCTTTCCTGTTTTTTTACATCCTTAAATTATGTCTTTGGTTATTATGCTTGATAAAACTGAAATGAAAAAAAAAAAAAAATGAGGGAAGGCGTAAAAAACCCTCTCACATAAGGACGCATGAACACTGTTAAATGAGAGTTTGGGATGTAAGTTAACCTACAGTGGAGTAAGGGCAACCAGGGTGATAATTAAATCTGTGGAAGTAAATTAGAACAGGAAATTGACAGGACGAGGGAGAGGGGGGGGAGAGAGAGTTGGTTAAACAAAGAAGGAGAGTCTTCTCTGTTATGAAGGGCATAATTGAGATATGCAACTCTTGACAAAATGTGCTATTTCACTGGAGATGAGGAGAAAAAAACAGAGGAGAGAGAGAGGGCAGGGAGACAGAGAGAGAGAGAAAAGAAGTGGGGGATTGGGGGAGTCGGAAGTCTAGAGGGAGGTGACAGTGGTGTATGTGGCTCTGCTGTCTGTCTGACCTGATTGCAAATAAGCGAAGGAGCTGAGCTGCGGCCCAGGAGCACTTCCTCATGCACACAACTTCCCTCTCTCTGTCTCTCTCTCTCTCTCTCTCTCACAAACACAACCTGCCCCTTTAATAAGACTTCTTAATGGTAGATGTACACACACACACACACACACTCACACACACACATGCAACAGCAGTGAAATGTGCATATGTGCATGTGAGGATACGTGGGACTGGTGAGGAAGGGGACGTGTAGGGGGAGGAGGAGGAGAG
>JAFBJS010000780.1:222317-235199 GCA_016785265.1 Paraplagusia blochii
CTGTCTTCTCTAGCTTTTTCTCCAAACCTTCCTGTCTGTGTTGTCCCTCTAATCACGTCATTCCTGATCCTGTCCATCCTTGTCTCTCCAAAAGAGAACCTCAGCTGGTCGCCAGGTTAAAGGTGTAGCTGGTGCCGCCTAATTCACATTGCACCAATGTATGAGCCTTCCCATTTGTGGTGAGAAATAAAATGAAATTTCTGGTGTTCTGAAATATTTTCCTACCTATAAAATCTTCCTACCCGAATTAACTGTGCATGGGCACAACAAGGATTTCTTAAGTGCACACAGCCTATAATTTTCTGCTACCAGACCGTAATAAAAAGTTAGAATCTTGAACCAATGACTCTGCGTCATTTTCAGTTTATTGTTGTCGTCTTCAATGAGAAAATATTTCCTAATCAAATATAGTTGCATTATTGATGATGGAATCCTAGCCATTCTATTGGTCAGCTCTTTTGTTGATATGGGTATGGATCAAGTAGACGTAGTAGTCAGATGGGGGCAAAAGGAAACATTATTTCTCTGCGGTCCGGCACAAATTCACCCACGTACCGGTATCGGTCCCCAGGCCAGTGATTGGGGACCACTGCAATAGAAGAAACAGGGAAAAGTGAAATGAGATCCATTCTGCTGGGAGATCATTTAGCTTATAGAGAGAGAAGATAGCAGTGAAGAAGACTGAGTCGATGACAGCTGGTGCCCCATCACACACACACACTAACCCACCACGGACTCTGCAGCCTGGGCCCAGCAGGAGGCGTTGCCACCCATGGAATAATGAGGAGGATTTCTCTTTCGCTCCTGCAACTTAACTCCAACCTTCACCCCTGTCTTTACTCATCTCCCCCCGCCGCCCAGACCACCCTGAGGATCCATTTAGCTTAAACCTTCCTCATCACCACCTCAATCCACCATTACCCTTCCTCCCTCTGATGAGATGGTGAGGAGAAGGAAGCACAGATGAATGTCCATCACCTGCAGCGATGTCCTGACTGGAAGACAGGTGAAAAAGGGGAGACGGTGTAAATTATATTATGTTTATGGCAATGATCATCATTGTATCGCTATTTAGTAACTCATAAAAATCACACTCTCACAGTTAGGTCTCCCATAACAATCATCCAACACCATCCAGGGCTCAGAGCATTTACTACAATAGAAAATCTCAATCCCAGCAGGAAGTTCTTAACAGGCAGCTGTGATTAGTTTAGATTTATAGTCACATAATAATGTAGTTCAATGTTTTGAATGCCAACAAAAACATGTTTACTTTTATTTTATTGTGCATAGTGTCTGCAGTGATGAAACCATTGACTTTATCACCTGGGCAACCCAAGGCTCGGGGTCCAGATGTGGCCAGTTGGGATTTTTAATCTGACAACAGACGTGTCCAAATTATACTATTAATTCATTTGTTAAGGAAAGAAAGGAAATCAAACAAGAAATTGGACGTCTGTATTTATGCTCAGGGGTAACTTGGCAGTAGGTAGATTCAAACCTGGAACCCTCTGTAACCAAGTCAGGTTCCTTAACCACTTATCCACCGCTGCCCCTATATTTTATTATCATTATTACTCTGCTTTCCCTGCAACATCCAAATTTTTCCAACAGATAGTGGAAAACATTTCAAATGTGGAAAATGGATACATGGATGATGGTGTCAAGAGGAAGAGCTGGAGGTGGAGGAGTTAAAGATGCTGAGGTTCTCTTTAGGAGAGACAAGGATGGACAGGATCAGGAATGAGGTGATAAGAAGGACAACACAGACAGGAAGGTTTGGAGAAAAAGCTAGAGAAGACAGATTGAGATGGTTTGGACATGTTCAGAGGAGGGACAGTGGTTACATTGGGAGGAGAATGATCCTAAAGATGGAGCTACCAGGTAGGAGACAAAGAGGAGATTGATGGATGCAGTGAGGGAGGACATGGAGGTAGTTGGAGTTTGCGTAGAAGATACAGAGACAGCAGGACAAAAAAAGGGGAGAAGCCGAAAGGAAAAGAAGAAGGTGTCAAATCCTCAGTTGATAAAAGTTTAAAATCTCCTCCATCATCACCGTCTGCGTTAACACCTTGTTACACTTGTGAGAAAATCTTTATTTTGCTCCTTTTACACGGCCAGACACAATTTGACAAGAGAAAAACATGGAAAGCGGAGTCAAAGAAAAGACAGGTGACGTGACTTCGAACAGAAACAACGATGGAAGACTTGTAAACAAACACATTTAAAAAATAAATCTTGACAGTAAATTGATCATGCTTGGCTTATTTATGTTAATACGGGGGTAAAACAACAGGATAATGACATAAATATGGAATCAGGCAGCCAGAAGGTACAGTAGGGAAAAAAAAAAATCCTTCACACAAACATGATGCAAAATACACCCCAGGAAGATGATTCTGCTCAGCTTAATGCTTATGATTGTATTAAAATGACAACACTGTATGTAAGACAAGAAAGAGAGTAAAAGATCTTAACATGTAAATCACATTAATTCAATAAATCAACACATGCACTCCAGAGAGAGAAGCCTGGCCTAAGGAGTATATCAAATATACATTAAAATAACAAAACGCTGCAAGCTTAACGTTAAGAATGGCTACAACGGAAAATTGAACTGATATGGTCGGGAGGAAAGTGCATTCAGATACTCAGTGTGGATAGAATGTCCTCCACCAGGTGTTTGTAGACCCAAGCGTCTCCCTTTAGTCTCTGCCGCCGTACTCCAACGACCTCTGGCCGGTGCAGCAGGCACACCTCCAGCTCAAACGCCATGGTCACCTTCCCAAAGTCTCCCCACGTCTGACACTTCAGTGTGTAGCTGTGCAAGAGCAGAGATGTTGGATTTAAAACCATGAAAAAGAAAGAACTTGGACTCAAACCTGGACCCGTCCTGAGCCAAGGGTATGTCCTTAGCCACTAGGCCACCCATGAAGCAAGTGCATAAATGAGTGAACTCATCTCTTACCCTTTTTGTGTGAAGTCAACGTGCTTCTCAGGCAGTACGGAGAGGATCTGGTTAAGAACCTGCTCTGGGTTCGTCTGACTCGTCAGGGTAACGTTGTACTGGGCCTGTAGGACGAGAGACGCTGATCAGAATGTGCCGATTGGCTAAAGGTGGATGCTGTTGTTAACGATCACTAGGTCACGTGGGGGCCTTGACCTTGATTTTGCGGGGGCCGTCGCGCAGGCCTCGTTTCTTGCTGGGAGTGAGCATGGTGATGACCTTATCCAAGCCTCGCTCCAGAGAGCCAAAAACCTTTCCTCCTCTCTTCTTCTTTCCACTGTCACCTGAACCGGCCATGTCTAAGGAGCGAGATCTGGAGAAGACATTCAAGAAGACTTTGTTTTCACACATGCATCAAAGCTTGAGGGAGAGATAAACCTGAAGAGATAAATGTATTGTAATTGAAATTGGAGTTACATTTTTGACATTTTAAATCTTATAGAATCTTATAGAATAGTTGTCATTCACTTATATTTTAACTCGGCATGTCAGAGAGCAGATCATTAATATTGCAAAATAACTGTAAGAATCATTTACAGGGTTTTCAACAGTAATAAAAACCAGATAATGCCATTCCTGGGTTTTACCAAACAATGTGTTTTGGAAATAGTTTTGGGGATAAATTGATGTATTTGTCAGAGAAAGTCACTAGATGGCAGCATTGCGGCTCATCAATGAATCACATACTCATACAAAATAAAAAACCAGACCGTAATAAAAAGTTAGAATCTTGTATCAATGGCTCTGTGTCATTTTGAGTTTATTGTTGTTGTCTGTACTGAAAAAATATTTCTTAATTATAGTTGCATTAATGATGATGGAATCCTAGCCATTCTATTGGTCAGTTCTTTTGTTGATATGGGTATGGATCAAGTGGAAGTAATAGACAGATGGGGCCAAAAGGAAACATTATTTCTCTGCAGCTCGGCACTAATTCCAGAACCGGCCCAGTGGTTGGTGACCGCTGATCTATTCCATTATCTGGAAGCTTCTCCTCATTCCACAGGTCACTCACCTTCTCTCAGGACTAAAAGGCAGCACGTCATTGTCAGCCGTCTCCTTGTTCTCCACCGTTCTCTTCTTATGTTGTTCTTTGTAGCCACTGCCTCCACCTGCAAGACACAAACCATTTCTGCAACCTCGGCATTTCTGAATAACATAAATACAACAGTGGAGAAGTAACCAGTGCAGCAGTTTGCTCGTATGAATGGCTGAACACAAAGAATGGTCTTCAAAGATGGGTCCTTTCTCTCTCTCTGTCTACCTCACACACACACAGACACACACATGCAAAACCACAAACACATACACTTCTGTGGCGGTAGAACACATGTCACTACAGCCCACGTGGGACAGAGAGCAGAGGAAAGAGACGGCTACACCTGTCACAGCAAACGCCTGGGGGACGGTCACACGCACAGGCCACAGGGCTGCTGCGAGGACGAGGATGTCAAAGTTTGTCTGTGTGTGTGTGCGCACCGGGTGCAGGAACCCGTAAAGAGGAGAGAGAGGAGGAGTGACCGGGGATGGACAGTCTCCCGCCGACACTCCGAGTCTTTAGGACAGAGTTTGTAATGGATTCTAACACCTGAGCGCTGGAGTCACTTTGACAAATAATTAGGCTTTTAATGATTCTCCATTCAAATTAGTGTTCCTCATTTAAAGATAAGTGGGCAGAATTACCTTTCCTGATAACAACCTCACCTTTGAGTTGACAGTGATAAGTGTGCACGTCCACTTTGGCGAGGGGACATAATGACATTTGAATCGCTGAAATATGAGCGAGTAGCTGCGGCGTTAGAAAAACGTCTGATGAATTCGTTTTATTGACCAGAGACAATTTACTGGCTAATGTGAGGCATGTGGATGTGGCACTAGTGATTAGGAGAGCTCCAGGAAACAGAGTGGAAAAAAGGACAGATGCATTATTAAAAAAAAAAAAAAATGATCAAAACTCAAATTTACTGCAATATTTTGTTGTGGACAGAAAAAAAATGATCCCTGTAGAAATGTAGACTTGGTTTTACCTTTGGGGGAAACCGCACTCATTTTGCCACCATTGATGTTGTGACTGGGCGTGGTCAACACATTCTTGTTGGGGCGAGGATTCTTCCTGGAAGACACCGGTGTCCGAGGCGGAGGCAGAGCGAAAATGTCAATGTCCTTCTCCTGGTTTTCTTTGTTTTCACTGGCATGTTCGTGGTCTTTGTCCCTCCTGTCCAGTCGGTGTGGTGTTGCCTTGCGCCCCCTGTTCTGCGTCGGACTGTAAACAGATCTTTTCTGCACGGATGGAGACATAACTTTCTGTAAGAGGAGGTGATAAAATAAAGTGTAAGAAAGAAAGTGTCTGAACACTGATCTCATTCTGCAGCTGCTTGAACATGAACTTCTGCAGACCTTGTCTATTTCATTCGTCACTCTGTTTGGATGACTTTTGACGGCCGGGGATTGATGGCGAGTGGCCGACGTCCAGGGACAATCATCGATGTATTCTGAGTAAAAGTCCAAGGAACCCACAATCACAGCATCTTCATCCTCACTATAATGAAGAGCTTCTCTCATCTAAATAAAACACAAAATAAACATAAATTACACCCATCTGATTCATCTTGCATTTTAGAATTGTCCACGGCAAGTCCAACCTTCGATCCCTGATGTGAAGGGGAGCAGAATTCCTCACAGACGGCGGGTTGAGGACGCAGGCGGACAGGCTTTCCCCTCTGTTTCTTTGACAGCAGCAGCAGGTAGGTGGCAGTGGTGTGGTCGTAACGCCACTAGGAGTGAGAGAGGGAGGTGACATACGCTGTGCCGACTATTAATTTATTAAGTGTAAATGCAACATGCATTGACATGGACTCTGCCTTTTACACTATGCTCAATATTAGGAACAATGCAATATCAGCAGAACAATGTGTAGGCTTCAACAAATTAGCAGGAATTGCTCATGGTGAACAGAGCGATGTACCTCAGTTTTGGGCACAAATGGCTACATATATCGAGTTCCATTGATAAAAGTATTGAAAATGTTGTGTTTAGAGCAGGTGTGGTCAAAACTTTTAAACTCACAGATCACAACTGGTCCTGAAATTGGACACCAGACAAGGTTAGGAGTGTGTAAAAGATAAATGCCATGCATGAAGGTTAAAATGGCCTTCTTCAGGTCATCTATATGGGACATTGTAGGGAAAAGGCAGAAGTATAATCACAATACAAGCCAAACATATCATTTGGAAAAGTTTGGCGGGCCAGAGTGCAAAGCTGAATGTGCCACATCAAGCCCCCGGACCTTATTTTGCCCATATACTAATTTAGACATTATCGGCCAAATCTGATATCAACAAAAGTTAATTGTGTATCGGAGATCCAGGCTGAATACTGACTGGTTATTTTGACCAGGACAATTGGCTTTAGTTGGATGATAACCCCAAGTTACTACAGGACTGAGAACCTCCTCACCTCCTTCACCAGTGCTGTGGTGCTCTCTCTTGACCGCTTCATGTTGACTGCCATCTCTGTGATACAGTCTTCATCGATGTGACCCAGCTACAAAGAGAAGACCAAGCCATTGAAACCTATATATATATATGTATATAAATATACACACAATTAAATTATTGAATTAAAGATTTGTCTGTTCAATGGCTAAATTAAAGTAAATTCAATCCTATTTATTAAGGTGCAGCCTGTTGTTGTGCACTTGTTGTACACTGTGCACCTACTGGCCGCTTGCTGTACCACTCCACCGGGCTGTTGTAGTCTCTCATCACCCAGGGATGATCCAGCAGCTGTCGAACAGCTAGACGTCGCTTGGGGTTCACCTACAGGACACAAAGGGAAACTACACCTCAGTGGGCAACAGACAACACATTTCACATCACACACACGCCACCAATCAGAGGTCCCAGAACAGCCGGGCGTTCAGTTGTGTAACATTCAGTATCTGCACATCAGATTCAGAGGAAATTGGTTGAAATTGATGAATTAATATAATCAACGACTGAAAAAATGAGCACAACATAAAAGCCATAGTCAGAAACTGGGAGAAGTGAGGGCCAACCTGCATCATCTGGTTGAGGAGGAGGATGCTGCCTGGAGAGAGCCATGTAGGATTGTCGTATTTCCCTCTCTGCAGATTAAATAATAACAAAAAAAAAAAATTAGATTTAATGCATGATTTTTTTAACAATTTGTAGCATTTCTTCTTTTTGGCACATTTACATTAAGAACATCAAGTTACAATTTTTATTTTTAAGGTAACAGCACATAGACTCTGATGAGACTGAAGTCTGATTGTCAAGGATGGGGTTAGAGCAGGGATGTGCAAACTAAGGCCCGCGGGCCAGATGTGGCCCGCTGAGCTTTTTATTGATGCCTGCCATCTTTACTCAAATTGGAACATTTATTTACATTATAATTATACTTCTGTCTTTTTCCTGCAATGGCTACGTTTCCCCAGTAGATGACATCATAAAGGCTATTAAAAATTTAGCATTTTGATTTTTATTCATGACTTTTACGTCATTTATCTCAGTTCAAAGGAACGCTCCATCTCTCTGCTCTTGACTCTGCCCCCGGTGTCCAATTTTAGGATAAATTCTGGCCTGCAGGTCAAAAATCTGTCCACCCCTGGGTTAGAGTCGGTTGAATCAAAAGTCACAGGGAATCTCGAGGCCTGAGGCTCCACCCACTACCTCAGCCAATCACACTAAACAGTCAATGACGATGATGCTCCTCTTACCATAATCTTTCTGTACAGGGCCATGCAGTTCTCGTCGTCAAAGGGCAGGTATCCACAGAGCAGAGCGAAGAGGAGCACGCCCATACTCCAAACATCTGCCTGGAGGTCACACATCACACGGAAAGATCTTAACTTTCTGTGAAACAGCCAGGATTTTACGGCTCCGTAGCACAGAGTCATGCACCGCTGGGTTTGATCAGGAAACCATGAAGAAGCAGGTTTGTGGAACATATGCTTTGTGGGTTTAAATAAGGGCAATGCCGAAATTGCAACCTCGGTGATTCTGGAAGTAAATGCAGCTGCGCTCTTATCTCTCACCTCTGAGCCAATGTATGCTTTCCCCTGGATGAGTTCTGGGGCGGCGTACGCGGGGCTCCCACAACATGTCATCAGCTCGCAGCCAAGACCCCCCTGTGTGTGTAGAGTGGGGGAGGTGATCACCCACAGAATATATCAACAAGATAAACTGTATAAAAAAAATCTACACTGGAGCTCATTGACTTAAAGATGTCTTGGCTAGAATAGAAAAAAAAAACTTAGAAACTAAGGTTTCACCAATAACTTAAAAAATTCATGATACTACATGTCTGTACTGCAGAGTCACTTTTAGAGTAATTAGAGCGCACTCTGGTGGACAAATGCTGGACTGCTGCTGCTAAAGAAACCCAGGCAAATATTGAAGGGTGAGGTAAACATTATAAAAAGATATAAGCATGAATTAAGTGAAAATCTTTAAAATAGATTTTTTGTTTATTTTATTGAAGAAATATAAAAAAATCAAGGTTTTAAAAAAACATTTAAAAACCTGCTCTGTTAATATATACAATTAAAGAATGTCCAATATCAACTTTTTCGTATGTTTGATATACAAGCAATGTCCAATGTCAGTTAATTAAATGAGCTGCAATGCTGCCATCTAGTGACTGTCCAATATACAGCTGTTTATAATAAATTATCACATAATATGCCCATATATCCAACTAGTAATGTCGGACATCAACAAAAATATCTTTTTAAAACTTGTTCAAATGTTGTTTGAATACCAAAATTTTAAATAATTATATTTTTAGTTAGGAAAAATATCACTATTAGCGGTGTTATGTATATCAACATAATCGCATGATATTGTTAAGATCAATATCCTTTTTTCCCCTGATGAAAATCTGATAACACAACACATGTCCCGTTTTTCCCCAAACTTTCCAGAATCACACACAGAATTCCAGATGTTTACATCGTAGGCAGAATCGGATATCGGTAAAAGTTAATGTTGTACATCCCTACTTTTGGGTTGTGCAGATGTAGTGCGGATTAAATTCCATACCTTTGGTTTGGCACAGAGACCAAAGTCTATAAGCTTTAGGTTTCGGTCTTCATCAATCAGCAGGTTCTCCTGTAAGGGCAGACGTGACATCATGAAGTTGTCTCATGTGATATAACAGAATAGTGTCACTGTAAGTTAAGTGAGACTGAGGTCATTTATACCGGTTTGAGGTCTCTGTGAGCATATCCCTGGCTGTGGATGTAGGCCATGGCAGAGACGATCTGTCTGAAGAAGACCCTGGTCTCCTCCTCTGACAGACGATCCTTGGCTATGATGTAGTCAAACAACTCTCCACCTGGGCAGTACTGTGTAAGATGATTCAGGGAAAAAGGGAAATTCAGACAAAGTATCACAATAACAGTCAACACATGAGTTTTGTTTTGTTGTGATATTACCTCCAACACCATGAAGATCTGAGTGGTAGTCTCTATGACCTGGTAAAGACGACAGACATGCTGGTGACTCAGGTTCTTCAAAGCCTCGATTTCCACTTTTACACGAGGAAGATCATCCTGGAGACAAAAAAAAGAAAAATATTATTATTTTACCTACATGTAGGTAGGTTACAATGAAAATATACAGTATTTTTCACTTCCAAAAAGGTTTAATTGCATGCTTAAGAGATTTATGACAAGCTACAACGGAGGATGTAAACAAACGTTGTAGTGTTTATCCTATTTTAATTTGTGTTTATTATTACAATATGTCTGTTATTGCCTGAACCATGAGACGAATTATATACAGTATTTACCTTTCGGATTTTTTTTTATTATTAATTATTATGTAATTGACCTGGTGTGGTCTTTTGTTGAACTTACCCCCATATCTTTCTTATTCATGATTTTAATGGCAACATTTTCCCCAGTGAGGATGTGTCGACCAAGCTTGACTTTAGCGAAGCCTCCTAAAAGAAAGAAATATTATACACAGATGTACAGAAATGACTGAGTCGGTCATTTATTTGTCTGTCATGCACCAGTGTCTCTGACGGTACCTGAGCCGATGGTCTCGTAAACTTCATAGTATTTGTGGAGCTCGTCTGTCCCGCGGGGCTCAGTTCTTTCCACGGGCATTCTTGTTTTTTTTTGTCTTTTTCAGGCGAGCGACAACACCGGCCCCTGTGGTCAGAGACGGGTTAGGAACAGTATTGTTAGGAACTCACCCAGCTGCTGCTCCTTCTGCTCTAAGGAGAGAACAGAGGCTCGGATAATTACAGATGGCTGTACTTAACGTTAATAAAGACACAGCTTGTAAGTCACCGTGGCGAAACTATTTTAAAAAAGTAAATATGTTACCTGGTGAAAATAAAAACAACAGAATGGAGGTATAACTCAGTAAACAGTCATGTGGAGACGATACAGCCGGAGAGGTTTTTTTTCCGTCGCCGCAAGTTTGAATTTCGGACGTTGGCGGTGACATCACTTCCGGTTTCCGTTATGGTCCGTCCACTCACGCGCCCTCCTGTGGCAACAATTGTTATCAGAAAGCTAAAATCCATTACATTCGACGGGGAAATAACTCTAACAGGAAATAAATGTAGAAATTAATTAAAAATATATTTTATTTCGTATAAACTACACACACTGAGTGTTTCCGTACTTTTTCTGTTTGGTTCTGCATAACCTAAAATCAAATCGTACCAATAGTTTCACTAAATAACACACAGATAGATAAATAAAAGATAAATACAAGAGTAACCAGCTATTAATTTACATAAATATGTATGTATGTATATATATCTAAATAAATACCCCCATATATATATAGTATATATAGAGACGATAATGTTCATATAGTAGTAAATGCAGTTTGTATTACCATTAAAAAAAACTAAAGTTGGGACCAGAGTTCTCTTTCAAATATTTAATATTATCTATAGTTATTTATAGTTACAACAAAATATTATAATAACGTTTTACAACTGTGTTTAAACTGATACAAAGGTTTATAAAATGTTGCACTATTTTATGTCAGTCTTATAGAACACATATTTACTCTCAGAAGTGAGTGTTAATTCTTATGAACTGACCAGCAGACGTCCTGCTCTACATATATATCAGGTGTTAAAACTACATACCTTTGACAGGTATGTACACCAAGGGGAATGGAAGGCATCCTGTGTGTTGTAACCACCTGACCCTGTGGCTATGCAGTTACAACAGGTGACCAGAGAGGTGAGTTTATGGTGTTGAAAGATGTGTTTCTCCACTTATACACGACTACAGTCTGTAATTAGGGCACAGTAAGGGCTGAGCTTAGAAACCAGAAAAGACGTCTGCGTCTTTAACGACTCGGAGAAACCACTCTCACTCAGGTTACATTGTAAAAGCAGTAACAGTTACTATTTTTATGGTCAACTAAATGCACCTGACCACCACAGGAGAGTGACAAAAATAGTCGCAACCTCACATCAGACCATTCTGTAAAGGAATTGGAATAAAAATATGGGGAAATATTGGTAATACAGTAAAAAGATGTTACTTTTTTTATCGCAAGTATTTTAATACTCTGTTACTGTGTTTGTCCAAGGTCACTGTTAAAAAGACTCACTTGGTAGACAGGTAACTGTGGGTTATGGGAAGACCAGGTGTCACGGGATGACAGAACCATTCATTTGGTCTCTGGACAGTGGAACATCAAACAGCCCACAGCTGGGTAAAAAAAACAGGCCACACTTGAGGAATGAAGTGAAAAAGTGTAGTTTTGTACTAAAATCCTATTGTGTGGTACAGCGTTGTCATTTGGCCTCATCTTCTTGGAGCAGAGTTTCCCACACCTTTGTGGAGCCATGGCAAATATGTTTTTATTATAAAACATCCACAATACAAAACCACAAATGTCATAAAAATTCCAAGTCATGACATCAATGTGAAATCTCTGCTGAAGTCACAGGAATTGATGAAAGAAAAACAGCGCGTATTCTTTTTTCGCTGCCGTTTTTATAGACAACTGCTGCCATCTAGGGGAAGAGTTATTTTTCATGCATTCATACATGACAAAGGAAAAGTACTTGATCACCTCAGTGACAAACCGGCAGGTGGATTCGAACCTGAAGCCTTTGTGGACCACTGGGCCAAACTTTTCAGAACAATTAAGAGATTTTGGATCATTTCTCATGGTGGTTTTCAAAACTGTGATGAACACGATAACATTTTCAGCAACATTTTTATCTTAAGTCACTGTCAACATATGGCTCCTGATACACTGATCCAAATGTTGCAGTAATACGTGTACATTCAGTCTGTTCAACCTGCGGTGATGGTAATGTATGTTGGGACACGTCACCGTAGAAGTCCACCTCGTATGATGGAGCTGTTCCAGCTGCTCAGAGTCTCACATCTTGTGTAAGACATCAGACATGGCAGCTATTAAGCTGTCACAGAGGAAAACAGACAGTGTAGATCCAACGAGGCCTGTCTTGCACAGAATTCCCAGTATTCCTTGAAAACTTTTGGAGAGTCCGAATTCGCTCGAGGAGAGCTCTATCTCAGATCCGATGAAGAAGAGAGGGGGCGTGTACAATTCAGTCTTTTGATGAAGTCCACGTGTGGGTCAGAAGTGGACCAGGAGCATGATGGACACCTAGGACAACCTCGTCTAATATCTGTAGGTCCCTAAGTGGGACTAAGTACAACTGAAGATGAATGGATTTTTATGTGGTGGTTAAGAAAAGTTACTTATGTTATTACCAGAGTTTTATAGAGGTGTGGTTACGATAATGTGCAACTAGTGAACGTGACATCACAAAAAAGTTAAGGCCTGTGTCTGACACACTTCACAAACCCAAACCTTTGCAGAAACCCATATTTTTAT
>JAFBJS010000780.1:242956-273589 GCA_016785265.1 Paraplagusia blochii
GTATAAGAGACAGGAATAAGACCAGTCCTTCAGAAAGATGTCTAGTCTAGTCCCACTCTGTGTAATCTCTCTGTCTCTCTATCGCTCGCTCTCTCTCTCTCTCTCTGGCGTAGAAATATTTCTGTTGATGAATTGTAAGACCATAGACTAGCATATCATTTAAATAACAAATATTTAGATATAAAAATACAAATATGACTTTCGTTAAAAAGAAGCGTGCCAGGGTCGAGAGTGTTGGCACCTGTGTTGGCACCAGCGTGTTCATGCAATTAGATGGAGGAATTTTTTTTTTTTTCATTTTTTTTTTTTTTTTTTTTTACAGGTGACAAAAACACGTACAAGAAAGTATAACAACCCAATTATGTAACGTGTGTTTCCATCCTTCCATCCATTTCATGACGGTCATTTCAGCTTTGAGCTCTAACCTCACGCCTGGGCCGATCTCTGGAGATCGATTAAAAAAAAAAAAAACCCTAAAAAGTAGAAGATATGTGCAGGTTTACATCAGCTACATGACCTGTAACCACTGAATGCAAGAAGTACGATGGAGCATGCTGTGGTTGACTTCAAAAATATCTGTGGCCTAATGCTCGTCGAGGGCCGACATCTAGAAGGTTCATCTACAGACAAGAGCCAAAAACAAGTAAGTGAGGTTCATCTATAGACAAGTACGTACAAACAGGTCTCCTCGATAGTTAGTATAGACTCGGGAGTTTGGTTGGTCTGGTTCTCGAAAAAGCAGCGACAGGAATGAACTCGGACTTTAGTGCTGAAAGGACAGCTCCGTCTTTGACTGGAGAGCCAACAAAGCGATGCCTAAAGGAGGTAAAGGGGGAGACAGGGTTGGAGAGGGGTTGGGGGGCGGGGGCTTAAAGAGCCACTACTTTACTGTACAACTTATTGAAACAGGGCTGGGGTTCAAGCTTCAACCTCCAGTTGCAGTATTTTGTGTCTGTAAGCGCTGGCGGACAAAGTAAAAACAAGATGGTTGGTGGAGTAATGACAAGTTCGTACATCTCTAAAGTCAGCAGAGGTTAAGACGCAGAGCAGAGTCCGCCATCTCAACATCCCAACTCTTCCAAATCTGGATTCGGTTGAAGAATTGCCAGCAATCCCAGGACAACGCTTGGTCTTTTTATTTATTTTTTTTTTTACAGTCTGTCTTCCTTCGTCTTTCGTCCCCATCCTTCCATCCTTCCTCTTTAGTTCTCCAGCACCCTCTTTCTCTCCATTCCATCCACCCTCCGTTCCTCTTCAACAAATTCCCTTCTTCATCCCATCCTCGCTTGGTGCCCTCCGCGTCTTCTCCTGCAATCCTCGAACATGCACAGCCGACAAGTGCTTCAAATCGGTGACTGAAATTAAAAAAGTCTGCGAGGCGACGTTTGGCTTTAAACGCCTGGTGAAGACTTGTCCGTCATCCCCTTCAGGACCTCGTCTATTCGGTCGTCCTCGATCACCACTGTGGAGGAGAAACCAAAGATCATTATGATGATGATGGTCAGGAGAATGATCACAAGTGGATTTGGAAAGCAATGCAATGACTGGAAACCTCCCTATGTGGTTCAATAATTTATCAACTAATCGATCAATTAATCATATTGAGGCATAATTTCATGGAAGTTTGTCATTTTTTTTAACGTTTCCTGCTTCTTCCTGTTGTGGTCGCTGTTAATGTTCAATGGTGGAGGTGAAGACAACATGGGGTGTGTCCTCGGTTCTTTGTGTGTAAACAGTCAACCATGTTACAGACATGGCGGAGAATGAACTCCACTAAATAATCGACTAAAAAAAAAAAAAAAAACAAGCTCAAACCCTTTGATTGCATGTATTTTCGCCTGCCATATTAAGTCATTTTACCGTGTTTGGCTCTGCCGATCTGTCCCAGCTTTGGAGGTCTCTTCGCCTGCGACGCAGCGAAGAAAGCGCTCGTGTCCTGCAGTCCGCAGCTAAAGGACATCTGGCTGACCTCGCTGTCCGCGCCGTAGCCGCTCATTTTGCCCTCGTTGTATGGCAGCACCTCGGACATTTTGGCACAAGCAAAGGAAGCTGTGGTCGGTGCGGCAAAAGCAAAATAGTCAAGTCGTCCCGGGTGCGCGCGCACGGTGGTAGATCCAGAGATTGGGTTGCAGGTTCAGCGCGGACGGTGCGTCTCCAGCCGAGCTCTTCACTCTGGCTGTGCGTGTGTGTGGTCTGTGAGTGTGTTGCAGTTGCAGGTAGAGACGCTGGCGTGTGTGTGCGCGTGTGTGTGTGTGTGTGTGTTAGGAGGAGAGAAAGCGTGAGTGAGTGAGAGAGAGAAGGAGGTGAAGGAGTGAGATGTTCTCTTCACTGCTGCTGGATGGAGTCTGGTGAGGGAAGTGGGAGATCCCGGGATCATAAAGGAAACCCAGGCTGAGGGATGAAGTCATCCATCCGGGTTTGAAGAGCAGTGTGTGTGTGTCGGTGTCTGCGTGTTTTTGTGTCTCTGTGTCTGTGGGTTTTAAAGGGCTCCCCGTGGTAGAGGGCCAAGAGCGACCCCATCAGGCGGGAAACAAAATTACGGTTGTTTTGACCAAAATCTTATTTATTTGTTGTTTTGATGAAAAGTTAAAATAATTTCGCTCTTTATGAACTGACACAAGTCACATACAGCAGAATTTAAGAAAATTTAGGGTTAATGTTGACTTTTTCCACATACATTTATTTTCATCAAAATAGACACAAGAAAAACGTTTATAATTCATAGTTCAGACTTTAAAGAGTCAAAATATTTACATTTCAGATCCCAAAGATGAACATGAAGCATTTGCATTAAACCATATGTGTCAAACTCATGGTCCGAGGGCCAGATGCAGCACGCAATGTCATTTCCTGTGGTCTATGGGAGCTTACCGTGCATTTTATAAAGTCCAAGCAGCAGAGTTTCTGAACCTGATAAATTACATGTTGTTTTCTTACACAGCAATGAACAATATTTTCATCCATTGATATTGACCTGCTTATCCGTCACCAAGTCTCAGGGACAGCAGTCTCCACCACTGCTCCATACTGCCAGCCTTCCTGTGGGTGGTGAGCCCACTGGAAGCTCTGGGGGTCGGGACGGTACACCTCAGTGGTAACCTGGCAGCTGGTGGATCAGAACCTCAAGCCTAGTGGATCCAGGTCAGCTCTTCTGAATATATACATTTTGTCTTATGACATTACAGTATATATTTTACACTATACACTTGATATATTATAACACATTATATCCTCTAAGTATACATTACTGATGTATGTATGTACTGTATGTGCTTCACAATGCACATGTAGGTTTTGTTGTATATATACAGTGCATATATATGTATATGTGTATATATCCATACATGTACAGTATGTATGTGTATATATGTATATATAAATATACATATATATGTGCATGTGGGTGTGCATGTATGTATATATGTGTGTAATATATATATATATATATATACATAACATACATATGCATATGGATAACCAATATACTGTATATATACTATATAGACATGTTGTGTGTGTGTGTGCATACATGTATCTGTATTTATATTTAGGAGTGTAAATGTGGATATATATACTGTATGTATGTGCATGCATATACATATCTCTGTGGGTATACTACGCTGAAATAAATAATAATATAATATGGTACTTAACTCAGTAGTAATTACTATATAGTGAAATATACTAACAACAATAATTGAGATTTACTCAACAACACCACACACAGCAATAAATATCACCTACTAGCCTACTAATACTACTAACATGAACCTGTTTATCTCCTGCTAACCTACTGATCCACTAACATCCACTGATCACTGTTCATAGTCAAACTTTACTCATGTCTGTATCTTTTGTGTCTTTTTGTGTCCTGTATTTTATCTTTAATTTATCTTTAATTTATCTTTTGTTCGTTGCTGTACTGCTGCTGGAGCCTTGATTTCCCAAAGGTCTCTGTTTCCAACCTTCAAGGACACTATATGGTTGATGTGGCCCCTGGTGAAAAGGACTTTGACACCACAGCATTAAAAACACAGGTGAACGTAGTCGCATTTACGCAGAGAAACACACAGTTCTCACAAAGACCTACTACTTGTACTTAGTACAGTTTGCTGAGACATCCAGTAAAGGACCATGACAGTGCACTATTCTATTTAAAATTCCAGAATTAGGATTCCGTTTTAAAGGTAACCTCTAAATCAGACTGATGTGTCCCATTAAGGTATTGTTTCTCTTAGAAGGACACAAGAGTGCCAGCTCCTGTCTTCAAGAGTGCTGCTGAATATTCTCAACATTCTGAGTCAGTATGTGTGGACACTCTCCTTTAGGAGAGACAGAATTCTTAGACCAAGGAACATTTGTATAAAAAGGCCTGTCAAAGACTTCTGGTCTGGTGCCACTGACAACTCTGTTCTTGGCTTTCAGTTCAATAACCTTGACAATGTCTGCGAGACCAGAGTCATTAAAGGACAAAAGATTTTCTCCGAGGTCTGCATTATGTTCTGCATGGAGGACATAATGTGGAACTCTTCTGACAAATGAGAAACATAACAGATATCTCAGATTTTTCACTTTAATTAAACTTTTACTCATATATTACTTTCATAATGGTTTCATGGCCTGTTTGGTGGCCTAGTGGTTAAGGAACTGGACATGGGTCCGAAGGTTCGAATCCACCAGCTGCCAGGTTACTAGTGAGAATGGCACCATCCCCACTCACTGCTCCCTGGGGGCTCACAGCTGCCCACTGTTCACTTTGGTGATGGGTTAAAGGCAGAGGGTCAGGTTGATCTATCTGCATCACTTCAGCACCACGGACAGAGCTAATATTGGTTATTGATAAATCAATTGCGTCAGAAATTTACGCAATTTTCTCCTGCAGAAGAAATGTATTTTAATTACATTTCTGGTCACAATTTGATGAAAATTATAGAGGAAATTATACGTATATATTTTTATTTTTAGCAAAAAATGTTTCAAAATTCATTCTTTCATCTTCATTTGCTTGTCCATTGCTGCATCAAAGTGGCAGTAGTCTCCACCACTGCCACATAAATCACACTGCTTCCACTGGCACTGTGGGTCGGGACAGTGTGATGATCAGAGCACCTTAATGCAACCTGGCAGCTGGTGGATTAGAACCTGAAGCCTTGTGGACCCAATTCAGCTTCTTTAACCACTGCCCTATTGATTCAAAATTTGTTTTTTAAAAAAATTAGTCTTCCAAATTAAATTCAAATAATATATATTTATGTTTGTGGTCCTAGCGTGACAAAAAGTTAGAAAAGTTCCATGGGTATGACATCTTTTACAAGCTGCTATATATGAGTAGGCTCTGTAATGGCTCGGGGCTGCATTATATGACTTGCCATTGGCAAAACCTGCAAAAACTAGAACATAAGTTACAAGATGCACTAGAAATGTGAACATTTCTGAATGTTTCCTATTGTATCCAGTTGAGCTTTTTAGGTCAGATGTCTCTGTCTCACATAGTGATTGTAAAGACTGTTGTATTCTGTGAATTTGTGCTATGGGAAGGAAATAGATTTGGATTTGATTTGTCTCCTTCTTGGATCGTCACTCACCATAAATCATGCACCTACTACTCTGTCTGTATGTCAGTTCTTGGAGGATGACTCACGGAGCTTCTTCTGCCCATGAAGTAGCAGCCAGCAGCTGTCGACACATAGAGGATCTGATTAATGCATCCCGGTTCAAGTAAGGGCCAGTGAATTCACATGACGACATTGCTCCGTGACAAAGTTAGACAGAGAGGGAGAGATTCCACCTGACTGATGTGATCACTATTTTTGGGAGGAAAAATAAGCTGCTGGAGAGTTTTTTTTGTGTGTGTGTGTGTGTGTGTGTGTGTGTGTGTGTCTACCTAAGGTTCTGATAATGCACTGACTGTTGCGTAGCAGAACTGAAAGTAGAGGCTCCTCAGTTGGTGCCATGATCTGGCCTTGAAACCGACTGGCGTAATATCTAACAAAAACAGCCGTGTGCTCCTGAAGCGCAGCCTCCAATTACAAATAATTTCACTGTGCTGAGTCACTCACCCATCTCCCCATGTTCTCCCCCAGGGCAGAACAAGCTCTACCAAATTTACACACACGTCCGTGCGTATATTGCCACACACACTTTGTTCCTTGAGGAGCACTCGCTGAGGAAAAACACCGGTAACAGAGCTACTGCCACTCAGAGCCGGGATCAATTTTTTCCGTGTACCAGGTCTGTGTGTTTGTGTGTGAGAGTGGAAAACAGAGGAAGAGAGGGAGCAGGTATCATAAAAAGGCTAAAAATGTAACCGAGAGCATAAGCAGAAAGACGCCCCAGCTGCAGTTGTGAAACCAAAGGACGTCACAGAGATTAATGCTGTTTGTTTTCCCGCATAAACAACACCCCCCAGCACCACACCCCCGCCCCCCTCACAAAAAAAGACATTGTAAAGAGTTACGGCTGAGCTCCAGCGCCCAGATCAGGACAAATACTGACAATAAAATGAACACTTGTTTATTGGCTAGGAATAAAAGCCAAAAGGAATAAAAGCCAATAAATACAGATAAAACATATGTAAATAAATCACGATCATGAATCATGAAGTCCGTCTTTTCACCAATGACAGGCATGGGCAAACTTTTGGACTTGTGAGTCACAATAGGTCCTAAAATTGGACACGCGTCAGAGTCCAGAGCAGAAGATGGACCGTTCCTTTTAACTAAAATGAAGGGCATGTAAAAAACCTACAATACTACCTTTCTAATACTGTTTATGATGTTGTCTTCTGGGAAACGCATCATTGCAGGGAAAAGACAAAAGTATAATGATAATACGAAAAAAAATATTTCATTTGAACCAGGTTGGCGGGCCGCATTTAAAAGCTCAACGGACCGCATCTGGTCCCCCGGATCTTAGTTTGCCCATGCCTGACCAATGATGTGGTGAGAGACAACCAGAATTGTTAGGACATTTTTAGCCCTCACTTTCTTAACCTCTTATTCGTATTGTCCTTATTTCGTCCTGCATAACTAGGACGAAAAAATGACTTGTCCACTCATTGTTTTCTACAATTTCTTGTTCGTTTTAATGCCTGGTGCCACTAAAGGTGTAAGGATACAATGAACAGGAGAACATGGAATGCATAAAAGCACTGTTTTTCAGTATAATACTATAGTAATTAATGAAAAAACTAAAGTAATTTTGGTGACTATCAAGAAAACCATGGGATATGGCTGGATATTATGAGTTATTTTTGTTGTTATCATTGTATTTGTCCAAACACCTTCACCTTTAGTGGAGCCAGGGATTAAAAGGAACAAGAAATTGAAGAAAACAGCAGGGTGGTCTAATAGGTTTATCCATGAGTGTCTTTATTATTGTCTGTTGGTTTATTGGACACTATGTTTCACCTAAGTCAGTCTGGCAACATCCTCAGTTAGGAGATTATTTACCTATGAATATTTGTGATTTATGACAGCGTTTGTAATCTGATTTTTAATTTTCAATGTCTCTATTGTAAGTCCACTGTTGTCCTCATATTGAAAAGAAATGGCCGACTCAAAACCAATCCTACATAATCTGCTTATCTTGGAGAGCCGAACAGACGAGTGTTTGTGTGGGATCGACCCAGGAGGGAAAGGATCAGTTTGTTGATGAAAGAAGCCTCTCTGTGGTTGCGCCGCTGCTGGAAAGTAGGTCATTTGTCTTGTGTTTGGCTGCGTGGTCGAAGCAGATGGATGACAGCGGTAATTGGCGTCAGGGACTGTTGCACGCTGTGATGGCGCTCCCTCCTGAGATACCACATCGCCCTACCTTCCCCCTGTGGTCTGCTAATGTCTGACACACCAAGTTAATGCACACTCCGTGCTATCTGACTGATCTGAGTCAGAACACGATAAAAATATACATGAAAAAACAGGTCAAGCATAAGATGTGGCCTTAAATTTGTGCAATTAGTGTTGGCGTCATTTATATTTAAAATCACCGGAGCTGGAGATGGAGCAGTTAAAGATTGTCTTCAGGAGAGACAAGGATGGACAGGATCAGGAATGAGGTGAATAGAGGGACAACACGGACAGGAAGGTTTGGAGAAAAAGCTGGAGAAGACAGATTGAGATGATTTGGACATGTTCAGAGGAGGGACAGTGGATACATTGGTGGAAGAATGATCCTAGAGATGGAGCTACCAGGTAGGGGACAAAGAGGAGATTGATGGATGCAGTAAGGGAGGACATGGAGGTAGTTGGAGTTAGAGTAGAAGATGATTAGAGCAGGAGAAGATGGAAAAGGATGATTCGTGGTGAAAACCCCTGGACAAAAGGGACAAGGTGAAAGAAGAGGAAGTAGTTGACCTCATATGCTGTCAATATTCCAATTGGGAGCCTGTGCTTTGCTTTTATAATTCAACTTTGTGTTCCTCAGGAGGAATTCCAAACAGATTGTTTACCATACTCCAGCCCCTAGAGGATAACAGCCGGAAGTGCATCGAGTAATAAGCAGTGAGACACCAGCAGTGAGAAATTAGTTTTATGGAATATCTGAGTGTCCTTGTGAATTAGATTGTTAACGTTAATGTCTCTGCAGCTTATTTTCTGTTTGCAACATGGCGTTAAGTTTGGAGTAGTTGGAATTCCAACCAAACATCACATTCCAAACTACCAAAATTGTATGACGGATGGAAGATTTTGTGTTTTTGTCAGGGCAAAGTCATGTTCTAATCAGGTTAATTTAGAATAACAGGTACGTTTTCATCAAGGCAAAACGTACAAGTGGTTTCTGTACTGTTTAGTGCCGGACCTGGGTAATTATTTTGACTCGCAGACCACAGGTGGTATGAAAATTTGAGTCACAGGATCAGAGAGATTGAGTATTTCCGTGAACTAAATGATCAATAAAGTAATGAATAAAGGCAAAATGCTTTAAGCCATTTTGAGACCATCTATTGGAGAAATGCTAGGTGAAAAGGTAGAAGGATAAAAATAAATTAACAGTATAATTTGGACAAGTTTGGTGGGCCGGATTAGAACGCCAAATGGGCTGCATCCGGCCCCCGGGCCTTAGTTTGCTCAGGTCTGGTTTAAGAATCTTTGTAATAATTACAGTTAAAATATATAGAAGATATACTGTATACCTGGATCAAAAGAAGAAATTGTTTTATTTGAAAAGCTGATGGAAACATCCAATGAGTGAACGACTGTTGACACCTTGTGGTAGAAAAATCAACTTCTTATCCCAGTTTAGACTGACTATAATGAGCACTGATGGCTATATTTTTACAGTGATGCAGCATATATGCCATAAAACAGACAAAGTCGATAAAGTCGACTCTTTTATGACGCCGTGTTCAAGGCGTTAAATGTACTTCCTAAAGCGTTTCCTTCCCTATCGGCCTATACGTGAGAAAAACTCTCTCTCAATCCAATTCCAATCATTAATTTCACTCAAGTCAACACATCTAAACCCTCTCATCTCCTCTAATTGCTCTCATCCGTGGTGTCTGAAGTCGGCGGCGGTGGCTACAGAAATAGTCTGTTTCCCCGAGAGACACATCTGCTGTTCTGCTGAGAGGGCTCATAAAGAATGTGTCAGTGTGAGACCCTATGACTGCTGAGGAAGATTTATGGGATCCTATGTCACCCACCTGCTCAATCTACAGCCCACACTCAACCCCCCCCCATCCCTCCGATGCCCCACTTTTCACCTTGCACCCGCCCTCCTTTACCTCCACCAACCCAAACACACAAGGGTGCCTCTTTGTTTTTCATCTCTCTGCAGCCCTTCATGTCTTTTCACCGACTGTCAGAATGACAGAAATAGAACGGCCCATGACTCACCACACCAAAATCCTTTTAAACACCAGGTGCTGTCAACAAGCACTTTGTGATTGTGGTTGGCGCTGGTGGGGGCTAAGGGGCGGGGCCTGGAGGGTCACACTCATTAATGTCTTTGGGAGAGTAATTAGAATAACACATCTTTTGAGAAATAAAACACTTCCTGCAGTTATAGTTTGGATTGACTGTAACTTCACTAAACTGAGGTACAGGTGTAACTTTACAAGGATAACTGGGCAAAATATATAATGTTAATATCTGTACAATGTTAATATTAATAATCTAAATAAGATCAATGTGCAGTGGAGGGAAAAAAAAGTTTTTTAAACACAAAAACATTAATACACAATCCCAAATCTTCTTCTTTTCGGCTTTGTCCCTTTTTCAGGGGTTCCAACAGCGAGTCAACAATTTCCCATCTCCCCCTCTTCTACTCTAACTGCATCCATCAATATTCTCTTTGTTTCCTACCTGGTAGCTCCATCTCTAGGATCATTCTTCTACCAATGTATCCACTGTCCCTCCTCTGAACACGTCCACACATCCCAAATACTTCTTTTGTGTTTCAAATTGAGATTTTTTTTTTTTTACAAAAGACGGTGGAGGTAGTGGCCTAGTGGAAAAACAGACTTGGGTCCACACAGCATTAGGTTTGAATCCAACAGCTGCCAGGCTACCATTGAGCATAGCAACTGTTGTGACCCACATAACTTCCAGTGGGCTTACCACCCACAGAAAGGCTCACAGGAGGGTGCAGTGTGATTTGTGTGGCCATCGTGGAGACTGGAAACTTGGTATTGGATAAGAGGATGAAGATGAACGAATGACGAAGAAAAACTACATTCTTTACTTCTTCAATATGTCAGTTCTCAACACCATTGGTCTCAAAATCAACAAATAACTTAATAACCTGCTTGAAATTGAACAAAAAATAAATAATCCATCACATCAATCCATCACACATTCAGTAGATCTGCAGGCAGTAGATCTAGTGCGTTGTCCAAAAACCTATTTCCACCACTGTATACCAATTTTTATTTTACTGATAAATATCTTACATCTGTTTAATTCTTTAAGTCAATAATAATAATCTGTCACCAAATCAGGTCATGTTGTGTCATGAGTGTTATTTACATACAATAGTCATTAGACCAGCAGTAGGAACAGGGTTATGTAGAAAAATAACAATTACAGCAGCATTTATTTCCCTTAAAAATGGCACTGCATTACTGATTACTTTAAATAAACTTATTACAGTATGTTGCCTTGTGTCATCTGGGTGCTTTTACACCTGATACAGTGGCACCACTCTCACCACTCTCTGTCTACAGATGGGACAAATGTCTCGGGGCAGAGCCTGGTAGCAGCTATAGCAGCAGCAAACATGGCCGCACTCCAGCAGGATGCAGTTTCGTTGATTACTCAGGCAAATAACACAGGCGTTATCTACGTGATCCTCTGTTGCTCCAGCAGGGGGGGCTCTAGAGGCTTCCGCTCTCAGGCTCTCAAATTCCTCACGCGCACGCTGCCGATCTCGCTTCTCTTTTAAATGTTCGTAGTAGCGTCGACCAACAAAGAAGGCGACCACCGCCCCCACTAGGACGGAGGTGATGGCCAGTGTCTTCCACCAGACAGTCATATCATTCTGCTCCCGCCTCAGTGTGTCAAAGTCCATGATGCTCAAAAAGTAATGTGAGGTATTAGAAGGAGGGCGAAGATTCAGGGAGCCGTCTGTGTCCAAGATCAACTCACCGACACCGGTCAGAGTTTTACCCACCTGGAAAATAAATTATATTAATTTTAAAACCTGTTATATTTTTTATTGTATAAATCTCACAGAAGTGTAAAACCTGTTAAAACTACGGATGCCCGAAGTAACTTTTGCCAATATTAGCCAAACACTTAATTTCCGATACCGATATTGACCAATGCCGATATATGCAGGTGATTTCCCCTAAATTATTGTGATGCCAGACTAAAGGCATTCTATAAATAACTGTGTACAACATAAAAACACTACTTCAGCATAAGTTCTAGAAAAAATGCCACATATATTTTTAACATTTTGAAACAGTGTTATGATTGCAGCATTATTGAACATGTAACAAGCAAACAAATAATGTCTAGTGTCAGACAGAATAAGTGAAATAAGCATTTCAGTTTCATCGATTCCTCTTCTCGTTGATGACATGCAGGACGGCCACGAACGGTGGTTCACTGGCTAATGTGTGAGAAACGTACAATTGTGGTGCTTACTGATTTTGATGCTTACTTATAAGGCTCTACATGGTTTGACACCCTTCTATATAGAGCAATTGATAAAACCCTATCAACCCAATAGAACACTTTGTTCCTTAGGTGCAGTTTGTGGTTCCACTTGTGGTTTTATCCCGATTTCTTAATCTAGATTTGGAGCCAAAGTCTTCAGCTACCAAGCCCCTCTGCTATGGAACCACCTGCCAGTCCAGTCCAGGGGCGTACACACATCTCATTTTCAAGTCTAGACTGAAGACCTTCCTTTTTGACCTTGGCCATGGTAGCCTACAGGTCCGGCTGTAGACCCTCCTGTGAGGCCTGTGGCTTGGCCTTGGGTCCTAGATATGGTCCTCGATATGCTTTGCCGGAGGTCCTTTTGTACATTGAGTCTTCTCTTGCTGTCCTCTATCTCTCTCTCCTTTCTTTCCTTTATTCCTTATTTCCTTTATTGCAGAGGACTTACACATATGGCCGGGAACCGCAGCTTTACATCATCGGATTTTGAATATCGGTGGAAAAAGCGATACCGATACCCGCCGTTATTAATAATTTTGCTGATAACGGGCAGTTAGTATCGATGGACCGATATTATCGTCCATCCCTTGGAAAACACCTACTTTGAGCATCGATTCAGTCTCCAGGTGTCCTTTAAGTTTCTCCCCAGTGAGATACTGTCCAATGATGTCCCCTAAGCTGTAATTAACCTGGTGAAACTTCTCGTGGATGATCTCCATGAGGGTTCCATTGGCTTGCGCAGGACACAGGACTCTAACCGCTGTCTTATCTGGACCCACTAAGAGGAAGGGCACTTCACTTATTCTGTTCAGTGTTATTTTCTCGCTGTCTGTCCTGCAGCACAGATCAGAGAGGCACAAATTAGATGTTTTAGGGAAATGAACATGACTTATTAACAAAATTGGTCGTGACTGTATCCTCACCAAGTTCTTGTAAAAGGATTCCACACCAGGGTCTGTTGTCTCAAAAAGTATTTGTGCAACACACCGGTAATTTCTTTGTGGAAACGACTGACAAGGGTCTCACCTACTGGTTGCACAGCACCTGCAGGACACAAACGTCAACATGAACAAGGAATGTTTGAAAGAAGACAAATGACACTGAAATCAATTCCAAACATTGTCTTAGTTTACCTTCAATGACCACATATTGTAAACAGGCTCCTGGAGTTACTTTCAAGACATCTTTGAGATTTTTGTCTATAGGGAAATGTGGTGCATCCTGTCAACGCGTGAAAAGAAGCACAGACTTTAATTTCTGTTAGAAAGGTTAGACAGCAGAAGGAACTGCATATTCACTACATAGATCAGCACAAATATTCCTGAACCTACATCAAGTTTCTTAACTGTTGTCCGACTCTTTCTGTACAGAGTGTAACAGATGCCTGAAAGGGCAAGGCTGGCGCCGAGACACACGACCTCTGGGGTTCTCAAAGAAAATCCTTCCATTGCCTTTGGTCTCCAGTGTCTGCTCCGGAGGCTGAATCTGCACAAAAAATGTGACATGAGATGATACTGTTCAATTGTGTTGTCTTAATTAAGCAATTATTTTGGACAACACAGATAGGAAGGTCTGGAGAAAAAGCTAGAGAATACAGATTGAGATGGTTTGACATGGAGACCTGGAGGTAGTTGGAGTTAAAGTTGAAGATACAGAGGACAGGGGGAGATGGAAAATGTTGACTTGCTCTGGAAAAGAAGAATTAAGCAAGTATTTTTCCTTAATTGTGATTCAGAAGTATTAAAGCATTTACAGATGTCTATGAAGGTTCTCAGTACAGTGTATGTCAGAGACATTTATTTATTAAAGATTCATACAAGAAATATAGAAGCGAAATGGAGAGTTTTACTACCACAGATTGAAAGCGAAAGCTGTACAGAACATTTAGTAGTTGTCTCGACAAAAACTACCGTGAACATTTATGACTTACGACTGACAGTGTACTTGCTATCGTAATACTACAAAAGACTCAACAAACACCACGATTTTCTTTTGTAAAATGTAATTGTAATTGAAAACAAAAATACAACGTATCTTTTTGTCAGCAAGTATGGAAATAATCACTGTTTTACCTGCTAGGAAGAGTAAAACGTCTCAACTTGTCATTTCGGTTAAAGGGGAATTGTACGTGTCACGTGATCCCTGGCGTCTTGGCGTAATAACCGGTCACGTTGTCTACGCATGCGCTCTTTGACTCTTCTCGCTCCACGTCTGTTCTCCGCAGAGATGGCACCAGGCGTTAGGAGAAAATCTCCCAGCTCCGTGTCTTCCCCGTTGTGGGGGAAGCTCCATGCTCTGTGGCAGGATAAACACATGATTCCTTTCAAAACGGAATACACGTTACTGGTGGTTTCAGTTCTGTGGTTTCTGGAAATCGGCATAAATGCCTGGGTCATACAGAAAGTAGCATGTAAGTTGCTTAGTTGGCTAGTTAGCATGCTATACTGAGTTGTTGCCTTCCTGAACGAACATCAGTGCTAACTCGGAAGCATTAGCGAGACCTGTTGCTAAGAAATGCCACCTGTTTCAGGAGAATACCAGTGAATACTCTAGTCCTGAAGATATTCTTTAAAAATGTTTTACAATATTTGACACAATGTTAAACGCACATAGTTTACAGTTCAACCATTATATATTTGTTGTTTATTTCCCGGATTTATTTTTGTTTTTTTGTCTCTTACCTCAAAGTTTAACGACTTTTCCACAAGTAAAACCACAACAACTTCTGACCCAAACTGTAACCGCCTCAGTGATTATATAATTCTTTTTTTTTAAGATAACTTATTTATTGCAGATAAACATCAATAGTATATCATTCAAAATAATTGAAAATATTATTTTCTGATAACTGGCTGCAAGTATAATGGTATCCTGTGCTTAAAGTGACAATGTTATTGTTGCAGATACAGAGATAGACTGGAAAGCCTACATGGATGAAGTGGAAGGAGTCATTAATGGCACCTATGACTACACTCAACTCAAAGGAGACACAGGCCCCCTAGTGTGAGTTTTGACATTGAACGTGTTTTTTATTATTAATATTACTATTATCGGGACGTTATTATGGTCGTGACATATTGTGATCAAGAGCAAGACAGGAGAGCTGGAGGTGGAGGAGTTAAAGATGTTGAGATTCTGTTTTGGACAGGAGTGAGGTCATTCGAGGGACAACACAGACAGGAAGATTTGGAGAAAAAGCTAAGGAAAGACATGGAGGTAATTGGATTCAGAGTAGAAGATTTAGAGGACAGGGTGTTGACTCTCTGTGGCAACCCCTGAAAAGAACAAGAAAGATTGTGATCATGCAATTTCAAACCCAGCTCAATGTAAAAACAAGGTCAGTTTAATTAAAATAACGAGTTAGATGTTGAAATTGTTTGTATATGTAACCAGTTAGATGATTATCGGGTCACTGAAGCATAAATCAGCATCTTGTTGTTGCAGGTACCCAGCAGGCTTCGTCTACATCTTCACAGCTCTTTATTACGTCACCAACCACGGTGCAAACATTCGTGTGGGGCAGTACATTTTTGCTGCTTTCTACCTCATTACACTGCTGCTTGTTTTTCGGATATATTACCGGACTAAAAAGGTCAGTATTTCCATTATTAAAATCAAAATATCCCTGAGACCTCCTAATAAATTGGTTTACTTTTGTCTGTGACTTAAATTGTGCTCCTTGTACTTTTTTTTCCCCCTCAGGTTCCTCCCTATGTCTTTTTCTTCGTGTGCTGCGCCTCCTATAGAATCCACTCCATCTTTGTGCTGCGTCTGTTCAACGACCCCGTGGCGATGATGCTGCTGTTCGGAGCCATCAATCTCTTCCTGGATGGATACTGGAATTTGGGTTGTGGTCTCTTCAGGCAAGTCTGTACTCTATGGGATTTTTTTTTTACAATAATGACTGTTTACAATTAATTAAAACTTAAATCTTTGTCTCTTTCCGACAGTTTAGCAGTGTCTGTGAAAATGAATGTGCTCCTATTTGCCCCTGGGCTTCTTTTCCTGCTGCTGTCCGAGTTTGGTCTCATCAAGACAATCCCGAAACTTTCCCTGTGTGCAGGAATACAGGTAAATGTTGCTCATTGGAATAATTCCACCTTATTTGAGAGTATTTGCCTTTAAATATTTTGCAATCATTAGGTTTTGCTGGGCCTGCCTTTTCTCCTGGAGAATCCCGTCGGATACCTGAGTCGGGCATTTGATCTGGGTCGTCAGTTTATGTTCAAGTGGACGGTGAACTGGCGTTTCCTGCCTGAGTGGCTCTTTTTAAACCGGTACTTCCATCTGGCCTTGTTGGCCGCCCACCTACTCACCTTGCTGTTCTTTGTTCTTCACTCATGGAAGAAGTAAGACAAACTTTATTATTAACAACTAGTAAATGAAGAGGAAAAAAATATTTTTTATTTGAACAAACATTTCTTCCTATTTTTTTTTGTCTTTTCAGACCAGGAGAAGGTGTTTTTGAGCTGCTGAAGGAGCCAGGAAGGAGAAAAATCCCTGCACAGAAGAACACAGTTGATCATATCCTTCTTTGTCATTAAGACATATATTTTATTTAAATGTGTTTAACATGCAACAATAGAAAATTATATTTTTTAATGTCTAAGAACTGGATAAAAAGTGAGTAACTACCCCACCCAAGTGGAGCAGTTAGTGGTTAAGGAAATGGTATTGGGTCTGCAAGGCGCCCGGTTCGAATCCCCCAATCACCAAGGTACGGCTGAGGTGCCCTTAGCATGGTATCATCCCCTGCGCTCACAGCTCAGCTGACTGCCACCTGGTAGCTACGGTGATGCAGAGGAAAAATTTCCCCCAAAACTTATTAATCCTTATTGGTTTAGAGTTGCACCTTAACAGATGGACACAGATTGTTTCGATCCTCTTCACGTCCAACTTCATCGGCATGTGCTTCAGTCGATCCTTGCACTATCAGTTTTATGTCTGGTACTTTCACACACTGCCTTACCTGCTCTGGAGTGGTGGAGTGAAAAAGATGGCCCATCTGCTCAGGTAAGGGGACAAACTCTTGACACACATCTACCCAGTACAATCTCTGAGAATGTCTTGACTCAGGTTTTTGTGTGCAGGGTGCTGATTCTGGGTTTGATTGAGCTCTCCTGGAACACCTACCCCTCCACTAACGGCAGCTCGGCTGCACTCCACGTCTGCCACCTCATCATCCTCCTCTGTCTTTGGATGGCGCCACCTGTGTATTTATCCTCGGGAGACTTGCAGCAGCATAGAACTGTAAAAGACAAACGCCATTGATTGCCAGATGGATTTGAGCGGCAGAAAAAAAGATCAACACCCTCTCTTTGCTCATGAGGGACGCCATTGGTTGGCATTGGGTGTAGAAGAAGATGAGGAGCTGTTTGGTGGTTCTTCCTCAACTCAATGCTGAAGTGAACATGTGGGTACTCTCTGCAGAAAGATGCCCAAGTGATGAAATGTGTCTTTCAGATAAGGAAAGAAGATGGAAGGGAAAGAAGGACAATACTCTCAGGTTTCATTTTTTCCAATACATAATTACAGTAGTGTAATGCAGTGTTACTGAAAAAAAGCTACGTTGATTTCTCTTTTTAGAAAATATTTATTACCAGGTGAGTAAAAGCTACAGTCTTGCCAGAATTGAATTACTTAGATTTGTGGTTAATCGAATGTTATTTATTGTCAATTTCATCAAAAAAGACATAGATTAGAAGTAATATATCAGAGAATTTAAAAAATGGAGGCTTATTAATGTTAGAAATTTTGGTCTGTGACATTTCCAGTTGCCGTTGTAATTTTTTTTTCCTGTCCCAAACAAAAGTCTTGCCAAAACTTCCTTTCTTCCCTGATTTGCTTCATGAAACCATCATCCCAGATTGGCAGAGATCCCTGTAATCATTATACTCGTTTTTTCAGCAGACTGAAACATTTTTAAAATAAACAGAGATGCATCTTTGTATCAACAATGTTACATCTTTTTTTTAGTGAATATTGAAACATTAAAATAATTAAATCCACAGTTCAAAAGTCCACAGTGATTAAAGAAACATTATCAAATAATCATTTGGCTTTAAAAACCAATTAGTGTCTTCATTTCAGTATTTGATAGCAAAGATATTTTGTAATTCAATACAGACAGACAGACAGGAAGCTGAAACTAATTCAACAGCCCATTCACATCAAGGCATTCATGTGATTGCATATAGTATACATATAACCAAAGGCCACTTAGTCTATGCAGTAATAAGGTTCCTGTTATCAATGTAAAGCAGGGGTCTCAAACTCGCGGCCCGTGGGTCATGTGCGGCCTGTGGAACGACATTTTGCGGCCCCCACCTTGACGTAAAAGTTGAATGTTAGCGTGGACAAGATTTATTAACGGGATGAATGTGTTGCAATGGAGATTTTGCTTCATTACATTATTGACTTTTATCAAGTGCAGTGTTTTGACAAAAAATAATGTAACTGTAATGATCTGAACTTAATTGTTCTCTACCTCGGTATAGCATTGTGGGATTAACCAGTAAGTATATGGTAAGTTTAATATTTTATGGATTTCTTCCCCGCGTTTAATGGTAAATCCTATAGTTCTCTAACCCCTGATCATCCTTCTGGTTCAGTGTTGTATTACACACAATCTATGGGAAACAAATTTTTTATTAATTTTTTTCTCTTGTATTGAGCACTGAGAGCTGACACGGTCCTTTGGTGAAATGATAGTGTGGGTGGGGACCCTCAACTTATTTGAGTTTGAGACCCCTGATGTAAAGGGTTTGCATCTATATTTTTTAATGAGCAGCACAATAGTGAAATCAACTTGGCACTAATTTAGCTGTTGGCTGAACCTGCAGGTGGATTCCTAATTTATGGAAAGTCAAGATTTCTTTGGAATCACAGTCATTATTAGAGAGTATTTCATTTTAACTGTGGCTCAGTGTCCTCACGTCTAGATTGTCTCACATGTTATTGGGGTTGTAACACAGCATGTTCAGTTTGATGTTCTCATCCCAGTGGCGCAGCAGCAGGAACAGCTGTCTGGCCGCTCCTTTCAGCCCCGTCAGGTCCAGTCCCTCGGGAAGTTCCTGGCAGCGCAGCCAGAAATCAGCTTTTGCCGCCACCAGCTCCCACTCCATGAAGAAACCTGCGCAGCGGTGCTCGAGCCAGGCCAGAGCCACAGCCGTGGCCCAGCTTGAACCCTCCAAATCATCTTGAGCCAACTGGCAGTTTACTTGGAGGAAAGCTTGCTCGATCAAGTAGCCTTCACACACATCCGTCTCTGATCCGCGACCGCTGTCTGCCTGACCGTATCTCTGACTGTGATAGAGGTCAGCCGGTTCCTCCAGGAAGCCCTCCTCCAAACTGGGGAGGTCGGGCTGCGAGGTGACAGGCTCCCGCTCGGACAGACGTCTTCGGCGCAACTTGGGTTCCAGCGTCAGTGAAGTGTTGTCAGGAGTGTGATGAAAAAGAGGGGCGCTGGCCTTGGAGAGGACGCAGGTAGTCAAAGAGTGAGTAACTTGGTGACTCTGTAAACCCTGGGGCTTAGCACTGGTGGAAAGAGAGGGAGCACTGGGGGATGTGGAGCGGAAAGGTGGACTAAGGCTCCGGCGGTGGAGGCTGTAAGGTGAAGCCCTTTTCAGTCGGTCCAGAGGAATTTGGACACAGTCTGAGTAGTTCTCCGACAGCAGGAAGGCTCCCGATGCTAGCTGCAGACGCACCTGTGGGATGCAGCGAGAACAGACAAGGTCCTGAAGGTGTCCACATAAATGGATCTGGATGAGAACTGAACTACCGCTCACCAGGGGTAAGTAGTCTGGGACCTCAGTTTCGGGTTGTTTCTCTGTTTCTGCAGATAAACAATATGACTTGAGGGGAATCTGCTTTCCTGATGAAATAGATGATCTCAGTCTGCCCAGAGGAAACCTGGAGTGAGTGGAATTGAAAGAAAAATGACACAATGCTTTTGATTTTAAAGTGTTTAGTTAATGGTTTTGGACCTGTAATCTTAACCTGCCACCGAAGAAGCTCTCCATTGACTTGCTCTCTATGGATCTCTGGGAGCGGTTGCAAGAAGAACCTGTTATTGCTGTTGCATTTCCCCCGGCATCTGAGACAAAAGCATAGGGAAAACCTCAATTCCATCTTAAAATTAGACAAAAGATGGATTTTCTCCACTTCCTGTATATTATAGGTACATTATTTAACCAACTTTCTGACCTACTGTATGTTTACTTTCACTAGACTTACTAGAGTCCCAGGATGTATGGCTACATGGTGAGGCAGGAGTGTCATCTTTGTCTGTGGGACACAAAGACTGTTGTTGATCCCTGTAATGTATAAAGTGTTTTGTGCAATGTCATCTACTTACCTGTGGAGTTCCAGGTTTCCTCAATCTCCTCACTATCTCTGCTAGAACGTCGTCTGCCAAGACCTACAGAAATAGTTTTTTGCCTTCGACTTCCTGACTGGGAACTCTTGTTCCCAGAATGCAACCCTGGAG
Source organism: Paraplagusia blochii (assembly GCA_016785265.1). Lineage (NCBI taxonomy): Eukaryota > Metazoa > Chordata > Actinopteri > Pleuronectiformes > Cynoglossidae > Paraplagusia > Paraplagusia blochii. Next base: position 263,546 of record JAFBJS010000780.1, read on the forward strand.
AAATGCATATTAAGTTTCTTTAATAGTAAACTTTCAACCATGGACATTTTTTTATTTACTAATGAAAATATACCTGTGTTTTTGACCTCTGTGTTATCCGACAAGACTTTGTTCGGGTTGTCAGTCGTAGTAAACGCTGTGTACATGCAGACGATGTTACAGTGCTTGCTTGTCTGAATGGCTTTCACTCGATATCGCTTTGTTGAACCTTAAGAAGCATCAGAATCGTAAAAAAAATGAGAGCAGTTTGACAAAATTGTTTGTAAATAATATGCACTTATGTCTTTGAGGGACAGATATCTGTAAAATCTGACCATGTCCATTGTCGCTCTCTTTCTCTGCCATTTTCTCAAAGTCTCTTATGACCGACCGGGCAGTCAGCTGGTGAATTAATTCGTCCCATGCTTCCTCTCCCTTTACTTCATCCCCTCTTCCTCCTTCACATCCACCAGACCCTGGTGTCTCCTGTCCTTCAAAGTCCCAGAGGTGGCCCAGGTCCACAGTGACCTCCCAGGACACAGGCCTCCCACCAAGAAGGCCGTGGATTTGCGAGCGACACTGACCTGGGGGAGGATCAACTGGGTGGAAAGCAGTAAAAAGATACTCAGGATCTGTGAAGCTGTCCCAGTCCAAAGGAGAGGCTGGAAAGAGAAGACCATCTGAAGGAGAGGATAAAAAAGTTGAGTGTTAGAAACCCGATTATTGGAAGCATTTACCAAACCTGACTGTGTGTTTGTGATGTCTCACTAGAGTCAGTGAGGCTTCTCCGGGACAGAGTTCCTCTTGATGGGGGCTTTGTTTCCCCGTCACTCTCCTCCAGCCTGCCTCCCAGTGTCTGGTCGAAGGAGACCTTTTCCAGAGCTCTCCTCAGACGATGCATCTCCAGCTCCCCTTGCGGGGATGAAAAACTCCGTGCGGCCATAGTTGAACGAGCCAGAGTTTTTTGTCTTCTGCGGAACTCTCCACCTTGTTCCATGCGTACACTCTGGAATATTTGGACAAGTACTGACTTCATTCTAGCACTCAGTCAGCTAGTGGTGGGTTTAAGATGATAGTGCAATTCATAGAACATTTTATCAGCATTTAGGTATACGATTGTAGAAATGAAACTGAAACTAACGTATCCCAAGCAGTGTGCCTTGAGGACTCCCATTTGGGTAAGATACGACCAACTCTACACAGTCCAATATTCCCAGTGACTTTTCTGAAGTTTTAGTAAAGAGTCACAAGGTAATGTATTTTATTTTGGATTTGTTGACCAATATCAACAGTCTAAAGTAGAATACCAAATATTTCCTCAATTTTAAGAGGTAGCACGTTTAAAATAATGCAGTACTTGGTATCACTTCAACAAAACTAAATTCAAAGTTGCATTTCACCTTTTTCTCCGCATTATCCTTTTCAGTCGATAGGTTTTGCTGCAAGGCAGCGTCTGCCCAGCGAGAAAGAGAGGATCTCTGTTCTGGAGATGGCATCTTCTCAAGGCCTTGAGGGAGAGAACCCGTATCCAACGCTGAACCAGATGATTCCGGATCAGGCAGAAAGGGAACGCCCACTGAGTCGGAGTTGGATGAGGCCTGTAGGAGTGTCTGCAGACCCCGCTCGCTACTGATGGAGCAGCGAGTGAGGACATACTGCTCCTGGATATAAGAACTTTCCTGGATCCTTCTCCTCACATCATTAGACCAATCAAGTTCCGCACCTAGTGGGAAATAGTATGTTAAGGATGCCTGAAAATTCCAAGGAGAAAAATAGAATTCCTACTGATATCAACTAACCTGGACTGCCACCAGTGTCTGTGTCTCTGGCACAGGAAAACTCAGAGGAAATCTCTCTGGATATTTCCCTCAGCGCTTCCTCTAAGTCATTGCCATTTGCACATTTCACCACAGGCATTAGCTCAGATGTTGGAGGAGGTGATAATTCATCATTTGATTGTCCGAAAACAGACCCAGTTGAGCCACGATGGACGCATTTAAAGCCTTGACCTAGAATCTGTTAAATGTAATAACAATTATCCTTTTTGAAGCTTAAAGAAAGAAGAACCTTATCAAAATTCCTCAAATACCTCTGTCTTTTTTGCTTTGAAACTTGTCATATTATACAGAGTGCAATAGCCAATGAGGCAGTTCCCAGCATAGAGTGGAGGAATTTCATTGGGTGACAGAAGGGCCTCCATGTTCTCAGGCAGGTACCAGTCGATCCTCACGTCAGTCAGCACAGGTTCAAACGCCTTCTTCAGGGACTTGATCAACTGTAAGTTCATGTGTCAAAAAGGTTTGTTTTACTAACAACTACATACATCTGCTGTTTGTCTCCTACCTGGTAGCTCCATCTATAGGATCATTCTTCTACCAATGTATCCACTGTCCCTCCTCTGATCATGTCCAAACCATCTCAATCTGTCTTCTCTAGCTTTTTCTCCAAACCTTCCTGTCTGTGTTGTCCCTCTAATCACCTCATTCCTGATCCTGTCCATCCTTGTCTCTCCTAAAAAGAGAACCTCAGCATATTTAACTCCTCCACCTCCAGCTCTGTCTCCTGTCTTCTACCTATTCCTAGTGTCTCTAATCCATCCATCCATCATTACTGGTCTCACAACTGTCCTGTAAACCTCTCCCTTCACCTCAGCTAATGCTCTTCTAACACATCTTATTAACTATTATGTTAGGAACAGTGGGAATATTTTGTTAATTTTGCATGCTGGTTTTATTCTTAAAATATTAGAGCTTTATTTCTCCCAAAAAATTAGTTTATATTTTTTCCAGTAGGTGGGAGTATTGCGGAGCTGCTCACCTTGGGCTGAAGTCTCTCTTCATCGTCTAAGAATTCTGTAGTTCCTCCTGTTAATCTGGCCACGCCCTGCAGAAGGCGCTTGCAAACTCGAGGACCAAGGCCGAGACCAAAACATCTGCAAAGAAGAGAAATATATCAAACATAGGGTGATGTGAGGCAAAATCTATGTGCTTTAGCACCTAGCATGTGTTCATTCATAAGCTACAAGGTGTATTTGTATGAATAATGACCTCAGGGAGGTAAGAGAGGGAGATAAGATTGGAACGTTATCGAACAGATTTCTATTTTTTTCCATTGTGAGCTTCATTTGTCATCATGAGAGTAAGTAAAAAAGGAAGAAATTTGAAAGGGAAATGTCAGATCTTGTGATAAGTCTTTGAAAACACCATATATGGCAGTATGGACGTAGACTACACAGCTGGTAAGTCATTATTCAAGTGAAAATGGGTAATATTACACTTTTTAAAGGCAGTACAATTGTTAGACTGACTGCAGGACAGCCAGAATCCAGTAGGGAGAGTCAGCTGAACAGGGGAATACTAATGAAGGGTAAATGAAGTTACTGTGCCATGCCTAAGGGTCTGGGGAAAACCAGAGGGATGGACCCTCACTGCAGCACTGAGCACTTAACTGAATTACTGGGCGTGGCTTAAGAAAGATCTCAGCTCTTTTTTTTTTTCTTTTTTTTTTAAATTTCTGTTTCTTCCACACTGCTTCAATCTCACTTTCACATGACCACCACCTCTGTCTGTCTGACCCTCTTATCTTCTCCTGCAATTAACACTGTCGTATTAATCACCTCAGTCTTTCTGCAGGGTGGATCCCTGTTCTCCATTCCATCTCTTTGTCCTAAATTCAGTCCTCAACCTAACAAAAGTGTCTTTGTACCTATTTTTTATGTTGCATCATATACACAACACAGGAGGCAGAGCTGGAGGTGGAGGAGTTAAAGATGCTCAGATTGTCTTTAGGAGAGACGAGGATGGACAGGATCAGGAATGAGGTGACAACACAGACAGGAAGGTTTGGAGAAAAAGCTAGAGAAGACAGATTGAGATGGTTTGGACATGTTCAGAGGAGGGACATTGGTTATATTGGTAGAAGAATGATCCTAGAGATGGAGCTACCAGGTAGGAGATAAAGAGGAGATTGATGGATGCAGTGAGGGAGGACATGGAGGTAGTTGGATGATACAGAGGACAGTGTAAGAAGGAAAAGGGACAAGCCAAAATAAGTTTTTTTTTACATATATTATAATGTTTGTCCATTTTGTGTCTCCAAACCTGCCAGCACATGTGTTTCTCCGGACCAGCTCCAACACTTTGGCAACACTGCCGATAGACCCATCCGTGATAATAAAGACCTGTCGAGGATACGACCGCTGCATAGGCTGCTGGTAGACCCAGGACAGCGCCCCCAGGAGGTTAGTGCCACGCATGTCAGCTCTCATCCTCTGGACATATTCATATGCTTGAATGAGAGTAACCTGTACGAACAAAAAAAAAAGGAGAGAGAGCAAAACAATCAGAGCTGCAGCGTCATCTGTCCAGCTAAGATAAATTCAACATTAATATTTACTCTGAGGAAAATAATTTAATCAGTGTCTGTCCCATAAAGAGTGAGCAAACATACATGCATTAGCACCTGCTTTAAAACTGCTGCAAATCACACCGTGGACAAACACGGCTGACAGGAGGGTGGAGATGGAGCTACGTCTCCTGCCACAGTGAAAGTGCATGAAAGGCCACCATATGGAGCAGTGCAGGTGTAAAGACTGTTTGTTCTTGAAGCTGCTGCACCGTGTAAAACCTGATACTCTGCTACTAAGGCAACCCAAAGATCTGACCTATTGCCTGATTAGTGAGGGAGCAAAACAGAACAGAACAGGGAGTTCCACGTGGGAGAATAAAAACGGCTTTAAAAAGGCGACTCTTAATTCTCCAGCTGCTGCGTTTCCTTTTCTAAAAAATGGTAGAACTAAAGGAGTAATTCAGCAAGTTCTAATACACACAGGTGCACTGTTGTTAAAGAAAATGAATTAACATGCATTAATTATCCCATTGCATGTCTTTTTTAATCATTAAGGATAATATAAAGATATTTATACCTGCTCAAAATAACACAACAAAGGCAATGCAACATGAAAAGAAGTGAACAATTAAATAAATCACTGCACAGTACCTGTAATCTGTATCATCAACTCTAACTCCAACTACCTCCATGTCCTCCCTCACTGCATCCATCAATCTCCTTTTTGTCTCCTACCTGGTAGCTCCATTTTTAGGATCATTCTTCTACCAATGTATCCACTGTCCCTCCTCTGAACATGTCCAAACCATCTCATTCTGGCTTCTCCAACATTTCCTCCAAACCTTCCTGTCTGTGTTGTCCCTCTGCCCCTCACACCTGATCCTGTCCATCCTTGTCTCTTGTAAAGAGAATCTCAGCATCTTTAACTCCTCCACCTCCAGCTCTGTCTCCTGTCTTCTGCCTATTCCTAAACCTTTCCCTTCACCTTCGCTCTTCTACCACTGATCACTCCTGACATAATTATAGAGGTCATCATAACATGGAGACGTGGAACAGCAGTGGTGATTGATGAAATAAAATAGAGATAAACTAGATTTTTCACAATGTAAGAGAAATATTTTGTAGCCAACATCGGTGCAGAGTCTGCTGGTGGTGAACAGAGGTTTGATGGTGGATCCAAAGCCCACGATGTTGAGCATGGTCCCAGAAGGAAGACTCTTCAACGCTACCACCATGGCTTCCTGTGGATACCAAAATAAATGGAAAAAGAATTAAGTCAGAACCATCGGACTGTGAACCTCTGGCTCCTACATCTGATGTCGGCAGCAGATCACCTTAACGCGTTGAATGTTGGTGCCGCTCATGCTGCCGCTGCGATCTATGATGAACAGCAGTTCTCTGGTGGCTTTGTGCAGCTCCTGCGGCTCACACAGCAGGTCAGGGCAGAAGTTGAGCATCAACACTGGACTGTTCAGAATGTCCTTGTGGTAGCGTTTCCTCACAAACTCAAGCTGGAAGTGATTGAACAGTAGACTTTAAGCCAATTTTAAACAGCTTGTGATCAGTGAAAGTAGGAAAATATTTAAAAGATTTGACGACCTTCCTTTCAGGCTCAGAGTCTTTACGGGTGAAGCGAATGAAATCACGACGTGAGCAAATCTGCTGTTCGTACTGGGTGAAAGAGAGTCTGCCTCTCTCTACGATGACCAGCGGGCTGTGGGGTTCTGTGGTGGAGTTGGAGTGATAAAGAACTTTAAATGAAATCTACACGTGGAGCACACATATGTTGAACACCTCGATGTTCCCTACCACTAAGATGCAAAATGATTTCTATATGTCGGTCGTATGGATGCTCCTGTGCCAGAGTGATGTAGGTGGCAGAGGCACTCTGGGCACACGGGTCTGCATCTGCCCTTAGAGCGTGGGTGGGACTTTCCAGGCCTGCAAAAGTAGTAAATACAAAGTTTTTGTTTTTTTTGAGATAATGATCATGGGAAAAGAAAGAAAAATCTTTTTTTTTTTACCTGTAACTTGAGTATAAATTACTAATCAATAGTATCTTTTCTGTGGTCCAACACCAATGTTGATGTAACTTTGAGATCTTTAATTTCCCAAAGTGGATTTCCTGAAGGACTGAATTCTATCTAACCCAGACATGGGCAAACTAAGGCCCGGGGGCCAAATGTGGCCCGCTGAGCTTTTTAATGAGAAAAAAAATGTATGTTATCATTATACTTGTGCCTTTTCCCTGCAATTCCTACATTTCCCGGAGAGATGGCGTCATAAAAGCTATTAGAAGTTTAGCATCGTAGGTTTTATAAATGGGTTTCAACATGCCATTAACCTTAGTTCAACAAACACTTCACTCGGCCAATTCTGTCCATTTCTGGGACCCATTGTGGCCCGCGAGCCCAAAGGTTTGCCCAGCTCTGATTTAATCTAATCCCTGAAGTGTTTAAGATCTACTGCAGGGGTATCAAAGTCAATTTCAAATGGGGGTCAGAACTAAAAACCGGCATGAAGTGAAGGGCAAAACTCAAAATATATTGAGAAATTAACTGTAAATGTGCATGTTTTCCCTTTTCTCCAGATATGAAATATTGTTTGTTTTCTTATGGAATCATTAAATTAAACAGCCAAAGCTTAATGCTGTAAATATATAAAAACTTACATTAGAAATAATTCACATAAGTGGTATTTGATTCTTATTCTGTCTCTTTGTAGTCTGTTACAGATAATTTTTAATGTAAATCTTTCCTTACAGAACAAAATGTAGGTGCTATAACAAAAAGCATGCATTAGTTATATAACAAATTTTGAAAGTGTATAAGGTCAACATACCGGTGGGCCAATTCTAGGACACATTTGATTTTATCTCGCGGGCCAGATATAATTACACTGCGGGCCAGATTTGGCCCCCGGGCCTGAGTTTGGCCCCTGTGATCTACAGTCTACTATCTACTCAGTATCATTACTACTTTGTTTAAGCTATTGATTGTGATCCACTGTTATACTCTGGCACAGTTGGTTATGTTGTTACCGGCAAGTAGACAGGCGCCTCTGACCAGCAGCTGAAAGTTGAGTTCATAAGGAGCCAGGTTGGCAGCTGGACCCATAAAGATAGCATGGGCGCACTGTTGCTCCGAGCCCAGGACACGGTCTTGCTTTCCTGAGGTGGCACCGAAACAACTGGTCGCTCTAAGACAAGAGAGTCAAAGTGCATGGAAGAAATTGTTGGACCACCCTTGTTTTCTTCAATTTCCTGTGTATTTCAATGCCTTGTTCTACTAAAGGTACATTCCCTGACGAGTACAATAAAGAAAATCACACAAAATTCCTAATAGCATTGGATTTGGTTGTACAATGCCATATCTATTAACGTAACATCTTAGAAATTGCTAGATATCAGCTGGGAAATTAACTTTTCGTGATATTTTTGTTATTATTATACTCTTCTTTAGTTGAATCTGGTATAAAAAGGATCAAGAAATTGAAGAAAACATGGTGTAGCCTGATATTATTTATAATATAGTGAGCAGTCGGACTGTAATAGTATTATTACCCTGTTTCTTCCAACTTCCCGCCATTTTCACTCTTGCTTGACGTCATCTGCCCAGTGACCATAGGAGTTAGTAAGGAGGGGTAAACGATATGGATGGCTCCATTTTCTAACGTAGGGAGTTCAAGGGTGGTGCTCATGATGATGGATACAATATCCATGGCACCGATGATGCCCGTGTCCACGATGAAGGTGGTTCTTTCAAGGTCTTCATCCAGGATGAGATGCCCTGAAAAAAATGTAATTGTATGTAAAAATAAATACAATTCAAATTGGACACGTTATATACATCTTCATTTAATGTACATTTATCCCTCTGTCAGCAATACATGCCGCGCACTGTGATGCACTTTATCATCAGGCAGTCAGCCAACTATATATGGATCTGGAGTCTGTCATTTTTTGTCTTGGTAAGGAATAACGCAGGACAGAATGTGGACATTTTTTCCTTGATTTCAATGCTTTTAACCTGATTTGTTCAGTCATCATTTATCATCATCAAGTGTTATGACAATTCCCAGCTAATTGGGAATGAAATGTATTGATTTACTAATATGTTCTACTTTCTCACCATTGGTACACTGAATATCATGGCTGGAGCCCCCGCAGCAGCCCCACTCCCGACCATTTCCGCAGTGGCCTTCCAGACCAGACCCAGGGCAACAGTCCAGGCAGCAGTCCTTCAGCTTCCCCCTGCTCTCGATTTGGACGCCCACCATTCGTCCTGCGATGGATGCTTCAAAGCCCACCACAACTTCCTTCTCCCCCAGTGGGTACACAAATACCCCTGAAAAGTACATGGAAAAAGATATCAAAGTACTTTAGATGTTTAAACCTTATTTACTTGAGCAATTATTGAAAAAAAAGTCTTGATGAACAAATCTTTTTTGTGACTAACAGGTCAAAACAGGTTACTATCGGACCATTTACCTTCCACTGGTTCTACGTCAGCGTTGGCATAGGTGAGGTTTGCAGTGATGCCCAGAGAGCAGCCGTTGGCGCATGACTTGATGCAGGACGTCTTGAGCAACAACGGTTCCCACGTTGAACGGTTTCTCAGTCCCACCATCTTCTAAGGTGTCAGCTGACCTCTGTTGTGCATGTGCTGCAGACCAGGGACACAGACCAGTGAGAGACTGGGTGAGGAGTGTGAGGGTGCATTTCAATTATTTCATTAAACAGAGGAACAAGACGAACGGAAAATAGAAATGTTAATTAACCACAGTAACAAAGCACAAAGCAGTTGTTCTATCTTTGTATCTTTCTTTCTACCTTCTTTCAGCTTGTCCCTATTTCAGGTGTTGCCACAGCGAGTCAACAATTTCCATCTCCCCCTGTCCTCTGTGTCTTCTCCTGGACTCCAACTACCTCCATGTCCTCTCTCACTGCATCCATCAATCTCCTTTTTGTCTCCTACCTGGTAGCTCCATCTCTAGGATCATTCTTCTACCAATGTATCCACTGTCCCTCCTCTGAACATGTCCAAATCATCTCAATCTGTCTTCTCTAGCTTTTTCCCCCAAACCTTCCTGTCTCTGTTGTCCCATCACTTCATTCCTGATCCTGTCCATCCTTGTCTCTCCTAAAGAGAACCTCAGAATCTTGAACTCCTCCACCTCCAGCTCTGTCTCCTGTCTTCTGTCTATTCCTAGTGTCTCTAGTCCATCCATCATGGCTGGTCTCACAACTGTCCTGTAAACCTTTCCCTTCACCTTAGCTGACTCTGTTCTATCACATATCACTCCTGACTCTCTTCTCCAATTGTTCCATCCTGCATGTTCTCTATTCTTCTCTTCTTCCCCACAGTCTCCACTGCTCTGAACAGTTAATCCTCAACATCTATAGTCCTGCACCTTCTCCACCTCATCTTTCTACCTTTTTATCAATATAGATATAAATATATGTGGAGAGGAATATAGACATCTGCTCAAAGCCTTGTGTCCAGTCTCCCCTGACTCTTAGCAACCAGCGGTTGTAGATGCAATGTTAGAGTTTTGCTCAATCATTAACAATACAGAGCGGTTGTTTCTACTCTGAGCATCAGGCTGGAAACACAATCACAGCCTCAGTATTTATTAGTGGAAACACAGACTCCTGCTTCAGTTGTCCTACTTACATTTGCTTCTAAATAAGGATGAATAATCTATTTACCTTTTTTT